>JANRMJ010000097.1:59965467-60040307 GCA_025584955.1 Alethe diademata
ATAAGTTCTGAATATAGAAAAATCCCTTAATTTAGCCATATTTATATCCTCTTGCCACAATATCTTTGGGCATATTTCACAGAATCACAGACTTGCTGGGGTTGGAGGGACCTCATCCAGTCCAAGTGCCCTGCCAAGACAGGGTCACCTGAAGTAGGTGTCACAGGAACTCCTGCATGCATATTTTGGATGTCTCCAGAGGGAGACCCCATAACTTCCCTGGCAGTGCTCTGCCACCCTTAACATAAAGAAGCTCTTCCTCATGTTGAGGTGGGGAGGTTTGGGACTCCTGAGGGACATTCTCAGCAGTAAAAACTAAGGCACGAAAGACATTCAGTACTTCTGCCTTTTCTCTGTCTTGTTACATCCATCTGATTCAACAGTGGCCCCCATTTTCCCTAATTTTCATTTTCCTGCTGATGTACTTGTAAAAGAACTTTTTGTTGCCCTTGATATCCCTTGCCAGATTCAATTCCAGCTGGGCCTTGGCTGTCCTTGTTTCATTTATGCATACCCTAATAATGTTCCTATAGTCCTCCTATGTGGCCTGTCCCTTTTCCACATCCCACTATTCAGCCTTGCAGGACCTGCTGCTTATTGCCCTCTTTCCATATCAGACTCACAACCCAGATTCTTGATAAACAAGGGTGGGTTTGCCATGGTCATCCCCCAGTGCTCACGCCCTCTGCATCTGGTCTGTTACCATGCACATCATCAGCAAAGCACCTACTGACTCCACAAATGGCTGATTGTTTGGACTCATTCACCACTAACATTTTAGTCCCTCACACTACCCTTGTTAAAATTCTTCTGACTGGAGATTACCCAGCCCCCTAATCTGTCCAGACTTCTCTGCAGAGCCTCTCTGCCTTCCAGAGAACCAGCAGCTCCTTCCAGTTTTGTCAAGTCCTGCAGCCAAGCCCTTTAGCAAGATGCTGAAGCCTGCAGGGTGAAGATGGAGCCCTGTGGAACCCCTACTGATATTCAGCACCTGATGTCACCCATCCAGTACAGCTCCTTGTGCCCAACCTGTGAGCCAGCTGCTCACCCACTGCACAATGATGTGTTTATCCAGCTGTGGAATGGGAACTTTGTCCAGAATATGGTGAGACAGTACCAAACTTTTACTGAAAGCCAAAAAGATTACATCAACAAAGGTACATAGTGAATAACAATCAGAACTAAATGATTTTACTAAGATTATTGTCATCTAGCCAGGATAAGCAATAACAGTTAACATATGCATTATTCTGGTTTAAGTAGGAAAAAAATGGCAACAGAAAATGCAGTTGAAGTGTGACTTTCAGTCTGCCCATTGCACTCACAGTTTCAGACAGTGGGAATCAGATTTTACTGGTTATGGTTACACAACAGCCTCTTCCCCAACTTTGTGCTGTCACCTCCAAAGCAAATGAACCACTTCAGCAAGTCAAATAACCTCTCCCTAAACAGCAGTGCTAAACAGAAGAGGTGGGGAAAAGCCCAGAACAGCAAAAAGTGGAGGATGTTTATACTGCTGTGTTGCAGATATTCAGTGAGGTACATCTAAGGCTGTGCTTCTCACAGAAGGGATAGCCCTACATTTCTCTTGGATGCAACTGCATGCTGCCATTGCCATTTTTAAGATAGCACAACTATTTCTGTGGCTCCCTGGTGAGCCAGGCAACTATTTAATCTGAGAACAGACCTGACCAGATCTAGATGTCAACTGGATTCATTCCCTGAGCTTTTGATGCCCACACAGATTTGAAATTAATTGATACAAGGTTTATTTCTAACACAGTGCAGAAAATAGATAATAAAATCCCATAATGTTAGACCAACTATCTTTTAATGAACACTGAAAAAAATCCATTTATAAAAGTTCCATATCTCAGAAGTAAATCCCTTACACTCAACTAATTTGTAAGCAAACACTAGCTTTACCTGTTTATAAATTACATCCTTATACTTCCTTTCTACTTTTAATTTGACAATGGTTTATGCAACTGACTTTCCACAGAAAGCAGATTAATAATTAGCACATACAGAATATTCTTTTGCCATAAATTTTAACACAAAATATTATAAGAAAATATAATATTTACCTCATGAAAAAGGACTCATCTGTTCTTTCTAATAGGAAAGACAGAAAATGAGGGAGAACAGCAGAGCAAATAAGAATATGGCTCTGTATCCTACAATAAATACCCAGGTGACATGCAGACATCCTTCAATGATTAGGACTTTTCACCGATGCTCTAATATTTAAGAATCCACTTCATTCTAAGGATAACTTGCACCCATAAAGGTAGACATCACCATCAGAAATAGGAGCTAGGAGACCTCCTTTGTCTATTAAACCATAATAAGTTACATCAACTGCTATACAAATTCATTTTTTCTAAGCAAGCAGAAAGTTACTGATGTCAATTATGGGCAGAAGAGCACCCAACTTGTAAAATCTCTTTATCTGTCTGGAAAATAAACTTCTCACATGCAGGTTTGCATAGGATACTTTCAGATAAAGTTATATTGAGCCAGAGGACTGTTCACTGTTGCTTTATGTTGTGTGAATATTTTAAAAAGACTGGTTTCTTTCTAAGACCTTACAGCTCCCATGACATTTGGCAGAACATGTTTGCAGGCTTAGTTTAAAAGAAAATGGACTTTCCTTGACAATATTCTCCACAGGATTCTGTCAAAAAGAATTCTCTGGAGAAATAACAGTGGATAGATGGCAGAAATTTGTAAGTACACATTGCATGGCACTTCAGCCCAAAAAGAACTGAAAATTCAGAGAAATATGTGTAAGTGGTCTTAGAGAGTAGGATGGCTAGAAACTTAGCTCTGCTGTCCTGGATCATGCTTGCATTTCTCCCACTGGGTCTCTGTCAAACACACTTGAAGAAAGCAATGCACAGTTTAGCTTTTTATCTTAGAAAACTTGAGGAACACTTTCTGCATTGATTAAATGTTACTGCTGCCTCAGAACTTCTTTTTGTGTGGGAAAACATGACTGGACAACCAGGTGCTTTTTTATCTGCCTCTTCCCAATTTCTTATTGGAAATACTTACTTTTCTGAGAGTGAGCATTCTCTCCTTACTACCTTACCTAAATTTCTTAAGTCTTGATTAGTACATATTAATTAATTTTGTATCTACATATTTTTCTTCTTGGTCAGATGTGAAAATTTGACTTTCTGAAAAGCTCATGTTCCACTCTATACATTGCACAATTTTGCATGAACACACTGATGTTCTGACTGGGCTCTTTCTTGAATTAAATGAAGGAACAAGAACTTTGCATAACTAAAAAAAGATGTAAAAAGTTTGCACTTAACAACTGTTCGTTAAGCAAATTCAGCACTCTTATTTAAAAAGAAAATTGAAGCATGAGCCATACAAAGAAATCATAGCTTATTAAATTGTTCAGTAGCTTCTTAAGCCACTGGCAAAATACTCAGCAGACCTAATACCAAATTACAATTATTTTGAGGTTTTTTAAATTAAAATATTCATAGTTCATATTTAAATTACATAATTATTTTAAAACATATTATTCTATAATTTTTGTGAAATATGTACCACAAAGATATGTTTTTGTACCACTTTGCAATCAGAATCATCTCAAGGCAAGCAGAACACACAGATCTTTTTAAAATCAATTTTTAAATATAAAATTAGCTACTTGATGCATGCTTAAAATTAAAACTGCAAAATACACATTTAACTCCAAAAACCTAAGAAGAAGCTGCATGCTTCATAAACAAATTGAAATGGCTTTCTTATTTAACAGGGTACGTACAGCACAGAATGCTATTCTATAATAAGATACTAAAAACTATAAAAATACATTGAATTGCATATAAAATACCAAAGCATCAACCTTATCTGGCCCATGTGTAAGAGAGAAGGAGCCAACTCACGGGTAGGTTTGTGAGAGCTGCTGGGCTATTCTGTAGGCTGTGGGATCCCTGTCGAGGGCATACACGGTGATGCCACTGGCTTTCTCCAGGAGAGCACTTGTGTGACCTCCAGCTCCAAACGTCATGTCCAGGAAGAGCTTTGAGTGAAAACACAAACACCTGTCACCTCAGAGCAGGGAAAAACTGATGGTCGATTTAAAACTTGTTTTGATAGCCTCCCTCAGGTACTACAGGAAAATATACCGTTGCCTTTTTGGAAATATTTTTGTGTTTTGTGCAGAATGGCAGTTAGGTCAGAATAATCTTTTACTTAAAAAAAAAAACCCCAACAAACAAATAAATAAACAAAACTACAAAAACACCCACAAACAAAAACACCAAACCAAACAACACCAAAACAAAAAAAAAACCACCTTCTATCTCATGATTGTGACATCAAATCTCATAGTGAGATAAAGTGACTGGAAAAGGCTGCTGACTCCCAGCCACATCACGGAGGAGAATGTCTGGAGCAGTTTGCCTGCAAAGGCAGGAGACTGAAAAACTGGTAAGCAGGTTCCAATTGGTCCCAGCTTGAGAAAGGAAGGAAGAAGAAGAAAGGCAGCTGAATAGGACTCAGGAAAGGTGAAGCCTGCCCTCCTGACAGCTCTGCAGCTTCTAGATTCTCTCTAGATTCCTTCCAGGGATGTTTCTAGAGTCAGTGTTGGTGTGACCAACAGGCTGACCCAGAGGCTTTGCTCTTGACACCTTCCAAAGAAGCAGTGCCTTGGGACACAGCCAGCCACCTTGAACCACCACAA
This sequence comes from Alethe diademata, assembly GCA_025584955.1. Classification (NCBI taxonomy): domain Eukaryota; kingdom Metazoa; phylum Chordata; class Aves; order Passeriformes; family Muscicapidae; genus Alethe; species Alethe diademata. Next base: position 59,970,176 of record JANRMJ010000097.1, read on the forward strand.
GGTGGGCTATATACGCCCATTAAAGGGAGAAAATCAGTAGAACTTAATGCTTAATAAAAGTGTTAGGTCTTCTTTTACCTATAAAAGAGCAGTAGTGTTTCTAGAAGCTGCCCTATGCCCTTTCCTCCTTTGGCCTCACAACACTGGTGCTTGACTGATTAAAAGTCAGGAACTATTTCTGTTGACAGAAATAACTGGCTCTTCACTTAGCAATGCACTGGTTGTAGGACTGCAATTCCACTTAGGAAATATTTTCTTTTCAAATTGCTAAGTAACAATCTATAATTCTATAGTCTAGGGAAAGCATACTGCAGCACAGAAAGAAAAGGATTTTTATTGCTTTTATGACAATGTATCTAAACCAAAGTACAAATGTGACTTACTCTCTGCACCTTGGTATTCCCATAAGTCTTTTTTCTCAGTTGATTGAACTTACCTCTGTTGACTGGGGAAAACTCAAGGTAAACTTGAGTAACAAATTCTCCATACACTTCAATATTAATATCTGCATGGGTTTGGTTTTTTTTCCCACTTCTCAGATTATTTTTTATGTGAAACAGGTTTTGTAAACTACTTATCAGCTACAATCATATTAAATAGAAATTAATATGAACTAAACTTATTCTCAGAAATTATACACCCCAAGGGTAAGCACCTTATAAGTGAAATTTTCCAATTTAACCTTTGAAAGAACTAAGATTCAACCCCAAATTTCATTGGATAAGAACAGAAATTCAAAAGCAATGAACACCCATTTTTCCAGAAACATTTTTTAGAAAACATAAAGACATATACATGAAAATAAATTTTAAAAAATAAAAAAAGAAAATTAAAAAATACTTAATGAGACAAATAATATAACTCTACTGTGGCTAAATTATTTACTGTGGCTGCATTATTTAACATAGTTTCTTTGTGCTATACTATCATATTTCCTGAGCTTATGCTCTAGAAGCAAAAGTTTTCTACAATATTTTACAAAGTTACTGAAGGAAACAAAATTTAGTTGGGTGATCACCCAATATTAAATTGCATCACTCATATAAAAAATAAAGCACTTATGCAGAATTTTTTTGCAAGCAATATCTATAAGACAAAACTATGCTACAAAGGACATACCACCCATACTATATAAATGCTCTCACAATCTATTTAAGCATTCTGATTTATCTTCTGCCATAACAAAAACAAAAGTATACTCATTGAAACCAATTTATAAACACAAAACTGAAACAGTTAAAAATATAGTTGTTTCTTTAACACAACTGAACATAAGAATTTAGCTAGATTTTAAATATGCTTGCATAGGCTAAAAATTCCAAGCATGTTCTCTGTAGGTTCTCACGTACCACTAAGATTCAGAGAAGCTCTCTTATGACAAAGATTCCAATCAGTTTGGGTTTTCTTTGCATTCTACTGTTACTTCTACAACGCTCAAAAAACTCCAGTGCTGGCTATTGAGTGGGATATTAAACTGATTAGATACTTTTTTATTATCTCCTTTCAATGAAAACTATTAATATAAAAATGTAATTTTTAACTCTGCACTTTACTTAGAAAATTGCAAGATGAACATGCATTCTAGAAAACAGACAAATCCTCTTAAATTACTTTTAAAATTTCCAGGGTGTATCTGTATTTCCACTCAAGTTATTTCCATTTAATCCTTACCAGAAGTAGTGTACATAAGCAATAAACAAACCTCTAACTTTTATGTTTAGTACTGTAGGGAAATCCATTTTGAAAAATCCCTTTAGAAATATGTGAAGGAGCAACAGAAAATTAAAACCACCTTTTTTTTTTTTTTCCTTTTTTTTTTTGCATAAGATTAACCCACTCAGAAATGCACTCAAAAAACTTAATCACAGGAGTCCCAAGTGTCATTTAGGATTGCACTTATTCTGCAGAAACACATTACAATCAAAACCAATCTAAATTACATCATAATTCCTCTTGGAAAAAAAAAAGTTTAATCACCATGAGTCACGTCTTCATGTCTGGGTTTGGTTGTTTTGTTTCATTTAAAAAAACAAATGCTCTTATTCTTTATCACAGTTAGAAAACTAAGATGAAAATTTTCAAAAACATCATTATTTTCTGTCCTAAAACAGACCTACGGTGTTGGCAGGAAGAGTCACGGAAGGAAGAGGAAGTGTCAGAAGAGCAACTTCTATCTTTGAAATAAAATACTTTGGAATAGTAATTTTACTCCATTTAAATTCACTAGTAACATGAGTTTCCAGAAACCAGTCTTTTCCCACTAATATGCTTAACTACTTGTTTATTTCTTGCATGTCTCTTTGTCTTCTAAACATCTAACTCTTCTGTGGTCATTTCTGAAAGTATTGAACAGATTCAATTCTTCTTTCACCAACACTTCCATACTACAGAGAAAGTCCTTTGTTTCATTATGTTTGAACAGCAGAATATGAAAAAATAACTTAGGTACCTTTTTGGCCAAATCTCTAGACAATTTTGCTTTTTTAAGCAAAATATAAAACTGAGGTTTTTATTTCCATATGAATTTTTGAAGATCTTATAGCTCATTCAAGAATACTTATATTTTGTTTAACAGTCTCACCTTTCCTCACAGGTATCTGCTTCTGCTTTCATTAATTTTAAATTTGATAAACTTTCAGCTTGACAAGCCCTTTTTCCATGCTGCTTATTAATGAACCATACACAAAATCTTGAAAATAAACCAAAAATAAATACTAGCAATGCAGAGAAGAGAAAGGATAGGGGTCATTGTACCATGACATAGTGACAAACTCTCAATACTGACAGTATTGAAAAGCTTTAGTTAAGAATCCATGCAAGCACCTATTGTGAATGAGCACCTGCTTACTGAATTACTGAATTCCACTGCCCTTTCTGAAAGAGCCAACACAAACCAACCAAACTTTTAAGACATGATCTTTAACCTGAGAGCACTAGATACAGGAGGATACAGCTCTGATTCAATCCACATTCAACTCCTCATAATCTAGCTGTTCCACTCAAAAGCTACACTTTGCATCTAGAACCTAAAAAAAAGTAACTATCACCTTAAGTTATCAAATAGAATGATTATGATATTAACATGACCATTTTGGAGCATTTATCAGATTTGAAATTAATCACTGTAATATCCTGCTTCAGAATATCTTTCTTATATATAACATCCATCTTTCATGCCTGAAATAAAAGATGCATCATTTTTTTCTTCCTCTTTCTCTCTTGCCTACTAGTTTTTAATCAAATAAAATTAAATGACATTTTATCCTCCTGGTCCTATAAATACCAGAAAATATTGTTACATTAATTTCTCCTGCAGTGACTCACAATTCCATTGTTAAGTTATGATAGTTCCATCAGAGTCCCCTTGGGAATTTTATACTCATTTTGTGACTGTACATTTTAGAAACCATTTGGCTCTTTCATGACATACAGATAGCAGCAAACAAAAATTTCACAGCTTTCATTTTACAACTAGCTCTAGTACAGTTAGAGACATACAAAGAGATTGAGTTTTTGTATACAAGACTTTTTACTGAAAAGTCCTCATAGTAAATACCTTTTAAGCATTTCATTTCACTAAAACTGATATGTAATTCCTCTAATGGTTAAGTTCCACATGTAATAAAGTTTAGTCCACAACACTTAATAGCCTTTGTGAATATTTTTTCTTTGCTGTGTAACAAAATGAGATTGCAGAACTTACACAAAATTGAAACTCAAACATGACACATAAATTGAAACAGCATGATACTTATACTTAAAAACTCACTATTCCAGTATTTTCCACTCTCCTCATTCTTTCTTTTTTAAAGGCAAGAACTTTATATCCTTTTGAAAGTAATTTGATCTTTTATATGTACAACTTTATTTTCCCCTACTAACCTTTCAAGCACTCCAGCAGATGTTCTTTCAAAAAATATTTTTTCTCCCTCTCACAACCCTGACATTGTCTGAAAGAGAACTTCAATATATTGGACAACATCTCCAAAAGACTTTGGAAAATTGTACAAAATATCTAAGACATACTGAGATAGAATACAGGACATGAAGTCTCATGCCAAACAATCTTCTATCCTGGGCATCAATTCTTCATGAGCAGTCCCTCTGTTTTCCATTGCTGACCATGTCACAAACTCCTGCCATTTACCTTTTGTGCAGACAAACTGGCTCACCTTGTTCACACTTACACAATGCCAAAATATCATTAATACGTTATGATAAACTAGCACACGTAAGGCATTTGCCATGGCTCTTTCCAACATATAAAATTAATTTTTTCTAAAAACAGAAAGACAGTGATTTCCAAAAAAAGTGACCTTGCACTGCCTAATTATTTATTCAATCCCCAGTCCTGTTTATCCACTTTTTCTATTAAAAAATAAATTTGAAATCTATATTGACAACAACCACCTCACGTGCCTTCAGCAAGCGTGATCACCTAAACCATCTTACCTCCCAGTTCTCTGATTAATAAAATAAATAAAAATTAGCCTCAACACAACCTCCCAGGGAAAATGCCTTTCCTGCTTCCAGCCCCATTTTGCACTTCCTTCAATGATTTCAGACACAACCACAGAGGAGACAATGCACAATTATTCCCCTCTGATACTCTTGTTATCCTTGTTGTTGGCATTTGTCCCCTTTTTGCCTAAAAAAACATTTCACTGAATGGCAGCCATTCAAATATAGTGAGCAGAAGTAGTTTTGCAGTACTGCTCCCAAATTAAATGCCCATTAGAATCATCAAACATAGAAGGTAATGTAGACAGGTATCATGTAATGGAAAGAAACTAACACTACATAAATTATAGTGCATGATCTCTATATAATGTAAAACTCATTAAATTTTGCCATTTGCAGTATTATGTATCAAAATCAGTCCAGATGTAGTTTTCAGAGGAAAATGTTACTCAAAGCTACTTAATAGCCAAAAAAAAAGGAAAAAGATCCTACCTAATCAGTTACCTCTTTTACCTAATGGGAAAGACATACTTCTTGAGGTGCAAAAAACCAAGTAATGCTGTTTTCAGAATAGAAAACAATATAAATGAAAACTTTAAAACACGAGCAGAAGGATAGAAAACAACTTGACAGCCAAGTTTAAAATATGAGAAGAATAAAAATTAACTTGAAAAAAATCACACACTTTGCCAGCACCATATCAATACAATATATAACATTTTAACAGTGATACGTACCTAATGGAGGACATTCCACCCAAAACTGGGCTTCACAAACTATAAACTAGAATCACAGAACTTTCCTGTGGGAGAAGAACTATATCCACAAACCCTGCTGCAACAGCCTAGAACACAGCCCCAGTACCTCACTATTCATGTTTCATCTTCCAGAAGAAAAAAAAATACTTACAAAGAATGACAATTATGAAATTAATATCTTTTCAGTTTTATCAATTATGAAATTAGAATCTTTTCAAGAAACTTGCATAACATATTTGTTCTGAAAATGGTACTCTTTCCACTGTTTTACAGGCTTGGTGGGGGAACAGAATACTGATTTATTTAAAACATACTACAAAGAAAAAGTGAGGAACAGCTACCCAGCATCCAAGCTATGTTGCCTACAAGAAAAGGAAACACCTGGAAACTGCTGCCTGAGAAAATAAAAATAAAATAGAGATTTTTTTTCCATTCAATTGACATCCATGCAAATGTCAAAGTAACATTAATTTTCCTTGGAGTATTATTATACTGAACAGTCTAACAAAAGCAAGTTCACAAAAATGAATGGTGATGTGATGAGAGCAATGGTTACATGATGAGAGAAATAGGTTCTGTAATATTTCTGTAATATTAAAGCCACCATCAACTAGTGCATCACAAGCCAGTCAAAGCTAGATCACAGTGCCTCTCTCTGTTTTTATTGATCTTTCTCAGTGGGATGACAAGCCAACATTTTTCACAATAATAGATTTTTCATACTTGAAATGAGAGCTAGCGTTTGCTTGAAAATGCAAAGAAGGTCAAAACACTAGGATGTTTGTTAAGGCTAACAATAAATATTTATTACTGCATTGCCAGGCACTGTTGGTCTGGATCACAGTATTTATTCTTATTTTATTTGTATCTATTCCATCTCCTTGTGGAAAAAAAAATCCTGAGAACAGAAAAGTAATATAAACAAAATAATCAACACATTGCAAGATGCTTTTTGCTTCTTCATTCTTCTGGTGTTTCTATGAGTCATGTTCCCTAAACTTGCTGTCTGAATTTCCTTGTTATTCACAACAGAAATTGTTCACTGTCACAACACAGCTTGTTTTCCACTCTGCTTTATTCTTCAAATATCAACTCTAAGTGTAATAAAATATATCTGACCTCTTGTTCAAATACCTTGTATTTTCTACAGCTTACTATTTTAAGACATTCAACTATTTAATATACACTAAGTACAACAAGCTGAACAGAAGTGGGGACCAGTGACAACAAATTATAGAGGAATCTTTTTCTAGCAGTGATTTTTTTTTTCCCCAAGAAATAGTCAATCTGCTTTATCCTTTTATTTCCATATCTTTCACAACTAGTCACTGCAAAGGTATGAATAGAGACATTTTAAAAATAGTCACTGTTGTCAGTGTTTCTTGAACAAAGTACACAGACTATTGCTTGGCACATATTTTCAAGTCCATTGTAAGAAAAGACAGTCTCTTCTCAATTCCTCAGTATTTTATTTTCCTTCTGCAGAGCTCAAAATCGAGAATTAATGTTGAGTGCTGGCCTTTGTTAAAACCAACATCACTGAACCTGCAGTCTCAATAAACACAGAGAGAAAATTAATCAGAAGGACAAACGAAATCTATAAACTTTTCCTTCTAAGAGGAAGGAAAATTACATCCAAACTTCAACTTACTTTCTTCCTATCATCAAAATACAGGGGTTCTGCTAAACAAGAGTGTTAAACAGAACTTATACTACCACCAAACAGACTTCCAGTCCCATTCCAGCCAATAGGCAGGACTTATAATACCCAAAATCCTAAATAAGCATCTGGTAGGAGACAGTGGCAAACACTGGTTTAAGAAGGCAATCTTCCCAAAATCCCAGCTCACTCCATAATCAGTCTCCAGCAGAACTACAAACGTTGAGACTGGTGTGCATGGAGAACAAAGGGAAACCTCAGGGAGCAAATACACCAGGTCTGACTCCACCAGACTGCCAATGAGAACACAGCTAGGGAAATGCAGAAATTCACACACATGCACAAAATCTTAGTAGCAGGAAAAAGTACCATTTGAAAAAGTTTGTGCTTAAAAAACCAAACTTATCAACCTAGAACTGTTCTGATTTGTTGCCTCCTTCTTCCCAGCTAGTAGTAGGAATTAATGACAATAAATGATATGCCTCATGATTTTCCAGCCAGTTTTCTGAATACCAATTACAACTTCAGTGGATGAGAAAATATTTTTTTAGCCTAAAATGTATCTGGTCTATTAGGAAGAAGACAGGACAAAAAGATTCTGTTGCTTGAAATCCACAACATTTACCCAAATTAAGTTACTAACATTTCATTCAGGCCTTTCTAACAGCTATTCTGACATTCTTTGGGATATGGCCAAAAGGTACAAGGATTTGTATATTGTTGAGGTTTTTCTTTAATTCCACTTCTTTATTACTTCATCAAAATGCTTTGAATTCATCACCTTAAAAGACAGGAATGTATGGAGATATTGAAGTGCTTTAATTTTAAGATAATTGTCCAAGTGGACAGAGAAACAAAAATGTTTCCAGAAAAAAACTTCCCCGTTGCATGCAGCAACATACTACATGGCAATTCTAGGAACAGAAAAATACTATTATTTTCTTTTTTAATACTATTTTTAATGCAGAAGGAGATTATATATATATAGTTCCATTCAGTATATGCATACCAATGAACACTAAAAACATTGTGTTCAATAACTTTAAACACTATGTAATTATACAACTAGCTTTCTACATCAACAAAGAAAAAGCAGACAGAACGATTTTGTCCAAATTAATTTAAAATCTCCAAAAACTGAAGTTAATGCTTTTTACTAACATTAAACTGTACATATATGCATCAAATGCTATACAATGAAAATTAATTCAGACTGCAGAACCTGGACAACCAAGTACCACAGAGCTCTGAAACCTGTTCTGTAGCAAAGTATTTTAAAACAAAGCCAAAGTGTCAGATTTATGTATTTTCACCCTAATATCTGATCTAAACCTCATTTGCTACTGAAATTGTTCACCAACAAAAAAAACACTACATTTCTCCTACCCTCTTTCTCCAGGTCACCTCCAAGGCATGCCCAACTCAAGCCTACAATCAAGACTTCCACAAACTGTTGATTTTCATCAAATTATGTCAGTATAGATTATCCCCTGGAGCTCTCTGACATGACAAACATGTTAAAAGTATTGTTTAGATACACTGAAAACAATAATTGAAAAGGTAAGTTTTTTACATTAAAAAAAAAAACATTCTCCTACACACCTACCACGTATTCAACATTTCTTACACCACTATATATGCACTACATATAATTCTGTCAATAATTTCCCACTAAAGGAGACAATCACCATTTCCTCATTTCATCTTCTCTCCTACACGGACTGTGAGCTTTTTTGAAGAAATTTTTCAATCAGTTTTTGCAATGTACAGCCAAACATACAAGTCTGAAATCATTATGTGAGATATATGCAGAAAATCTTTGTTTTGCAGCTCATCACTTTTGAAACTACTTGTCATGGAGCAATTTAATCATGACCAAATATACCAGAAAAGGAAAAAAAAACAAATTAGGACTGTCTTTTCATAACACATGTTATGAACAACAAGTCCAGGAAATTAAAATAACCAACAGGAAGCTAAATTTTAATTGTGGAATAATTTTAAAGGCACTTTTAAGGCATAATTTTGTCAAAGATGAAAAGGAAATAACTCCAAATCTCCTTATATAAAATCTATTTCAGGCATCACTTTGCATTTTAAGTTGCATACAATTATTTCTGAACAAACTATGATGATCATTGTGTGCAGCAAATAAGAGAATGCAGTACAAATGGAACTTTGAACCATTCCCCTTAGGTGACTGTGAACGTATTTAAGTAAGAATAAAAATAAAAAGTGCTTCTTTAAAAACTGTCGCAAATGAACACTTGCGAACCAATAAAAACCCCAAACCTATTAACTGCAGTGCCAGTGCAAAGTCACACACAGGTAAAGTCACTTACACCAGCTCAGTTACACAGAACAATCCAAAAGGTCGGTGTTGACTTTGGAACATCTTATTATGGTAACAAACAATCTATTTAAAAGAGACTAATGGAAGTAGGATCACTTTTCGTCTGAAAGACATATGGAGTCTTTTTTCTGTCAACTGAAGTTCATGGCTGGACTCAGCTTACAACTCTGACCATACTGGCATGCTTAAAACCCTACAGTGCGTAGAAATCTCACAAATATTCTCCGGTCAACAGCAAAAAATTCATAACATTGTAAATAATACTTATTGAGAACAGTCCTTTCTTCTAATTGTACATTTACAGGAAAATAACAATGCAATTATACGCGCAATTTATTTTGAACATAGCAGAGCAATAAAATAAAACCCCAACCAATTAAAAAAAAATCAAAATCACACAAAAAAACCCAACCAACACCACGGCCATCTCCAGAAAAATAAAATCTCCTTGAAAATTTGTCTTTTTATCGTTCCTCTTTGGCTGAAGTGTCAATTCAAGATCGTAAGTTGTACAAACTTACCAATTTATGAATGAAAGTTGCTGTTAAGAGTCATTTACCCTCAACATCAAAAAAATCTACTCATCCAAACATTTTAAACAGCTTTCTCTTTCACTGAACATTCCCTACTGAATAAGTAACTGCTATTAAAAACAAAACAAAACAAAAAAAACAACAGCAACAAAAAAAAAATACCTCTTGACAGATTTTCAAATAAATTTGAAACACATTATTCTTCTACAAGACAAAGTCAAAAGGTATCCGGGAATAATCTCCAATTAGGTTTTAACATCATCCATGCAGTAAGTTATATTAACTGTTTCTTCAGTAACCAACTCAGCAAATTCTCTTCTCTCTACTTATTTTCATTCTTTAATAACTCATATATAAACATATTAAGAACAGGCCTCTGAATCTCACCATCCAAAGGTGAATGTTTTAATCACACATGCAGAAACCCAAAGTAACATGGGATTTGTTATCTTTTTGGAAATGTTAGCCCCCAAACAACATGAAGTATCATGTTTTCTTTGACGTATGCCACAGAAGTCTCTTTACATAAGAAAGCTGTCATGCAATTGAAGTCTTTATCATACTATGAACTCAGAAAAGACACAATGTTTTTCCTTGGCAAGATCAAGTATAAAATGGTGAGGGAAGAAGAGACACTGCTACCAGGAATGCAGGTTACATTAGCCCTCTTTTCAAGAAATTAATGGAATATTTTTGGACCATGGTAGAATTCAGCCACATATTTACTAAATACCAAAAAATATTTTCAAATATTTTATTTTTCTTTTATTTTACATTTAAATACTTCAAAATAATTTACAACTACTTTTAAATTTTTTTTTGCAATTTTATAGTGTATTTTTCAGCAATTGTCTGCCATATTGTAAAAAAATCCCATACTTTACTGATAAATTAACTCTCTAACTGTAGCTAAACACAATCACACTCTAAAACAAGTAACAACATAGTTCATTTTTCAGTATTTAGAAATGCAGTGCTACTAAACTTCATCAAACAGAGAAGATTTAATGACCTCCAATACACTGTAACTGGAGATGCTCATATTCTCATCTGCTATGCAGATACAATACACTAATACATAATTAAAGAACAGGCAGTTACTGATTTATATTTATGTGAGATCAGCTTTACAAAAAGGAACATGCTTCAGACTCACAGGCAATTAAAACCAGATTAATTTCCTACCACAAATATGAGTTCAAACTCCTAGTGAGAACAGCATGACTTGTAATTTACTTTTATACACTTTATTACATTAATACAGCAATCAAAACAAAAATTGACATTCACCCCTGACAAAAATAATGAGCACAAAAACCTTGTAGAATTATACAGTTTTCATACAATCTGCTTGGTCCTTCAGAGCATAAAACTGAACACCAGGAATTCCCAGTCTCTTGTGGGAACTGTACAGGTGGTTCAATAGCAGTATAAGAACTCTTAGCAGCATGCAATTATAGTAATAAAATATCTTTAAAGTGTTGATATAAGTCAGTGAAAAAACATGTATGCACAATCTGCCATCTGAACAAGGGTCCCTTTACATCCATTTTAAGGCAAAAACATTCTCAATTCTATCACCTGTGTATTTTAATAAAGAATGCTGTGGTGGAAATCACAGAATACAATGGCAGGACTAAATTATGCAAGTTTTTGGAGTGGAGGTTTTATTTTTTAAAAAAATAAGATGTTCTGCTGCTAATTACAAAAAGAATAAACAAGTGGATTAAGAACATAATAAATCACATTTTACACTGAAGTTGTTGAACTAATTGGTTGCATTTCAACATGAAAGTATAGATACTATCATAAATCAAAAGGTGGAAAGAGGCAACATACCAAACTTCACTTTCTGATAACGCTCTTTGTTTACCAACAAAGTACTGCCTGTGGCAGCATTTCACACAGGGAGGAGCTGGTCTGGCTCATGTCTGTTAGCTCACTGAAACAAGAAGCACAGAGCACCCACATCTCACTCAACATAGATCAGATACAGACACTGGTTTAATCAACCAGTTCTAACACAGCATTGCCTGAAAACACAACAAACGGGCCCAATGATATTTAACATCCTGCTGTAAAAACTGTTTTAAAAATCCCTACAAATACACAGAAAATAAGGCAGCTTTTACTACAAGAAGGAAGAGTATAAATACAGTAAACTTTCTTGTTCCCTTTGTCCATTATTCATTGCCTGCAAATAAATTGTTTTACTCAGTTTTGTATACTGATGCTTGTATGCCATGATCCTTTATTAAAGACCAAAGGAATTACCATTACCAAAACTAATTTGCTTTATGATCTGTGTACACATACATTACAGTTCTTTTTAAACAAACCTGTTATCTAACTCAGAATCAAACAAATTAATATGACAGAGTAGGAAAGACCATACAGATAACAGATACCAATTCCATGTAATTACAGATAAGCAGTCACCTCCCTCAGCACAAAGCAATTAAATGTGTTTATCTTCAGACCTACAGTGCTTAGCTGTCTTGGAATCAACATGCACAACTAGATGGGTCTGTGAGTTTTGGAACTGTTAGCTTTACCCTGTATATTCATCCAAAAGTTAGTTGCACAAGAAAAGAAAAATTAAAAGCAGTTATAGTTGTAAATGTCTCTTTGACAAGCAGAATCTGAGCCACCAAGTGTGGTCTAATCCGTGTTAGACATTCAATAGCTCAAAAAGGATACAGGATTAAATGTTTATCTTAGTGGTATACACTTTTTCTTAATAAACTCTTACATAATTTCTTATGTTGTTAAATTATTTTAAGATAGGAGCATTCTTCTGTTTTGAATACACACTATATTTAGCCACACAACATCCTTATCCATGTGGATGCACCCCATTACTCTGCCTACACAAACAACATACAAATGAGAGCACATAAGAGGTGTTGCTGACCAATCTGAATTGTCCTCAATTTTCTTTCAGTGAGTGGAATCACTCAAGAATAGTAATGTCTACTCTAAATACCATAGGTATGTCATCATCCTAAAAATCACTATATGGAAAAGTTAAATACCTTAATGTAAACCCTAGCACTATTATTTCTTTCCTGTCCATGATAAATTGACTATCTTGCAGATGTTTTTCAGCAGCAAGTAATAAAACAGCAACGTACCAGAGTTACAGAGAAGAGCAACAGCACAACTTGGAATGACCAATAGCTCAGAAATTATACCAAAATTCATGCAAAAAAATGGCAAAGTCAAGTACTACTGATAAAACAGAGAGGAGAAGCGGGGAGGTCACAAAAATCACCTAAGTGCAGTTGGACAAATATAAAGGCAAATTAGAACTCAAGAAAGGTTCATTGAAGAAAAACAACCAAAACCTGATACCTCAGATCAGTTTAAGCTTTCCTAAAAGCAATGCACAAGACAGTCATGCTTGCCACTACAGCAGTCATGACCTACAATTCCTACATGAAACTTATTTTCCATAAAAGTAATGTATATGTTGTCCACTCTTCCTGGCAGTATAATTATATATATATATATATATATTTGTATACATACATATCACAGAGGAATGGAATTATGTCCACAAGAAACCGAAGTGTACACTTCACTGAGTCCACTCTGACAAACTCTTACATTACTAAACCTTCAGCTGACCCTGTTAATCAGCATTTTCTTTTACAAGCATTTGCAAAAAAATGACTGTGCAAGATTCTTAAATTCCATTTAAAAAACCTACTTCAAAAAGAGAAGGTTTTTTTTATGCTCCAATCCCAGTCTGCTTCGTAAAAAAAAAAAAAAGCTGAAGTACAAATTTAACAACAGAAGGTAGTCTCAAGGTTAATTTTAATATGGTGCCTGCACTACAGACATTTTCTCCAGAAAACATTAAGTAATATTTAATTCAAAAACTGGCATAAAGACTAGAGGACTGGTTTCCTGTTGCTATGTTCCAGTTGCTCAGGTTTAAAATGAAACCAACCAGAGGATATCAGGTATGAAAACTGGATCAAGTCTCACTATCAGCATTCTTTACAACACGGGAGGGAAGCTTGTCAGTGTCACATGTACATCTACCACTACAAGGAACTTTTACTGGCAATTCTTCTTAAGAGGTCACATCCCATTACCAAAAAATCTATATCCCTTATCACCCCAGACCCTGCAAATTACTTTTGACAGCATGAGTGATCATACATTTTATTCTCAGGGATCTGCATGAAAAGAGCTCAGCAAAAACAGAAGAGAGACAATTTCACCCTACTCTATGGTTTACAGAACCATAAAAAACACAGGACTAAGGATATGTTTCCAATTATAGTTACTGGACTGTTTGTTAAATTATTTTAACTATTACAGTCTTTGAACCTATTCTCAAGTTAGCACCTTAATTGTTTCATGCCCTAGTAGGTGTTAAAATTTATCTTCTGGATTTTCCAATGCCAGCTCCATCAGGTTCTGAGCACTTATTCGTGCCCACTCAGAGACAGGTCAACAAGACAGAATTTTTTTATAACCTTTGCTGAAATTAAGTCTTGAGTCTCTAATTATTCTCTCTACCAGCAGATAAAAGACTAACAAATACTTCCAAGATTGGTGCTACTGATCCCACTTAGTGATTATATTTTTTTCCTTTCCTGCCTGGAAGAACAAACTAATCCACTAGAAATTTTGTGCAACATTTGTAAAAGCAATCCATCTACCATAGCAAGGCAAAAACACTGGCTGTAACATGCAATATGTCAATGTACACAGAAGACAACCTCTAAACACTTAAGTGTTCTACTAAGTATATTATCACCATTAATTACTGACTTGTGTTATGAAGAAAGCATTGTCCCACACAATTCAAAAAGCATGGTTTATTAATTAGTGTATATAAACACTCCTCCACCTAAAGCAAATAACAACCCCACTACTGGTGAGATTTTCCAGACTTCTGCACTGATACAAAAATCCCATTAACAGATGAAGAATATTGTTTCTTCATGTTCAGTACTCTTAGAACACACTGATTCTGCCAAGCAATAAGCTAATCCAAAGTATTCTGAAGTGCTAAAATCCAAAAAAAAAAAATGTATGTGCTAATGGTGTGTGAGAAATGGGATGAGAACAAATAGGAAACTATCACCACTTTTAACTCTATAATCATGATTATAGGACTAATATTTTACAAAGTAATCAACTTTATCAGCAAAACTACTGCTGTAGCTTGTACTAATGTACAAACCACAATACAACAGTTCCCAAATTACAAAGTTTAAAATCCAAGCTACAATTTTCTACCACAGAACTCTTTTCTTAAATCTCTTGCACAGAGCAAGGAAAAAAAATCTTCCATTTCAGCTAAACTTATCTAACTTTCTTTAGAAACACAGTACTTCCAAGTAGAACTTTATTCTCCTCAGTGACTGTAAAGCCAGTGAAAACTTTGCTTTAGATCTTTGCTGCTTTTTTCAAATTGAAAAAGATGCTCTGAAATATGCTGCATTTTACTCTTCAAGAACTAATTTTATTGCTAGTCTCTAGGATAAATATGATTTTGGTGACCATATTCAAAACATCTAAGCATCTTCACAAACTGATGAAATAGAACAAATACATACATTAAGTAGTTACAGCCATAAACGTACTTTAAAACTGAGTTTTTAAAATTTAGATAACATGCAAAACCAACATAATGAACACTTTTATGGAGAATAAGAGTAAACTGGGGAAACATAAAAAACTGTTAGAAAAGGAGCAAAACCAGATTAAACCAAGATAAAGACAACAAAGGAAAAATGCATGAAGGAGGAAATCCTTTAGAAAGGAAGGAGGCTGAAAAAGAACTTCATCAGTAAGCCTTGCACTCCTAGGAGAAAGTTGGTATGAGGGAAATCTGCAGTCCAGAAACCAATAAAATCACATTCAAAGAACAAATTTCAGAGCCAACTGATCATTTCAGGAGAGAACGGAACACCTTCCATCACTGCTGCTTTATATGAAACTGGGCTTAGATGAGGAAAAGAAACTAGGAAATGTGGAAAAGGATTCCCTTAGGACACATCTCTCTGGTCCAATAAAATATCCGAAGGCTCCAGCAGTTTTCTGTGGAGGACTATTAAAATTGTTTTTATACAGCTGTAGCAGATGGTATGATTCACTTATCTCAAAAATACAAGAGCTCAGGGAACTTGATGATATTATCAAGCATCAAGTTCGAACAAATAAAAAAGTGCCTTTCATGCAAATATTGAAACTATGAATAACGCTGTGGGGAGAGGTCTAGTATTTAAAACATTTTTTAGAGAGATCAAACTCTAAAAAAACATCATGCCAATGATATTATACAAATACAACCCTCATCTTTCCCCCCTGCAAGGAAGCTCTTCAGCTGCTGCTGTCAGGCAAAGGTTCTACAGGGTAGAAAATAATAATTCTTTCCCTTCCTCTCCTTTTAGGCTCCTGCTGTTGGGCACTGCCAGAGACTGGACAGCTGGTCAGGTACACTCCTGTACTGTAGAAGTGCTGTATTACTGATGGTCTTGTGATTTAGCAGTATCTTTCGATCTAAAGAGCTTCAGGGAGACAAAAAACTCTTCAAGAGGAAAAGAATATATAATCAAAGAATCTTCTGTCTCCTCCAGTCTCTAAAAAGACGTTTGTTCACCATCTCAGCATCAGTATTCATCACATAAAGAAGTAGCACAGATCTTTCTTAAAGTCCAAAATTACTGTCTCAGTAGTTCTAAGAAATAGGAAACTCAGCTGCAACCATTCATGTTTTCACTCCTCTTTCTCAGTGGGAACAAGCAAGCGTCCTGCACAAATCCAGCAAGGTTTGTTTTCCCTAATAATACAAATGACCAAAGGAAAAAAATCAAACCTTGCTTTTCTCCCAATACTTTAAGATTGTTTTATTTTCCTTAATGAAAGAGACAGCTTCAAGACATGCCCTGTTCCATGTCCCCAATATAGTCCTTTGCCTTAAGCTACATGGTAAGAGACACACACACAAAGGAACTGAAGAATAGAAGAAAGAAAGGCTCCAATGATATTGGAAAACACTGCTAATTACCTGGAGATGGTGGGCAAAGAAAAGCCATTTATTATTATAAAACAGGGCACAACACAAGATGAACATCAGAAGTGAAAACTAGCAAAATTGAAAATGTAATCTGCAAGACAAGACAAAGAATATATTTCTTTTTAAGTCTGATTTTTTAAAAGCTTTGAATGATGCTTTAAAGAGTTTAGGAATAGTGAAAAAACATTAATCAGTACTAATAGGACAGTTCTTAACGACGAAAACTTTAAGAAGTCCTCAAAGGACTCTAAACATCTGTAAATGCACAGGCATGATAAAAAACATAATTACTGAATATGTGACCTAACAGAGCAAAAAGATTCAAACTGAGTACTATAAAAATCAGAGAGGATAGTAAAAGATAATGGCAATGGCAGGTCTCTTCAAAAGAAGCATCTTAAAACACAAATTTTAACAGCAAAGACAATTAATCTAAGTTGCTAAAAACAAAATACTTCAGTGGGATGTCAATCAGTAACACAGAGCTGACAACTGTGCTTTAATTACATTTGAGACTGTTACCAATTAGTTAGTCTACAGCAGTACAGGCTTCATGCTATGACTCAGTGCACTGACTCATTCAGTAAAACTTTTCCTACAGAACTACCCAGGCACCCACAAGGATGCAAGATCAAAAGGAAAGTAGTTACATTGACCTTCTTAGCAGAAGTCTTGTTTTCAATTTAGATGGCCAAAAGTGTATCCTGACACAACTGCTCAAGTAGGCTTTTTGCAGGGGAGAATTTCAGGAGTACTGTTTTAACTCCATTTCAGATAAACATCTCAAAAACTCAAAATACAAATAATGCTTTGTACAGTTTGAAGCTGAAGCAGTACATTTTAAATCTGTTTTGTTTGTTGTTTTTTTTTTCCACAAGCTGCTCAAGTAGAATTATTTACAATTAGTAAAAAATATCTACCATCAAAAAATCCTATTTTCTGTCACTTAAGACTCATGGGTGATTTTAGCAACTGAAGACTGAAATATTTTGTGTGTCAGAAGGAAGGTCACCAGCTGATGCAAGAGGGTGGGAAAGAGTGACAAAATGTCTTCAGCCATTTCTCTGTTTCAAGAAAAAAAGTATCTTTGGTTGGATTTTTGAATTATAACAATTCTACCATTGCACTAAGCACTAATGGCATTTTCAAGTTTTGCAATGAAACAACAGGAAGATAATCCTCCATGAAGGATTCTTCTACTGATACTCCCATGGACCTCCAAAAACATGTTAGATTTCAAATAAGACTTCTGTCCCAGTTGTTCCTTCTGAATGCTCAGGCTACGATGCCAAAGCTGAAAGTACAGGATCCTGGAAAAGGAAAGCTGTGTTAATTGTTCTCGTGTTCTCAGTTTCTGGTCTGATGGTGCCAGCACAGTGCAAGCAGTCAAAGAGGTGAGTGGATGAGAGGACTGACAACCTGTTGAGAAGTCTTTCAGTGCACCAGCTATGCAAACAGCTCACTGTTTCTGCAAACAGCTGGCTGCTCACTGTCATCCAGCCCTAGCTGCACACTGGCCCTGCTCCCACAGGTTCAGTTCATTCACCAGAAACAAGGTGCAAGGAACCGCCAAGTTTTGCTGTCAGCTCATTCCATGGTTGCACAACCAGAAGAGCAAGAGGAAGCATGAATGCATATCCAGAAACCAGCATGTCCAGTGCACTTGGCAATGTGTTAAGCCATTAACACGTAAGAATCTAAGAGTTTTATTTTAGGCCTGGAGGAATGGGAGGAACAGGTAAGGCTCTTCAGGATTAAAATGAGCATGAATGCTGGAATTCAGAAATGTTTTTAAATTAAAGCATGTTTTCTCCAGAACTATACTAGAACCTACAAATCTCAGTATTTAACATTAATTTTTAGCAAGTGAAAAAGCCATACATCATCTTCTCACAGCAAAGAGTGACAACTTACCTAAGATTAGTACTAGACCAATCAACTAGACTACTAAATTGCACAAGATGTTAAGTGTTAGGTGTAGGAGTAATTAGGCATTATTTTCTGATGTGTGTTTTCCCTCTTGCAGTTAATTTCTCTCAGCACCAGAGTTTACTGTGTATTTCCATAAGCCAATTAAATTTAGCAACATGGCCCAGAAAACTAAAACAGAAGGAAAAGCTGTATTGTTTTCTGACACGTTAGTGTGTTTAACTGATTTGCAGAAGTCAGGCAGGGACAGGAGCTTAGGGAGATGGTGAATGGGGTGAGCAGGCATGCTGGACTTGTCCCCTTCAGTGGCATCATGACACTTCAGTGGCTTCGTGTTCAGCTTGGCTCTTCCAGCAAATCCTAAGGAACAAATCAACCACTTCCATTCAAGTTTTCTTTCCAAAAGTGCAGCAACACTGGAAATTGCAATATCCAACACAGTAACTGAGAAATGCACTCAACTGACAGATGGACACTGGAACTTTGGCCACCTAGCTCCTGTGATTCCCAGGAGGTCACTACACCCAGCAGGTAGGTCACGCTGTTTCTCATTTTTCTGTAAAACTCAGAAACTCTAGAACTGCTTCCCAGACACACTGTGACCTCAACAGCTGCAAGTGGATGTCCCTCCAATTTAGAGCTGCAAATCTCTAAACCCAAATGCTAACCTCTTCAAAAAGCCAGGAAAAGAGAGATTTCTGCTTGGGCACCCAAAGCAGAATTTCAGTATTGTTGCCTCTAAATTCTGCGAGGTAGAAACAATAGTATTGTGCTACTTTATAAGAGAGCTGTTAAAATAAATTCTGTGTAATGAATTTTAACTAATTAATCTATAAAGATAATCTGCAAATGATTCAAAGGTTATAGGGATATAATTCAATAGACAAAAAACTAAATTCAAAGCAGAATTTGAGTAGTAAGCAGCATAGAAGACCTGTCTGTAAATAAAATATTCCGTTTATTTCCGCAGCACTGGCTGCCTGTATCTACCTGAACAGGCCAGTGGAAGGAGATTCTCAAAGTACAGAAACACCATTTTGTCAAGGCCCATGCACAAAGGCCAGCAAGTTTTACTCCAGATCATTTCCCAAGGTAATTTTCCTCTTTAACATTGTCCATAGATAACAGTTGGCTTGTAAATTCAATGCCAGCAGAGGTCAGCATTCAATCCTGCTGAACAATCTTTTACCCATGTAAAAACTTCTTCATTAAAAAGAAAAGTCCTCTCTCTTCAAACAAAATATACACTATGTGCACTCACTTCCACATTCACAATAGCAATATTGCCGGGTTTAGATAATGGCATCTATCAAAATTTAAACTATTTAGTCAGACCATGTTTCTAGAACTATTCTGAACCTAGACCTACTTTGCTAAAGCAAAAAGATTGATTAGAAGATTTAGCAATTGGAGATCTTTTTTCATTTTTGTTAGCATTTCAATCTCCAATGGGAGAAAAGTTTCCTTGAAGCTTTCTCCACTTCTGCCCTGCTAGACGTCACTTTGTTGAATGAACATAACTCATGCAAGCTGAAACATCTGCAGCTTCTCAAAAGCATTTAACAAGGATTTCAGACTAAATTTGGAAAGTCAAAGTTGGCCTACCCTGATCACGTCCAAATCACGTATCAATTTTCATTACATTTTTCCATTCTAAGCACTGTTTCTTTGGTTGACTTCAAATGCAACTTCAAATGCATAAGTATCCTGTATCCTCCCAATTTATCTCAAAATTGTTTATTGCACTTGCTACTCTGCCCTACCTAATGCATGCATAGATCAACCATGGAGAGAAACGTTTATATCTTAATTTTTGCACAACAACCTAAGAATTTGTCCTCAACTCTCATTAAATATACAAGAATCAAAACAGTATACTTGTTTTATATGCCTGACAAAAGGCAAGGTTTTTTAGATTACGTTAAATAAACCAGATAGTTAAAAACCATTGGCATCATGAGATAGGATGGAAGTTATTTGTGAGATAGCAACAAAGATTTGTTAGTACAAAAATGTACTTTTAAAGAAATGCTGGCAGAGTTCTACTGTTTTCTGAATGAACTAAGAAACTACACACACTCAAAGTCTCAGAAGAAAACATTATTATAACATACACTTTGCTGCTATTCACATGCAAATACGAAAAACTGTCCTAGACCTAAGAAAATAAGAGGTTAATGAGACCAAGATATTCTTGCATTTTTATACTATTTTATTCAAATTTAGTAAGAAGCAATATTTAGGCTTTAGCATTTATATTTAATAATCTTTGCTTTCTGAGAATTCAAAATATTTTGCAAATAAGTTCTGTGAAGTAAATCAGACATAGCTGTTTTTAAAGTAGAGCACTTTGATTATTAATCATCTTTTTAAAATCATTGCCTTACAGAAGGGAAAATAATATTACAAATCCAGTGAATCACACACGGTCCACAGACACCTAGTTATGCTACACACCCATCCTGAAAAGTTGCAATTTTCATTTGCATTCTGTTATTTCTATAAGAACTGTAAAAATGAAATTACTTACTACAGGGCTGTATGTTCCGATGTCATCTTAACATCAGTCAGTAACAACATACTGCCATGTTTAACTTAAAATTACTTCACAATAAAAAGAAAAAAAAAGGAATAAAAAAGGAACTTCTAGAAAGTAAAAATGTCTGTGGCAAGAAGTAGTTAAGGTTACCCCGTAGAGCAAAGCCTCATTACAGGTTTCCCTGCAGTAAATTTGCAAATGTTTTAAACCTATGCAAGGTAAACAAGCTTTATACAAATCTATAGACCCAGTACCAATAAGATGCTACTGATGACACCACTGTGAAAATTATAAGCAGCTGCTGATCTATACAGGCATAATTCCCATCCAGAGCTTGCTTAAGTAACAAGAGCTGAACTTGTCAGTGAAAATATTATAAGGAGATTAAAAGGTATTATGCAGGATGACATGGACTGCCTGAAAATAAACTTGAACAAAAAAGTGAATATTTAAAGTTCTATATTTTTGCTAACAGTAATATATTACACCATAAAACCTGTCTTTTTCTGGCACCTATTAAAAATAAAAGAAAAAAATCGAATTAAGTACATAGAAAAGAAGAATTTTGGTTGCAAGCAAAAGATATCTCCCATCATTTCTATACAGTACATGTCTTTCTTTTATGTAAAAAGTTATCAATTGTAATCTAAAAAAATAAGGACTGATAGGTAAAACATAACTGGACTAATTTCTTCCAAAAGTACTCTTGACAGAATATGAAATGATAAAAAAGTTGTTTATATGCAAAGTCTAACAATTTACATCACAAAGAGAATATAAATTAATAGTTTGCATTTTGTAGGAAAACAACCTTCTCAGATCACATATTAAGTAGAATATAAAATGATTTTCCAGTATTATTCTATTCAACAATTTAACATAATGCAACCATTATTTCCCATTTTTCACATTCATCGCATAGGTACACTGAGGATGCTACTAAATTATATTAGTATACGCTTGAAATATCTGTATAATCACTAAGTTTGCATATCCAAGAATTTCAGTAACTTGCACTATCAACCATCTCTTCATCATTTCACACAGAGGAGAAAAAAAGATTGCTATGAGCATATTTTGAACCAGCCATCAATCATAATCATTTAATGCCTCAAAATAACTTCCAATGTATTTTCTTCACAAAGGCTCCATTTTCTGATTGCAGCTAAATACGAAACAACATACAAACAAAAATGAACAGGTTTTGTATGAAAACATATAAAAAGGCATTTTACTTCTGCTTTGCTTTGTTTCACAGTCCTCACTTATTTTCTAAAGCCTCATACCTTAATTTGTGGTCTTGATTCCACAGAACATACTGGAATACATCACCTGAAGACATCTACAATTTATCACAAAGTACATGACATCTTTCTCAGTCATCAGCTGCAGGTTCACCTCAAAAGCCTGGCAAAAGTCCAGTCACTGGCAAACCACTCTAATCCCTACACATCCAGAAGCAAAGCCATGCCCTAGACCTTCTCATGTGTGCCAAGTGGCATTCCTTGCCTGTTGGGAGAGCTGCAGCCAAACACTGCACTTCACACAGCTGAGAGAAATAGCAGGAAGATTACTGGGAGCAAGTGTTTTCAATGCAGGAGAACACCTGCACTGAGATCAGCCCATTCCCCCTTTGCTCTTGAACAAGAGGTAAGAGAAGCAAACAAAAACCATCACCACCACCTGCCTTTGTCACCTGCTTTTACACAGCACTGGCAGACCTTGCTTCAGTATGCATTATTTATTTCACTCATTTTCCTAAGAGTAATGTTGTCTGGAATTAGATTTAATGACATTATGACTCAAGCACACCATTATTAACATTTCCATAGGAAATTAAAATTTCAGTGTCTGAATGACTTCAGCTAATCATCAGACTTAACAAGAAAAAGCTGACTTCCTCTGCTACCTCAGAAGAAACGTCTTTCCTCAATTATAACTGAGGAGATATTTAAGATGCAATGAAAGTTTTACAAAGGCTCAAGTAAAAATCTAATTCTTTATTATTAATGGTAGCCAACCCCAAAAAAGTCATGGACATGTTTTTGATAAGCCTTAGCTACCAGGTTCTTACAGCAACTGGACATTAAGTAACACCATTTTCATACAGAGTGAGCCTGAAACAATATTTATTTATTTCAGTGACATTATTAAAACAGAAGAATTTGTAATTTATTAAAACAAAATTATTAGAAAATTATTTTCCCAAGATGTTGAGCATCAGCAAACATCATTGCATTGAAGATAACATGCTCAGAATGTCTGGGAAAAAGAAAGAATATAAAAAAAAAATCAGACCATACATTTGCACGACTTCAGATACCTGTTTAAACAACAAATTTAGCAGCTTAACCTTTTAATCATCTTTTTACAGAGATTAATTCTGTGCAAAACTACTCCCAACAGTATAAAACACAAAATAAGAAAACACAACCTGCAGATATCTCCCATACTCCAACTGTGATCTTCAATTGCTAGTAATATTTTGTGTGATAGAAAAAAGTCTGCATTTCTGTTTGCAAACTCAAATTCAAATATTTAATAAGAAAGCTTAGCCAAAAGGCTGACTAAAGACACACAGTACTAGATGAGGAGGAAATGAGTAGCTACATATATTAATTATCACCCTTTCTGAGAACACAGGCTCACTCGAGTTAAAATTTAAAGGGCTTAGATGACTTTCTGGTGAATTTTATTAGTTTTCCCCAAGAGGTGCAAAGACTAATACTGTCACAACAGAGAAGGAGAACATATACAGCGTCATTACAAGCTGAGTCACCCGAAAGCACTGAATCTTGCTTTATTATAACACAGCATCTTAAATAGCCTCCTGAAGCGCTATCATTTGTTATGTGCTAGAACAGTAACAGCAAACCAGCCCAGGATCACCATGAAACGAAATCTGCACATCTGCAGTCCTTTTTGGGAGGCAGACCCTGTTCCCTTGCTGGTCTCCTTGGATATGGCAGCTGCAGCCCTTCCTTCCTCTACTGCAGTAGAGAAAGATGCAGAACCAAGCTGGTGAGAGGTCTTCTACTTGTGGCTGCTGGCAACATTTAGATATGCCCTCAGAGAGCCATGATGCAGGTGGGAACATGGTGTTCAGGCAGATGGGCAAGGACTACAACCTGAAGATTCTCTCCTGTGCAGCAGTAGCCATCAACTCACCCCTCCTCTCATCCAAGTATTCTAGTTATTTTCTGTCTAAAGACCTAATTCTTGAAGGAGAAAAAAAGTAAAATCTGAAGGGACTTCTTCACCGTGCCTCAATTCATATCCTGCCATCATTCAGATCCAAATCCACAGATAGTTGTCATTTCCTGGTATCACAGCCGAATCACTCAGGAGTACCAGCTTCAAAACAGAGAAGAGTTATGCAGTGCTCTCAGATAAATCGCACGTGTTTTCAGTCATCTGTCAGTAAGGAATTTAAAATCCCTGTATTTTTGGAGGGCCTACTACAGAAGTCAACAAAACAAGAAGACAATTGAAGAGTGTGACTTTCTCTGCCTCCTCTACTGGCAAGCTGTTAATGAGTATCACCTCCTGTCCTGTTTTCTTCCCAGTTTCCTTCTTTTCTCTCCCATCTTGTGATGGAACGCACACAGATGCACATACTGTAAAACATGTATGACATTTTGTTGGCATTACACAGTTAAATATTCCCTCTACCTTACTACATTTTATTTCAACTGCATGTCACAGCAGAGAGCAATTGGTTGTAAGTCAAAGACCGTAAGCAAATGGGGTCTGCTTCTCCAAATCTGCATGTGCACTACCATTGTAAAACCAGACAATATTATTATTTAAAGTAACAATAAACACTTGAAGTACTATCTTTCACATATCTTAGTCAAAACTGTTTTGAAAATGTTTTCCATTTTCATGCACTAACTTCAAATGCTAACTTCACTAAAATCTTGAAGTATGATTTTAGCCAAGTATTTTAAACAGTGCTATCTGATGAGAATCCATTTAACTAGTTTCCTAGTAGATACATCCAAAAATAAATGTACTTTGCATATATACACATTTGGTGCATTTTATTACACACTTCCACACACAGCTGTGATCTGAAGCCTGGCTAGCCTCTTCTGTAGATTTACAATATGTGCAGCCAGGACATCAGGCAAGATAACAGTGACAGAAAAAATACACAAGAACTACATGATCAACTGAAACAACTCTCAGTATGCCCCAGCAACATTCAAGTACCAGGGGGAAAAAGTGTGTTCTGTAATTCCCAGAGTATTTTCAGAATTACTCTACATTAATTTATTGACTCTCGCAGGTTTCTGTATCTTCCTTTCTTTTTTGCAACAATCGTTACAAAGCTCACTGTGCTGCTGACAGAGAAAAATTAGCCATAAAATTTGTAGAGGGAAAGATATTTTCAGCATGCTTCCCACAAAAAAAAAAAAAAAAAAAAAAAGTTGTTTCTACAATAAAGAACATTATGCAAATTGACTGGTTTATGTCACCTTATTCATTTTAGAAGTCCAGTGAAGAACAGGCTAAAACAATAAAAACTTCTATGTCCATGTGTGTGTAGTGCTTTTCCAAAACAAGTATTTAATTATTTATCTCATCATGCAATTAATATTCCCTTCCAAACTTGGTATTTTGGCTGCATTCTACAAAAAATCTCATACAACTTGAGAACTCAGAATTAATTTTTCCAGATCCCTTTTCCATTGCTCTTTATTTTGGACACCCTGCAGAAAACTTCAGTTCTGAGAACCTCTAGTATAAACGGGTCATTCCAATTATAAATGATTTGCAGATGGCTTTGGAGGTACTGTGATAAGAATCCTGTTCACCAGCACAGACATGTAACTATTTATATACCACAACACTTGGAAACCTTTGTCACAAAACAGAAGTCCCCTCTGCAGGGTGCTGTACAGAAAAAGGTTATTTTTGCCTTAAAGCATTTATACTCAGTACAAGGCAGAAAGAGAATACTGATATATGGAGAAGAACACACAGAAACTAAGATAATTTCAAAACTGAATCTACTTTCTCACTCCAGCAGCCTACCTCAGCTTCCTTCAAGTGTCATCTATGACTTGACTAACTGTGCAGAAAAGGAAGGAAACAACCACGCTCCAGATCAGCATCCAACAGCACCGACAGGACCTCCAGCAGTGAAAAGCTACTGCCTTCAAACTTGAACCCCAGAGCTCACGCAGCACTTCACTCACAACAAAACAATGTCTGACTGTCAGCAATGTCTTACACTCCCTTCCTGTTATTTTAGAAGTCCGTGCTCACACTCCTTCTGAAAAAGAATCACTTGATGTTTGGATGAGTGAAAATAGTAACGATCCTGAAAACAAAGCAGTATGTACCTGAAAGAGTGAAAGGAAAGCTCACAGCAAAGCTGCATGTTTTCAGGAAATACTTGTCTCTTTCTAGAAACAAAGTATAACACATGATTTCCAAGACAAAGAGGATACCTCCTTCAATGAATGCCAAATAGCAAAAAAAATCTGAATAACATTATGGAGAATCAAAAGGGAAATACCCACAGTAAGTCCCAGCTGACTCAAGATGATGTCAGACAAGATGTCTTTGGGGGAAATTAACTGCCTTCTTTTTTTAAAAATAAATTAACATAATGAGGTAAAAATATCACCTACTATTAACTGCTTCTGATGAACCACTTAAACACTGGAGAAAACTGAAAGGTCTCATTCATTATTTCTCACCACAAGTTTGACCACCTACCATTTAATTTACAGATACTAAAAAAAAAAAATTTCTAAAACTATCATAGACTAAATAATAGTAGCAGAGCTTATAGTATCTCCATTATAGTCTCTTCAAGATCATACTCAACCATAGATAAAATCAATCATACAAAACCATAGATGTCATGAGACTACAGGCTTCCCCATAAAATCTGAGTAGGGCATAATATTTGTTTTTCTTCTAGTTGGAGTTTAAAAATTATATATAGAAATATTTGTTGGTGCTGGAGCACTATCATTTCCTAGAGCTTCGCAAATCAAAAATCTTTAAGATTCTCATAAGAACAGTTAAAATTTCAGAGTTTCATCCTTTTGCAGTCATACTAGAACTCAGTGCTATTGAAATTATTTTACTTAGTGTTATAGCCATGGTATGTGGAAAAGATCCACATCTCTAGTTAAAAGACAAATGATCATTGCAAAGGAAAAAAATAGGGAAAAGTAGGCTGAAAACTAGGGTAACATCATGCTTCTGGATGTCCAAACATTGATTCAAAATATGTTTAGTTCTTTATGAGAACAGAAAATTGTCCAGAACCCTGCAAAAACATTGGTCAGATATTTGCAAACAAAACTCCTGGACTAAGATTAAAATGCAGTGTAATCAATACAGTAAACTTAGAGAGGAAATTACTTATGTGTGGACTTACTGCAACAGACTTTTCATTGAGAAGCGAGGTAGATTAGCAAAAACTAATTTGTAGTCTTTGATTCAAAGACGGGACTACTACAGGGACTTTGCATAACAAGGCAATAAAAGGAGATTCAAAGATAAATGGAAGTATTATTGCTCAAACTCCTGACAAACAGATTCCCCAGAGGAGAGAGTCAACAAGAATATTCAGTGGGAGGGCACTAACATCTTTATCTCAGCGGTGACTCACTCTTAAGTAACATTTATTTTCGTAAGAACCTCTATAAGTAAGATGAAAAACCCATTCAGTGACCATAACTATAAGGAGAACATCATCTTTCTAATTAGATTCTTTTTTATATTGGTAACTTCTTGTCTTAGGACACAAGAAGAAATAGAGGCCCAAATCAGCTATTTTATAACAAATAATATAACTCTATTAAAGCCGAGTAAAGGAAATCTTTATGTGCGTAGGAGAGAATAAAGCAGAAAAACTAAATTCAAGATCCGAGCACTACCTTTCCTGCCCACAAAATAAAGTGTTTATAGACTTCCTGTCATGACTATAATCTTAAAAATGTAAATTTATATGGCACTCCCAGTTGGCATCCATGTTAACACAAACTGATTACCACCACTCAGGTTAGGGAGAAACTGTCTCAACCTGTGTTCAAAATTTCACTTATACCAGCAAAACTCAGTTGACACATTGCATCCTTTTGCACACTACTTATTTTTCAAGGCTTCAGTAAGTGCTGCAAATACATACAGAAAAAGAAAAATGGAAGTGCTGAACGGTTTCCAGTTTCAGTCATGCTGAACAGGTTAGCAGTATTACAAATGCTCCTCTTCCAGGTAAACACACCTGGGCTCTCTTACAGCAGTCATTCATTAGTGGTTCACTACTAGCCTAGGAATCTGGAAAACCATTTATACACAGACCTGAAAAAATCCCACCCCAACAATAAGCTATTTTACATTCATAAATATTTAAATTAGAAAAAGTCTTCAGGGGCAGTAACAGTTAACTCTCCACAGTTCATAACCTTAAACACTTTTGTTTACAAGTTCTGTTGCAAAGTAAGGTTTTCTACATCAATAAAGAAAGTTTAATGAATACTGATGTCATCAGGCTCTTCTTATCTAAGTAAAAACTCACACAGCTGGAAAAAATATTTCACATATCAGTTTATATGTTCATTTAATATGTGAAAATGTCATCACAATTCTGACATCAGAATAAAATCTGAACTCAAAGTTCCTTATGTATTTCTCTAATTTGGGTATCTTCAACAGTAGAACACGTGCAAGAGCAATGTGTATGCTAATGTGTATCAACACTATTTGCATTTTCACTGCTTCTTCAAAGACTTAAAATGATGCACAATGAAACACAACAAGATTTGACTGCAAATGTCTGATCACTGAATCCACCTCAGACCTGCTATATCACCTTGCTACTGTTGGATCATGGTGTTTTCAAACAAAAATAAAACATACACACACTTTGACCTTTCTTTTTTACCTACTGTTCAGTCCTTGTAGTAAAACTACACATCCATAAGCCTAAATTAGTAAGATTGTATGAAGCTAAAAAAAGCACTAAAATCACAGATGAAAATATCTGAAATGTGAAGGTTATTGAAGAATTTACATCATTTTTAAAACCCTTTTAAATTAATACTAAAACCACCCAGACAAAAAACATTTCACTGTGTATCTTTTTCAAGGATGTGTGTAACCATACACTTGGACTATACATGCAATGTACATCCATCAACAGAGACCTGAACTACCCCTGATACCAAAAACAAACTACTTACAGTACCATACCCAAATAAGAAGGCTTGAACTAGTTCCATGCTAATGAGGCTAAACAATCTTTAAAACCTACAAACTTACTACCTCAAATACAAAGGGGAGAGGGCACTTCAAAAACTGATAACCATACATGAGAACTCCCCAGTACTGTGAGTAATTAACACAACCTTAAGAATACACAAGTGCAATTCAGAAAGACAAGCACAAAAGCAACAGAATAGTCAAATATGACAGCTTTAATAAATACCACCTACCTGAGGATTCAGGTACACGGACACCAGAATTTTATTAGTTTGAATACAGAGATTTAACTTGAACTTTAAAACAATTTAAAGGTACAACTGATTGTTTAAGAGCAACCTTTTATTGCTCTAAACAAAAGCTATTCCTACACTCCACAAATTTTTCTGCTGGACTGTTAATGGATCACAAATGTTTATTAATCATTTAACTTACCTGACCTGGCTGAGGAGATAAACAATTAACAACCTCCTCCAGCATCACTGGTATGTGCAATCTTCCAAAATTATCGTTTTCTGTACTTTGAGGCAACTCTTCAGTTCCACATTTCTGGACAGTTTGTTCCTTTGACTCAGAGTCAGAAAGCTTTTTTGATGAAGAATGGATCCTTCTGGCCAAACCGGCCACATTTACTGAATTCAGTTTCAAGTTACACAGAAACAAACATTTGCAAACTTGGCACAGATTTTGAGACAACATTTTGGAGTTGATCAACCTAGAAGAGCAGCAGATGTCGGGAATTACTTTCAAACAAGTATTTGAAATAGTTTATTTGTTTTAAGTAACAAAGCAGAAATGCTATAGGCAAAGCAATATGCATTACAAGTTGGGCAGCTTTATAGATATGTTGTATCAGCAAAATGTTTTCAAAACTTTTAAGATTACCTACAAATCCACCATATTCAAGCAATAAGCACATTCTTCTCACTGTCAAATTTTAATACATGCTTTTCTTGAATTTCCCTTGACAGAAGCTACCAATATTTTTCCTGCTTAAGAATATGCTGAAAAAGTTAGTCTCTTAATAATTTAGGCTTCAGCTGGGCAGTAATTCCCCCACCTTAAATTTGAAAGTGTGCATCACTCTAACTTTGAACAGACACAGATGTGAGGTTTTGCAACAAAGCATAGTGTGTCTACAGAAAACACCTATTATCATGGTACACTGTGCTGGTTTTGCCTGGGGTGGAGTTAGTTTTCTTCACAGTGGCTAACCTGGGCTGTGTTTTGGATTTTTGCTGAACACAGCAGGGAGGAGACACAGCCAGGGCAGGTGACCCAAATGCACGGAAGGGACATTCCAGACCAAATGACATCATGCTCCACAGAGAAAACGGAAGACAATGTTTGGAGTGATGGCATTTTTCTTCCCAAGTAACCATTACCTGTGGTGGGGCCCTGCTCTCCTTGGAGATGGCTGAACTCCTGCCTGCCCGTGGAAGTAGTGACCTAATTCTTTATTTTGCTTTGCTTGTCTGCACAGCTTTTGATTTACCTATTATCTTATGTCAGCCCCCGAGTTTTCTACCTTTTTTACCCTTCCCCTTCTCTCCCCAGTCCCACTGGTGAGCGGCTGTCTGGGGCTGGGGTTAAACCAGTAAGTGTTAGAGTTAAACCAAGTGTGTGCCATCATCCTGCCCACACTGACCTACACTGCTCCGAGCCCAGGACGCGTGGTTACCCCGCAGGAGGGACACACTGTGCTCACAACCACTCTCGCTCTACACAACTGGACATCTTTCTCCTAGAAGTGAGCGGAAGAGTGTTTTAAACAGCGCAATCCTATAGGGGCACTCGGGCACGACTGCCGGCTGCCGCCTCAAGATCGGGACTCGCCCTAAAGCAGAAGGCAAAGGCAGCAAGGACAAAAATTCCACCCCACAGCGATTTTTATCAGAGGCGACCGGAGAAGCGTCAGCAGCCCGCACCCCGGTGAGCGACAGGCCCTGCGACGGGCGGGACGAAGAGGATACGCGGAGCCAAAGCCGCCCGCTCGCCCGTCAGCCCCGGCCGTGCCTCCCTTCCCTCCCCTCCTTCCCTTCCCTCCTCCTCTCCGTCCCGTCCCTCCGTCCATTCCCTCCTTCCCTCCCCTGCACACCCGCGGCCTCCCCGCACGCCCCGCCACCGCCACCACGCGCGGCGCCGCGCGCCCGGCCCCACGCACTCACCGCCGGCGCCGGCGCGCTGTGACGTCACGGGGGACAGCCAATCAGCGGGCGAGGAGGGCTGCTGCGTGTGTTTGAATTCGGCGGCCGGCGGGTGGCGGTTGGTGCGGCCGCGGCCCGGTGCGTGAGTCCGTGGGGTGCGCGCTGGGTGCCGTGGGGTGCGGGAGCCGTGCGGGTCTGGGAGGCGGCTCGGCTGAGAGAGAGCGAGCTGGCCCTGGAGCGGCAAAAGCGCCGCTGGGAGCCTTTGCTGTGTAGGTTACGGTCCGCTTTTAAGGGTGAGTGAACAACCTGCTGTTAGCAAAAGTGGGCTGTTTCAAGGAAATTCCGTTTTGGTGTCGGTTACTGCATCCCGTGCAAGGCGCGTTAACGTAAATCCCGTTTTAACTCTCTTTAAACGTGACTATTTCGGTGATCCAGGGAGCTCTATATAGGCGGCTTCTCTTTCTGCTGAAGAAGAAAAAAAACAACTCGCTTTAGTCTACGGATATATGGTATCATCTAAAAGCTTGGCCTGTTATATAGGAAAACCTGGAGGTCGCTTAGTAGTTTAAATCCTGAAATAAACGTAGGAATTTACTGGGGCAGTGCGAGCTGGCTTTCTGCAAGCTGTGCTGAATTAGGTCATGTTTTGAGGCCGGTTACAGTGTTTCCCAAATTCTCACTCCTATTGGGATGGTACATTGACAAGCCATGGGTGGATCCAGCATAGGTGCCCGATCGTATGTGTGAACTGTTCGAAAAAAAAGTGAGAGGTGGCATGTTGCAAATAAAAGCTATCTTGTCAATTGCAGAAAAAATTCATCTCTTGGATCTGAAGGAGTGTTGGCAGCGAAGCTGGGGAGCGGCAGGGATGACTCCTGCTAAGGAAGAAGATGTCTGTAGCCATGTGAAAGTGGTAGTGCGTGTCCGCCCAGAGACCCAAAAGGAAAAACACGGCGGCTTTAGCAGGGTTGTCCGTGTTATTGACCGGCATGTGCTGGTCTTTGATCCCAAGGAGGAAGAAGTTAGCTTCTTTAACAGGAAGAGAGTGACCCACAGGGATATTAACAAAAGACAAAGGAAAGATCTTAAGTTTATGTTTGATGCCATTTTTGATGACAGTTCATCCCAGTTGGAAGTTTTTGAGCATACTACCAAAAATCTAATTGATGGCTTCCTAAATGGATATAACTGCACAGGTAACTTGGCTGTTTATCTTCTTTAATTAAAAAACTTCAGTGATTTTTTCTCAAAGTTTCTTACCGTTCTGTCCAGTGGCTGCAGAGGTGTTAAAAAAGCCTGAGATAGAAAACATCGTGGTTTAATTCATATATATAAAAGGCTGAAATTTTAGCATATGGAAGTTAGGATAGCTCCACTCTATTTTAAAAATAAGTTTGTGCTAAGGCTATAATAGACTTGGGAAATTTTTCTGAAATATGTGTACCAGCAGGAGTCCTCTAGAGTCATTTAAGCAGAAGCAGTTGTGTCACTGAGAGTGTGGTTGTGAGGAGTGTTGTCTTGTATAACTCACTGAGAGTGAGTTGTGTCACCTGCTTTATCAACTCTTCAAGGTCTTGGGGTTTTTTAATTGGCTGCTGGAATGTGGCAAGGAAATGAAATGCATATCAGCAACAAGTTGATGGCTTAGGGTTGTGAGAGTAAGTAAATAATATTTTCATGTAACGTATAAGTGAATGAATTTTGAACTGAAAATTCAGAAGTGTTGTTTTGAAACATCTCTCCCTCATTATAGATATGAAAGGTAAAGCCTAAGTAAGAAACTTGAACCGTTTATGAAACAGTTGTGCAAAATAACAGAGGTCTGTGATTGTTTACTTGACTTGTGTTCCTGATTAGCTTAAAAATAAATTACTTATTTTCATTTTGTTGGGTTTTTTTGGGAAAATTCAGTACTTGCATATGGTGCAACAGGAGCTGGAAAGACTCATACAATGTTAGGTTCTCCTGAAGATCCTGGAGTCATGTATTTAACTATGATGACACTTTACAAATGCATGGATCAAATCAAAGAAGATAAAACATGTGATGTTGCTGTCTCTTATTTAGAGGTGAGTTCCTGTATTTGGTATGTTGCTTTTAATAAGTTATATTTTATAAATAAGGACAAGCTGGTTTTGCTTCCCTCTGGTTCTTTCTAGGGCTTGACAAAATGTGTCCTTATAGGAGTAGAACTGTATTGTGCTCTGCAAACTTGGTGTTCCTAGGCACCTGTTACTGTTTTACAGAAGGCTGCCCAAAAACAGCCACCTCTTCTAATACGTTTATATTATCTATATAATATCTATAATATGAACTAAATGTTCGTAATTTGAATTACATGCTCTGAACATCTATGGATGTGCACAAGAAAATATAATTTCAGAATAATATTTTAGGAC
Organism: Alethe diademata; assembly: GCA_025584955.1. Lineage (NCBI taxonomy): Eukaryota > Metazoa > Chordata > Aves > Passeriformes > Muscicapidae > Alethe > Alethe diademata. Next base: position 60,004,226 of record JANRMJ010000097.1, read on the forward strand.
TTCTCAGTAGCATCTATAAGCACTGTGAAAAAGCACAAAAAATGATGTTTTTACAGGTGAATGTTTTGGCACTGCTGCTGAACAGTGCTAGTAAAATGGTTATCTTTTTAGCTCTCTCCAAGTCTTAGTGGTTTTTAGTTGGTGTTTGGGAGGAGTAGAAGGAGATGGGAAAAGCTTGCATTGCAATATGCTTTCACAGACCAAGAAAGAGGAGATTTAAATAATTTTTACAGAAGTAGGTCTGAACTAAGAAATATCACTGAAGTATGGATTGTGATGTACAGTGGAGGAAAATAAATGCTTTGGATTCATGCTTGTTGCAAAACTGGTTTTTGTAAAAAAAAAAAATAATTTTTTTTCCATAAAGAATGCAGATTATATACTAGAAAGAATTATTCACTTCTAAAATCTAAAAAGAAATCATGTGAATTGAATATTTTAAGCTCAGTATTGGAAAAATGTAAAAAAAAAATTAGAGCATGAATTCACTACTTTGTCTCAAAGGAGTGTTAAAAAAGACTGGTGACTTGTTTATTCAATTCTGTCAACTATGGGAGGCTATTTTAATGAAATCTTTTAAATTCCCTTTCAAAGGTTTACAATGAACAGATACGTGATCTGCTGGTGAAATCTGGACCTCTGGCTGTTCGTGAAGATGGCCAGCAAGGGGTGGTAGTTCAAGGTCTGACATTGCATCAGGTATGTAAATATCTATAGGAACTTAAAATATGCTTGAGATAATTGAGAAATGCTCCCATTGTTCTGAGAGTTGGATGGAATTTGGTAATTTCCTGGTGGACTTTTTTCTGGCCATAAGCACCAGTAACTTACAAATCTAATCAATTAGTTAAAAGGAAAAAACCTTCTAGTCTTATTGAATGCAAATATAGCAGCATTCAGTCCTTGTCATCAAAAGGGTGCCATTGGCTCGATGCTCATCCAGTAGATCTTGGAAGCTTTCTTTTTTGGCTAAAATATCTTGGGATTGCCTTCATTGGCATCTTGGAGTGCTCTACGCTGCTGTGAAGTCTAAAGGTTGTTTTTGTTTGTAAGTAACCATGGTTGAAAAATTTCATGTTAAATTACTTCTCTGGGCTAGCACAGCAATTCTTTGGTAAGGTCAGTGATAGAATTTAGTTTTCCAATCTCAAAGTCAATTCCTCTGGATCTATTTTCTTGCAGCTGTCTTTTGTATGTTACATGCTGTGACAGGAAACAATATTCTAAGTTTGGCTAGCTCCATGATCATCCTTGTTCCCAAACCTTGAGTCTTGTGAGGAAAAAAAATTTTCTTGTACTAATGCATTAAATAGTGATATACTAATTTAAGTCCAGTCATTCTTAAAAGAGGCTGATTCTAACTATGGAGAATCTTTCAGATTTGTTTAAATTCATGCCTTGCTGCTTTTTAGCTGAGAATATTTGTTTGAAGTGCCTCAGTTTCAAACGGGAAATTTCTCTTACTTCTAGGTAGCAAAAATTTTAAGGTTTTTTTAAAGTCAATGTAAATGTATTTTAGAATCAGTGTGTTCCTATAGTTGATGGAAAAGAAAAGAAACCTGTGTTTGTCTTGTGCTCTACTCTGATAGCCTAAATCAGCTGAGGAAATCCTTCAGATGCTGGACTATGGAAATAAAAATAGGACTCAGCATCCCACAGATGTGAATGCCTCCTCCTCCCGGTCCCATGCTGTCTTTCAGGTGAGATGATACAGCCAGTGAACGGTGGTCATTACTGTGGGTAGCAGTTTTTGTTTACAGTTGGATACAGTGGAAGCTTTTTGTTTTAAACTGTATTGAACCTTAGTTTGGGGAAGAGGGAATTGAAGTTTTTCAGTTTACTCTTCTTGTTGACTTGTTACTTCTTGGAAGTATGTAATGGTCCTTAGTGTTTATGTTCAAAGAAATGAATTCAATGAAAAGATCTCTAATTCCAATTGTTTGAACTTATTACATATAAAATATCTACTTATACATTCTTAACTTATATTTCTTAGAAGAAGTAACTTTTATGTAAAATAGTAATTAAAGCTTTAATAGACTTCCATATTGTAATCTTATAAAGTGAAAGTTATTGATGATTCTTTTAATGCTTTCTGTTTTCATGATGTTTCTTAGCATTTCTCTGGCAAAAGTACTTTACAGAATGCAGTTATGTCTGACTATAAACTAAGAATATGAAGTAGTACTTTCTTATTTTACTTTCTTGATTAGTGTTAATATTTACAATAAAGTTATTTGCTAATATCCTGGTATAGATCAAGTTTTAGAAAATTGAAATTATGATTCTCAGAAATGAGTTTCGAATTAGTTGTACAAATATGCTAAATCTTAAGACTTCTCCAAAGATTTTTGGGGTTAGCTACACTGCCTTATTCTTCTGACTTCTCTTTTTAAATACAACCTATGATATTTAAGAACTAATCCTGTTATCAGCAATGTCTTTTTTTTTTTTTTCTGTTTGCTGTTACATACTGCGAAGTAGTATCTTGAATTATTTATTTATTCTCTTTTGGGTTGAAAAAATATTAAAATACATTTGGTTCTGGTCCTTGCATTAGAGCACTTAACTGTTGGGAACTTCTTCACAGTATCTGCAGACTTAGACAATACTAAATTACTATAGCAAAGTTAAAAAAAAAAAAAACAGCTTCTGAATATGGAACAGAACAAAAGTCATTGTCCCTCTAAAATCTTCTGTTTTCCTACATACCTTAAACTTACGTTTGAAATTGTCCTTCCTGTTTTTAATTTCCCCTGAGGTCAGCCCTTGCTGTACCTTTTACATGACTGTACAAACACTTCTTTTAAAATTGTTTGGGTTGAAAGCTGCCTTGTGGTGTATGTGTGCTGCCTTTAGAAAGGCTCAAGGTACAGTGCTACAGGCAGAGCAGAGTGAAGTGCTGCTTTCTGTTTGTTTACTTGCTGGGCTGGGATGTCTTATCTTGCTTACCTTCACTTAGGAAAAAGCTCTGGATTTTATTATCTGGCAGGCTTTTTCTCAGTACACTTCTAAAAGTGGTAAGCAATTAAAGTCACTTCAGTTTCTCATATATGTCCACAAATCTGTGGCATTCTGCATAACAGAATTGTGTCTTTGTTTCCAGAGATATAAGTTATGAGAAATCCCCAGTGCTGTCATGATTGCTCTTTATTTTTAATGTTTAAGAGTTGCTTTTTTGTAGAGATATGTTATTTTTGGCTTTTCTCGTTAACTTTGTGGGAGCAGGATATTGTCTTAAACTAACTCAGAGATTGTTAAGTCTTGGCCCAGGACATTCTGAGCTGATTTTAGAGATGTAAGTTCTGCCTTACTCTACTGTATGTCTTATGTTTGAAATATCTATCTGGGTCAGGCAATTACTCCATCTGAGAGGAAAATCTGAATTGCCACACTGTTCTATTGAGAGTGTTCTGCTTTGGGGTATTTCCTGTATCTTTTGAATTTTTACAAAAGCTTGAGTCATACAACATAGTTTGGCTGTCACTCTACCTTTCTCTACTTCATTAATGATGGTTACTGTGTTGCTCTGGTAGTGTGTTCCTAGCCTGAGGTTCTTTTTTGTCTATTATACTGGAAACAGTACAACTGAACTTAGTTGTACTGTTTGATATAGAAACATGTCTATTTCAACTAGATTTACGTTTCATGGCAAGCCATAAGAATTTTATTTTATTCATTCACAATACTTGTCAATCTGTTTTCTGTTACACGGTACTGTGAAGACTCATGCACAAAGCTTAAAACTATAGAAGCAGTGAGATGCTGTCTTTACTTGTTAGTCACCTGATATTCATGGCAGCTCTTTCCTAATTCACTGCCCAGAAGGGCATTCATGAATGTGTCAGTAACCATTAGCCATATTAAATAGCAAGGCACTCAACACAAAAGAAGGGGAAATTATACTGAAAAAGTATAAAGCCATCTAAGGATAGCTTTGTTCTTCTTACTGACTGATTTTCCTACTTCCTTACAAACCTCAAAAAAGAATACCTTCAACAGCAGAAGGAAGCAGAAGCATTTAACTCTTTGTACTGTGAAAATTTCAGGAAAGATGGGGTGAAGGGGAACAAGTGGCTTCAGGAGGTATCACATTTGAAAAGGTCCTGGAGTGTATTTTTACAGCAGTAAATGAGTATTGTTTCCTATTAATGGAAGATACAATAAATCTAAATCACTGAAAGGTCAGTCTTTTCCTGGTTTATCCCTATACGTCTCTTTATAGTGTACTCCTAAATGTGCATTTGACAAAGAAACACTTCTTTCAATTTAAAGTTCAGGAGTGTGATACTCATTTTTAGTGCAGAAAAATCAAGACCTGTGAAATTCATTTTCCCTGTAAAAAAACTTGCTTTTCTTTGCTGCTTTGTGAGCCTGGGACAGTTGGTCACTTCATCCTCTGCAGGGAGAGAGAATGAGAAGCAAGAGGAGGTACCTTGTGGTTCACTTAAGTGAAGGGAAAGTGGCAGCTGGGGCAGTTACTTGCCACCATGAGACCAGTGCCCAGCCATTCCTCATTCAGTGGCTACTCAGAGCAACTTTCAGTCAGTTGGGGTCAGCTGTTTGCTTGCCCCCTGCCTTGACACCCTACAACTGCTGTTCAGCAAGAGCTAATCACCAGTGTGTGTTATCAGCCCTGTCTGGGTCACAAGTCCTGCAAACAGCATGTGGGCTGATGTGCAGAAAATGAACTCCACCTCAGTCAAACTCACTCTGCTATACTCTGCTTCCTCCCTTACTAATACATGAAATAAGGGACTTTCAAAGGTGTCAGAAATAGATTCACCATTTTCCATTAGACCAAAGCGCCTGTTGATGTTAGATGTGTACTAAAAGGTTTAATTTGGATTATGAGAATTCCAATGCAAATGTCTTAAGACAGTTGTTATGCTATGAAATTAATTTACTGCTTAGATTGGTTAGTGGTTGTTTTTTAATTTTTTTCTTTTTTTTTTTTAATTGTAGATTTACCTACGGCAGCAAGATAAAACAGCTAGTATTAATCAAAATATTCGTATTGCAAAAATGTGTCTCATTGACCTGGCAGGATCTGAACGTGCCAATGCAACAAGTGCCAAGGGGGCTCGTTTTGTAGAAGGAACAAATATTAACCGGTCCCTGCTTGCTCTTGGAAATGTCATTAATGCATTGGCAGATCCAAAGGTATGTGCTGCTTTCCCATGCAGTCTTAACTGCCCAGTGTTCTGAAAATGCTTAAGAAGTGCTAAGCTGATTGAATAATGTGGTTGTTGATGCTGCTTACATCATTATTCTCATATTAGATTGTCTTAAGGGTTTCCACCTTTATATCTGTGATAGCTGAAAGACAGTCCCAATGAGAGAATTCTCAAAAACAATGTGCAGCTGCCTAAGGATAGTGTCAAAGATGAATGGTACCTGCTTTTCTTACCTTGATTTCTTCTATTTGTACTTTGATTTCTTTAAAATCAAGCATGTATAGAGAAGCTTGCATGAGTACATGAATAACCTTACAATTAACCTCTAATCTTAGAGGGAAGCAGCTTTTATAGGCTAAAACAGTACCTCTTAAAAGTTGTTCTTTTGGGATCTCACATACATCCTACACAGACACATCCCTGCTCAAAGCAGTGAGTCAGTCTCCTGGTCTGGCTCACTAGCTCAAGGCAAGGAATAGGTACAATTGTGTAGGACAATGACAAAATCTGAACACTTGTGTAACTAAAGCCCACTGTCTACCATAATACTCTTTTTGTCCTTCTGCTTAACTAGCAAATTCCTGCTTTGAATATGCCAGGGGAAATTCAGATTTAATTTACCTTCCTGATGCTGTATGTCCTCATCACCATCCCGATGGAGGGGAAGGTAGAATTTAATATCTGTATCACAGGCATACGAAAGAATCATGTTGATTTATTTGGTGTAGGATAGGGTTCCTAGTGACCAAACTTAGTATCATGAAATGAAAATTCTGTAGCTTCACAAAGCAGAGTTTGTGTTGCCTGCAGAGTTGTGAAATCTATCCTTGGAGGTAATCAAAAGCCTAGTGGACATAGTCCTTGCCATCTTACTCTAGCTGACCCTGCTTTGAGCAGAGGGGTTGAACTAGATGGGTTTTAGAGGTCCTTCCCAACCTGGATGATTTTGTAAACTGGCAATAGTTTAATGTAGCTTACTTTTTCTGTTAGTTGCCTTATCACAAAAACAGGAGTTACATATCCAGACATCAGAAAGTAACCTAGCTAATACGTACATGTGTTGTAAAGGTGTTGAAGAGTTCCAAGAGACTTAAAATGTGTAAGATGTATAGATATCTCAAAGAAAAACTATTTATGTCAAAGAAGTTTCATGGCTGTCTTGTTTTATGTTCCTGTTGAAATTCTAAATTTTTTATTTGAAGTACAGTTAACTGAACCATAAATATATACATCTCACTCTTTTCAGAGCAAGAGACACATTCCTTATCGAAACAGCAAGCTTACTCGTCTGTTGAAGGATTCTCTTGGAGGCAATTGCCGAACAGTAATGATAGCTGCCATCAGCCCATCTTCCTTGTTTTATGATGATACCTATAATACTCTGAAGTATGCAAACCGAGCAAAGGATATCAAGTCTTCTGTGAGTATAGTGGGATTTATTGATCTCTTGTCAAAGTAGTAGTATTAAGAGAAAAATAATTTCTTTTGGAATATTTGATTTTCCTTCACTTTTGTCTTAAATTTTGTTCTATCTTCTTTCTTTATGTTCATCTCTTCCTTATCTGACTGATAGGTGTAGTAGATACATAGTAGATCCTGGATCTGGCCTAAAATCAACATAGCTCTATGTCTTGGTTTAGGGCAAATTTCGGAGGGTCCCTCCCCCCACCAGGAAACAAACCCAAATGGCTCCTGCCCCAACTGATTTGGGAAGAAATATCCTCAGAGAGAAGTGGAAAAAAACCTGTTTATTCAACAGGCAAAGCGTTGCCCAGCACAAAAAAAAAAAAAATCAGCAATACCAAACAGCAAAACCTCTTGCTGCTCTGAAGAGTTGATAAATTCAGAAAGTCTCTCCTGTGGTTGGTAGCTTGGCTCAGTCTGTTATCAGTCCCTCTGGTGTTGGAAAATGCTGCTGGCCAGGCCCCAATAGGCCACAGGTGCAAGCTTATGGTGCTCCCCCAGTCCAGAGCAGGTTCAGATAATTCCAGGAAAAAAGAGAAAAACTGTCCAGGGAACTTCTCTGCTTCAGTTAGTCAAAAACTAACTAAAAGCAGAGGGGAGCTCTTTCTCACTGACCACCACTGCGACACAGTCCGGGAGACAAAGCGATGAAACTCCTATCTCTGTGTTTTGAAAACAATTGCCTCAGACATTGCACTGCTTCTCCTTCCCCCCTTCATTCTCAGATCCAGCCTTAAAGGTACAAACAGCCTGTTCTGGGCTAAACAGACAAATGAGGATACCATTCAACATCACCAAGTCACCCCAGGACACTCTCTTAATAAGATTATGCTGCCAGTTTGAAACAGTTTGTTTTGTGAGCATGAAATTTAGAAATAATCCTCAGCTGGTAGAATTCACATCCTTTTTTAGTATCTTGCTATTACTTTCTCAGAGAACTGTAAAGTATATTAAAGGAGTTTCTGACCAGTTGTACAAAAATGAGTTCAAGTTTGTATAGGTAGAATTCAGCTGGAGTCAAGAAGCTCAGTGAGATTGTCTTGATAAATGAAAAGCTGTAATGTCCTGTTTCTGCAGTCTATTGTTTAATTTTATTTTTCATTATCTTTATTGCAGCTCCTAATTCTTTCTATGTAATACAGGGTTCACTGTAATTTCCATTTGTTGCTTACTTAAAGGTGGCATTTTAGAATAAAATGCACAAGACAGACATTTAAATAGCAAAACTAATCAGGATAAATGCAAAATGTGCTTGCATATGTAAATTCTTGGTTTGTTGAGGGAAATGTCCTGTCCATGGGTGTGCAAGAGGTGACAGCAATACAGACAGTCATATTGTTGTTGTACAAGTCAGAATTTTATGAATCTCTTTCCTCATAAAACAGTGTATGTGTAACTGTGTAGTACATATACATGGTGTGTTTATTATGCATCTAAACATGAAGGAGCTGCCTTTAAATTCTAACTTGTTTCTTTACAGCTGAAGAGCAACGTTGTTAGTTTGGACAGTCACATAAGCCAGTATGCTAAAATTTGCAGTGAACAAAAGAAAGAGGTATGTAAAAAATCTGTTGTTAAGAGGTTGAAGTGTTAACAGTTAAACTTTGAATAGAAAAAGTAGTTTATGGGATAGAATCTATAAGGTGATATGGTTCTAATGTATTTTGAAGTGAGAAAATTTTGTCTTCTGCTGCCATTTGTAAAGTTGTTCAGTATCAGTACAGAATGATAATTTTTGAAAAAGAAACAAAAAACATATTTCAACTAAAAGGTGTTTCTTTTGGTTTAGATCCTAATGTTGAAGGAGAAGCTGAGAGAATATGAAGAAAAACAAGCAAGCATTCCTGAAAATCGTAATACTGCAGAAATTTCAAACAACCAGCAAGTGGAAATAGAAAGGTAAACGAATCACATTGAGTTTGCTTCCAAGCTGGAGTTTGCCTAACATGTAAAAGCATTTGTTAAACAAACCTTCTCTTTTCAGTATTGATTTCCTCATTTCAACATTGCTTTACCTAGATCTAGGTATGACTTTGCCTAACACGTTGTTTCTTTTTTTGAACAACTTGGTGGTGGTTTTAAAATTCAAGGGGGAGATGTAGGAAATGACATGTCACAGGAAGGAGTATATGAATGCTGACTTCCAGCAAAGCTTCTTAGCAGGTTGTGTTTGTGGGTAGGCAGAATGTAGTTTGCATAAATGACAGCAGCTCCTGCGACTGTTGGCAGGCACTGATTCATGTGGTATCATTCCTACAAGGTTTGAGAGAGACAAAACCTGGAAGTTTTTCTGCAGAGAGTCCATTTTGTTTGTAGATTCCTTATTTTCTGTTGCTTTAATATTTATTGGCCTCTTCTTGGTAGTGTTCCCAACTTTTCCTATGTGATGGTCTCATGAGAGAACACAAAATGTAACAAACTAAAATGTGAAGTATCAATTTGTTGTAGAAGCCATTGTATTCCATGAAGAGGGTTGGTTTTGGAGTGAAAGACTTTCTGGATGTGTCTCTGCATATCTCATCTCATATTTTTGATAGTTACCTAAGTTATTTTAGCTATTTTTTTTATTTGGTCCTTTGAATTGGTTACTTTTTAACCTAGAAAACTCTGACGTATAGTCAAAAAACATTCAAAGCAAGATGTTGTCTAACTGTGCTTTATTTTAGTGGCATTCCAGACATTACAATAAACCCTTTCATTCAGGTTATTTAAATTTAATTTTCAAAAGAAGTGTAGGCTTCTAAGTCATGTTGATAGTTCTGACAGTTTTCCTGCATATTTTTGCACTGTATGTCTTAAAGATTGATTTAATTTCCTGTGATTTGCCCTTTATTTCATTCTTTGTGTGTGGGAAGAGTCAGTCAAGGGTAAGGTCTCTAAAATATCTTTTCAGAAGGCTGGACATATTCTATGCCAAGATTTGCTGGTCAGAGAGTGTTTGCATTTCATTGTTATGGAAAATCCAAAGAGCCACATGTGAACCTATCCTAGTTCTAGATGTCAGAAATGATGTAGATGTCCCATTCTTTTCTTTCTCGTGAATATCCTGCCAGGTTCATCCTACTGATGTTGTGTGGGTAATGAGTTGATTTCTCCCATTCATTTGCAGGTTTTGAAGGTAATTTGCTGCCTTCTCCCTTTTAGTTGGGACAGGGAAGAGAGCCTTATCCGTGATATTGTATTTAGGTCCAACTACCCATGATTTTTGTGTCACTGTTATCTGAGACTCACTGCGTACACCACTTGCTTCTTAAAACCTAAAAACCATTCCTCCTTCTGCTAAAGCTTGGAGATGTGTTTTCTGCCAGTCTTTCAAGTCTTGAGCTTGTTGAGGGACACCCAGGAACTACAACCAGTAGGTCCTTGAGCACTTTCACACTAGGTAGTGTAGGCTGTTCATACCCTGGGTATGCCCACTCAGTAACTTTGTGATATTTCAAGTGGAGACCAGAGGGTAGGGGTAGCTCCATAAGAACAGAAATGTACTTATTGAAAGATTGAATCCACAAAGGCTTCTATACTTTCTGCTTTATTTGGAACTCTGGTGAATATAAGTACACAAAAGGTTGGTTTACTGGTAATGGCTCCTCATAAGGAGGGTGCATAGAATCAGAATCTCCACCCTCATCTGAATTCCATCCAGCTTTTTGCTATGATGGAAACTGAGGTTATCCATTCTTTGATTCCTTATTGCTGCATTTCCCAAGCAGCTGAGAGGAACCATGTTTCTATGGATGCAATGGAGGACAAAAATTCTCCAGGCAGAGTGGAATCAGTAGTATAGTTGTATGGCTAGGAGCAGTGTAGGGTAAGAACTCTGATACTCTGCAGATGACACTTTCATTATTATAGACTCATTTAGGTTAGAAAAGACCTCAAAGACAATAGACTCCAACCATTAACTGATTATTGCTCCTTAAAGAAGTAATACTAAAACACTCACAGAATTTAAGTACACTTTTACCTAGATATGATAGCATTCCTCTGGACACTCAGTGAAAATCTCTTGTATTTCTAAATGTGTGAAGAGTAATTTTCTTTCTTCTGTTTCTTTTTAAATGGTGAGTATTAAAACACTCAGAATAAGAATCAGTTATTCAAACTTCAGACAGTGAAATGAAATTGCTACTTCTGAAACACTGGCAAGAAGTCAATTGCATGACGAGAATGTCTCTTCAACTCGTTTTGGAGTTGAAACTGGGTTTTTTTAGCACTTTTGCAGTTTTTAATTTTATGGGTTTTTTTAATACTAAAAACTGTATAACCTCAAATGTTGCATGTCTTTAAAACACTTGCATGTTAAACTGTGCTTTTATTTTTAAGTTCTAACAACATAGGATGTAATGAAATACTTTGTGTATGAGGCTGGTTATTATTGCAATGTGCAGTATCTTTTTGGCCATTCTGTGCAGAAGCATTTTCAGTATTCAGGAGTGAAATGAAAAAGTACCACCAGTGAAAGTTATATTGCAGTATGGCAATGCTTCCAAGTCTTCTTATTCTGTCTTGTCTTGCAGACTAGGGGTAACCAGAAAATTGGTTACTCAGTAATTCCCTACGTACCATCTACCACTAGTTTGGTTGTGCCCCCTATTAGTCTAGTATGTGTTAAAACATGATGAATGTTCTGAGTTTTATCGTCCCTGAGTGATGAAAATTGTACAGCTATTTCAGGGAAAGTGAGATCTGAAGACCTTTGTGGGTTTCCCTTTTTTTCAGGATAGCTAGCTGGTTTTTGACACTTTGTGTGTCTATGGCAACAGTAGTCTGATCTGCTTAATAAATTGATGTAAGAAGTAGAGAACATAGGTATTTAGTATCTTTTGGAGTAAGAGAATGGCATCTGAAGCTTCTTCACATAAGTCTTTTAAATCTCCATGTAGTCTTCAGCATTATGACAAGATGTATTTTTAGTGACTCCTTCAAAATTTCACATCCCATTTTCAGTTCAAATACATAAAATTCTTACTGATGTACTGATATTTATTTATTGCCTATCTACAACAGGCTTTACTCATTTCCTTTTAATTTCTTTATATTTTATTTGGAATTGAAAATTCTCCTACCAAAGGAAACGGTCATAAAAAGTCTTCAAAAATAATTAATTATTATCCTTGGTTTTAGATACAAAGAAATACTTAAAAATGTTTTTTCAAGCCGTGAGGAAATCAGAAAAGAATACCTTAAGGTGGAAAGAAAACTGAAAGAAAATACACTAAAGCAATATTACCAGAATCAATGTCATGAACAAATTCAACTGATATGCTCTGAAGAAAGGGTAGAAAAGGTGAGTTTTCTATAATGTTGTGCAGGATATCATATCTTCATTTTGGTATAATTGTGTAAATTTTGCTTAAGTAATTATGTAATGAATTCATGCATTTAATTAAAATGGGACACGCAGATTATCACTCCTCTATGACTGTTGATGTAGTGACCTAATTTTTGAGGTTAACAGCAGGGTATAGTTGTCCTCTGAATGGAAAAGAGTACCCTTTGCCTTGTTAGGACACTACCTTGCTTATATCCAACTTGCTGTTGCTGGTGTTGTGCCTTTTAGTTGTCATTTCAGAAGGAGTACAAACATCAGAAGAGTTTGATGTTTGTAGATAGAGGATTTTGCTTCTCAGTGCTTTACCCTTTAGCAGGCTTTTTCTGTAGGACATACTGCATAAGGAAAACGGTAAAATTGCTTCTTCATATTCATTCTTGAGTTACTAGGAATTGTTTGGCCATGTTATATAAAAGGAAAAAAAATCTATATATGAAGAGAACCTGGTGAACATAATTTGAAAGTTTCTACTTTAGATGCTGATTATTTGGGTTTTGTTTTTTTTCTAGGCCACTTGCAAGCGGGATCTAAGGCTTTCAGCACTTAATAGCCACTATGTACGCATGCAGAAGAAAAAAGAAGAGCAGACCAATCTCTTTGAGGAAAATACTAAATGGCTGCACCGTGTTGAAAATGAAATGCGCCTTCTGGGTCAAGATGGGTGCATTCCAAAAGTAAAATGCCTTTCACTTTGTCATGGTTGGGGATGGGGAGGAGAATTGGAAAAAGGGTAAAATCTGAGTTAAGAACAGCTTAGTAATTGAAATAAAGTAAAATATTTGGAGAGAATGTACAGAAAGAGGCCAGCATGTTTGGGCATGCATAGATAAGCATCCATATGTGCCTGTTGGATTTTTTATGCTAATTGCAGCACACACACTATTGGTCAAAGGAATCTACAAATCTGTATTTATGCAAATAAAATCAAATAATTCATACTTTTCTACTATAAAGCTTTATTATAATATAGCTCTACCGCTTTACTTTTCACTATAGGCTGGTCTAATATTTTTAGCTTAAGTTTTAATTTCTTCCTACCAGTTTTATGTACAGCTGTTTGATTTTCATTTTTGTTCCTAATTTCCCAAAGGAGCTTCGTCAAGATCTGCAGTATTGCCATTTAAACCTAGAAGTTCAGGCCCTTAAAGCCCAGACTGAACACATGTTGTCTCTGGTGTCCCTTCAAGATCGGTATAATAAGCAAACAGAAAAGTAAGTACAGCTTCATGGCAGATGGGATAAGGCTTACCTTCTGACACTTGTGAGAAGCCCTATTTAGAGAATTCAGTTTAAATTGAAACAGAAGCATGGTTTTTCTCACTTTTTGTTTTCTGGGTTAAAATTGTGTTTTCTCAGGTGAACTTGTCTCTTGCTGTTTTACAGAGTACTAAATACTGCACTGCCAGTTCTTCGCAAGCAATACCTGGCTTTGAGAGAAGCTGGGTTGACAAATTGCTTAAGTGAGACTGAATATGCAGAGGTTGAGCACCTGATTCAAAGACAAAAATCGGTAGCTTGGGCTGACCAGGCTGAAGAAAAGACTCAAAATCAAAACCATGAAGTTGAAATGTCAGCTATATTTTCATTCCCACAGCTTGTGAGCAGACCAAACACCCCATGTGGTAAGTATATCATTAAACTTTTCTGTTGCAAATATGTTTAAATATCTTCTGCAACAGTCAGATATCATCTGTAAACAAAGTTGTGCACTTCTGCAGATACTGAAGCCAGATGTAAAATTTGGTCTCAGACCCACTTTCTATAAATTTTACACCATTCTTAATTTGATATAGGAAAGAAATTTACTTTTTCAGTGTCTAGACACACACTGCAACAGATGAATTCATCCTCTTTGTGTTATGATGTACCCCATGTATCAATGTTCAGAGATTCTGTGAGTGCTGTTAAAAATTCACGTGACATTGATGGGAAAGGAATCATAGTGTTAGTTGGTTATAATTCTTTCAAAGTAACTTGAGGTGTTAACCAGGTATAGTTTTGTGTAGTTTCTAATAATAGCCTGGAGGGAGATGAGGTTTACTATTTATTACAGGTTGACCTGGAATCAATTTACTACAATATTTTAGATGTTCATGTTTCCAAGAATCAAAGGATTTGCTATATCTACCATGGAACTGAGTGTTTTGCTGTATCCTCATGGTCCCATTTTTTCCCCATAACTCTATTATATAGCTGGCTTTTTCTCTTTAGCTGTTGAAGTGAGTTGCCCTGGAGCATAGTCTGGGTAAAAAAAAATGACAACGTTCAAATGCAAATTAATTGTTATTGGGTGTTTTCACATTAAAAATAAAGTATTTTAAGTCACATAAATAGCTTTTCTGATTACAAGCACTGTCTCCAAAAGGTAAAAGCAGCTACATAATTTCTGCAGAATAGGTAAAACTATGAAAGCAGGACCTTAACAGGTCCTGAAAGTAATCTTGTGTGTTTCTTTGGAATTAACTTCATTTGTTGACTGGTCCTGAAGAAGAGAGTCAAACTAGTAATTGATATGGAAAAAGAATCTAAAAACTGCAAATAGAAGGATAGCAAATGTGAAAGAGTAGGGGGATTTATTCTAGATTTTGTTAAGTCTTCTACAGAAATAAGTTATTGTAATACAATTCTAAATGTTCTTTTTTTATATGAATTGATTTTCTTATCTTGTTATAAAATCCTTCTTCCTAACAGGGTTTTCAAAATAGCAAAGAATTTCAGCTGATTTGCAGTAATGCTTAAGTCTTTGTTTCTAATGAATATTTCTTTCTTGGAAAAGATCTCTTAAACAGTATAAAGTTGTAGTGTGGGAGGAAAAGATAAAGATGTTTTCTGGCCATTCATTCAATCTCTGTTTCTCTGGTCAAATTATCAAGGTGTTCAATTTTTGTGACTCTACTCTTGATTTCTAGTGAAAGCTAAAGTTCACATGCTTTGCCAAAGCACATACAGCACTTCACTCCAGGAGTTGACCTCCTTCTATCTTGTTTTTCTTTTAGTTTTTGAGATCTTTAAACACCTTTTGTAAAATTCTGACCTTAATTATAAGTTTGTTGCTTTTTACAGAAAATGCTGGCTTTCCAATATTTTCTCTTTTTTGGACATATGCATTAAAAATTTAGATAAAGCTTGTGTGTGCTTAATGTAAGCATAAATGTGCAGTGTCATGAACAATTTAACTGCTTGTCTCAAAGAAAGCACAAGCTATGGAAACGAGTTCATTTATGAATGTATTTGGGCGCCCATTCTTAAGTGTTCATTAATGGGGAGCCATACAGTATTCAGAGTTCAGACTGATGGGTGGAGAGCTCTGACTGGTACTTGCAAGTATTTCTTTGAATGGGGAAGTTGTTGGCACTGTTTCAAGCATCCCATTTCCAGGAGCCTTACTGTATATTACCACTGAGAGAATGGAATTGATTTTTAGGGAAAAAAAAAAAAATGCATCCATTGCCTCCTCTTGTCACAAACATTCTCAACTGAAAAGTCAGTTTTTTTCTTTTGTATGGCAGGAAAAATTGAGGTATAGTTGTATATAGTCAAAGATTTGATTAAAAGTAGGAAAAGCATGTGTCTTGAATAGGAAAGATTTGTCTTATTAAGCAGCTCTTTCATACTGGCTTATGTGACTTCTAAGTGTATTTTCTCATGCTGTGTAAAACAGTACACCTGATCAGTGGGACTTGCAAGAACACAGCCTGGATTTGAGCCTTTTTCAGTTCACAGCTGTTGTTTGTGAACCTGTTGTGAAACTTGCCATCACAGTGATGATGCCTTTGGGTCACAGGAACATTAAATAATTGAAATGCATTGACTAGGCCTCATCTGCAATTTGGAATTCCATGAGTCAGTTGTTAAAAGAATGGAAATGTATGATTAGAATTGTAATTTGATCAATCAGTGGTAGCCCAGAAATGTTTATTGAAATGAATACATTAATATTTAATTTCACTTTAGCAGAACAACCTGGTAGACTTAATTTAGCACAGTTTCCAGAAATAATCCCCTTATGCATGAGTTCCAGAAGAAGACAAGTCTTGGCCATTATTTTGCCCTAATGTCAATTAGAACTAACTGGATTCATCAGGGTTGTTTTGCCATGAGCTCTGCTCACTTTTCCTGTGACTCATGTTTCACCCATAGTGCATTCTGCTTCTCATATTATTGCATGGGCCTGTAAATATCTGATATTGCCATGTTTCTTGTCAGATAAATCAGAACTTCTGACTAGTCTCTTAGGACGAATGATGCAGCAAACTAAGGACCAAAACCACCTTCTATCACTGGGTGGGGGTGGTTGATCAGTGGATGATGGCTTTTATGTTGAATTTCTGAGTGAATCTCTTCAACAGTATCTATCTTAAAGAATTTTCTAAATTATCTTTCATTAACATCAGCCTGAAATTAAGGGTCAGCAAATATGTGATCTCTTCTCCGGAATATATTTGGAATAATGTTTATTTTTAAAGGATGTATTGTAGCTGAAAATAATAGCTAAGGAAAGAAAACTTCCAAATTTTTCTTTTCACCTACTTCATCAAGTTTTACTGCAGCTATTCTATGAAGTATATAAGTGATTCATTTCTGTATATGAAATAAAAAATATTACTGAATGATGATAATATTGATGCAAAAGATTGAAGTAGCTATATAACGTGAAGCAAATATAGACTATAAACATAATTTCCCTGCCTTATTATGGGACATGTTTGAAAAATAATTTTTTGTAGTTGGAGCATTTTGTTTATATTTCAGTAGAAAAATAATGGCAATACTTAACAATTACCATTAGATATCTATTCAGGAACTACTTGGATTTGTTCTTTAAGGAAATATAAACACCCCTACTTGGTTCTCCACTGTATCATCTTCAGTACCATATATTTACAAGTTTATGGAAATAGTAGAGTTTCTGTAGCAACTTCTGTTGTTTGAGTCCCTTTTACATAAACTTCTCAATAGTAGCTATTAAAAAAACTTGCAGGAAGTTTGCTACTAGCTTGAGTATCTTGCTTCCTTAATAAGATGGAAATAGAAATGTTGGCAATTCTTTATTTTGTGTCCAAATGTTTTTCTTGCTGTATTTTTATTTATCTGAGATCACAGCTGTTTGGAGTGATACACAGTAGAACAACAAGCTAAAGTAGAATTAGGATTTTGGAGTTGTTTTTGCCACATCATATTTGGTTTATGATATTTACTGAAGCCAAGTTAAAGACAATATTGCTGGTGATGTTTGTTTACCTGTTTACTGTGTTAGGAGCAACCTAATATTTTCACAAAAAGCTATGGGAAGGGAGACTTCTTAAGTATTTTATATTTTTTCCAACACTTTAATGACAAGAAAAGCTTATGTTTTAACTTAGTTTTACAATGAGTTTTACTCCAAAAATAAGTAGATTTTAAAATTAGATCTTTGTTTTTATGAACAGCTTATATTTGCCTTATATAGAATTCCTGCAACTATTGTTGTTAATTTACTTGTATTACAGTACAAAATGCTATCCATTATGATGGAATTCATCAAATTATTTATGTTGGCAGTACTTTTGTGTTCTTTACGTATTTAGTTAATGATTTAAATGCTGGTACTTACAGTTAATTTTAAAATGCTTCCCAGATTTAGGCCTGTAGAAGCTTCTAAACCTTGGCACTCCCATCAAAATGTTCCTCCATCAGATTTCCTTCTAGTAACTTTAGGACATTAGTAAAACCTCAGTGTCTTACAGTAAGCAAACTTTCTGAAACTGAAACCTCCCCATTCTAATGTAACAATGGACTAATAGAATTCTAACCATTATTTTTCCTGCAACAGACATTCAGATGCATATAAGTAGGAATAAAAATTAATAAATGAATATTTTAAATGTGTCCTGAGGCATTTAATGGATAGTTATTTCAAACACTAAATTATATAAACCTTATTCTTGTACTTAAGACTATAAGATGTCAAAAATCTTTTTTTTAAAAAAAAGTTTGGATTCAATTTTTGGTTGTGATGACTAGAACTTTTTTTTAAATATTTGTTAGTCTATTACACTGAGGTTTATGTTGTACTTATTAGCACAAAATTAGAGAGCAAGTACATAATGATTGTTGATAGTGTCATAAAGTAGATGTTTTAAGTTGTTCATAAATAAGTTTCTTGTTTGTTACTAAATCCAGCCAAGTCTTGGAGAAATGTCTCTATCAGAGTGGGCATTTTTTTGGGGTGGATGTAAAGATTATTTGGGGTGCACTTGGGCTCTGTTTTACTTCTGTTTCCATCCGATTACTCATGGGATCCTGAATTAGCATTTCACCTGGTGAAAGCTGACTGTGGGCTAGGTGGGCTATAACCTAATTTCCATTTTAACAAAGATAAAGTGAGCTGTACATAGGTGCACACACAGACAAACTCATAATTCAGTTACGCCGTGTCAGGAATCCTCTCAGGCCCAAGCTTTCCATGTAAGTGTTTCTTCAAAGCTGGAAGCAACATAATAGAATTGTAATTGTTCATGTAATTGTCCACACTACTTTTCCCATAGGCAGTTAAGCATTGTTCATTCTGACACTGAGCCCCTGAGTGAGGAATAAATGTTTGCTTTGGCTTTTCAATGGCTTCATTCTTGAATTAGGTTGTGGCAGCATAGAATAGACTTGTGGCCAATATCTAACCATCTAATTTACTTGGTGCTTGTACACTCTTTGATACTACCTGTTCTATCCTCCTGGAACAGGTCTAAGTCTCACTGTGGTCTTCAAATCCTTGGCTGCCCCTTACAGCTCTATTTTGTATTTTCTAATTGGGCATCATCTCTTGTAGCTGGGTTTTCAATCATATGGCAGATCTAGTACCAAAATGTGCAGGCAAAAGCAGTGTTCATTGGCTTTTCTTCAGTGAGAATCTCACTTGGGCCTTTTCCTCAAGATATCTGATTTTTGAGGGTACTTGGGAAATTGGCTTTTTTAAAGCATCTTGGCAAATTGGGTTGCAACTGGGCCATGAGCTCAAAATTAGGTGGGGCCTGAGAAATGGTAAGCAGAGAAAAAGCTACAACTATTTAAGCCTTGTTTTTTATAACAAATCAAGCTTGTGGAGGTGAAATAATACAATACATACATGTTTCTAATCAGTCTTTGTCATGTTCAAAGAATGTTTTTGGTTGAAATACCTCAAGTGTTAACACATGAGGAAGAACAATAGAAGCATTCAGACTGAGGAGTTCAAGCTAGCTTTCTTACTCTGAGGCAAAAATATAATAAAATTTAGAAGAAATATTTATTTATCAACACTGTTCAAGGAATACCATAGCTAATTCCAGAGTAACTTGCATCAATTTAAAAAGCAGGAGGTTTTTTTGCACTTAAGTTCCTCACAGGCAGGAAGCAGGCAATGCAAAAAGGAGAAATATGAATCTGGCTGCCAGCTGAAGGGGATCCAATTCGTAGGCATTTTAAGGATACTAGGCTTCAATTCTTAAATTTGCACTGGAAGTTAAATATAGAAGCACTTGGGCTTTTGACAACCCTCTCCTGTTCTTGATTTGTTTAAAAGAGGAATTCTGAATTATTTTTGTTATTAAGTGAAAGTCACCAGTTGCATTCCCATTTGAACAGTGAGCTATGTCTTAAAATGATCCTCCTTCATCGAAAGCTTGAGTAAAAGGCCTTTTCTGTGTTACTTTGGAAATTGCCTTTATTACCACTTGCTTGAAAATAAAGACATTGACACTTTGAGAAAAATAATTTCAATCAGGATGGATGAGAATGGCCAATTACCCTGTATTGCTTGCTTTATTTGGGAGGGTGGGGGAAGTTGTTAGTCAAGAGCTTTGCTCCCCACAGTTGATATCATGGGGTCACAGAATTCTAGTAACTCTTTTGTTTCCCCTTTGCAACTTCTTTGCAAAACCCTGCTTTCTCATTTGCAGTGTCAGGGAATTTTGTCCTTCTCAATGGTTCTGTGTCATTCTTTTTCCGTAGTCTCTCATTATTCTGCATGGTACTTGCTGGGGAAAAAAAAATGGCTGGGATCAGGAATCAGCTCTAAATTAACATGATTGTACCACCTCAAAATATGAGTCTTGTCATGGTAGTGCAATAATTTTCAGTACTCTTACTCTTCCATTCTCTCTTGTCGGGTGTTAGATCTTAGTTGTGATTATTTCTATAACCTCTGCAATTAACTACACCAACCTATGCATGTTTATAATACTTTGAGTGTCACAGAGCAAATACCATCTTAGACAATGCTGCACTAGAAATAATTTCATCTGTGTGATCAAGTTGATATGTATATGAAATAAATAGTATTTGTAATAATTTCTGCTAATGACTCAGTAGGCCAGAGGAAGGGAAAAGCAAGATTTAAGTAGCATGTGCAGTTAGATGTGCTAACCGTTGTTACTTATGTTTCACAGGCACTTCTTTTGGTGCACCATCAAAAGAAATGAATAAAAATACACAACAAGTATTAGAATATACAGGACCACCACAGAAAAGAACGAGGAGGAAGCTAATGGACTCTCCAGTTGTAGCTCCAAGTCCAGCTGCCTCCAAGCAATGCAGCTTCCAGCCCCTGGAGGATTCTCTTGCCAAGGACGTGTACCCCTTAGTCTATACACCAGACTCTTGCGGAAAGCCAGCACAAAGCTCCTGTGCTCAGACTGTGGTAAAGCCCTTACACCTTGCAGGCCTGGGGACAGCCAGTGCATGTAGTACAGATGTGCCAGCCAAAAAGGCCAGTGTTATGGACACTACATGTGATGTAATCCCAGACTGTGATGAAGCTGTCATGAACTCAACAATAATTCTCTATGAAGGTACAGATGAAACCACTGAAATGTCTACTTACTCATCTGTGAAGGAGCCACAGGCATGCAGCAATAGCATTGTGCCAAGGTATTTTCTTTTTATATGGGCGAGAAATATTACCAAGTAATTTAATCCTATCTTTACAGCTGGGTTTTTCCATTTATATCCGTTTTATAAATAAAACCAACATTTTCAAAATCAAACCCTCAATTTTGATCAACATCAGATTCAATTCTGCCATTATTTGAAAACGGCAGTATGTTAGTGACAACAAATAAAGTTGAAAGCTTATCCTGGTTTATAAGATTTGTACCAAAAAGAAAATATAGCATTTTAAAAATTGATTGTGATGCCTCAGGCAAGTTACTTTCTCTCTAAGCTTAATGTTTTCTGTCTATAAAATGGATACTTAACCTCTCCACGTTGTGAAATGCCATGCTTAACGCTGCTGTCCATGTCTGAAGTCCGCAAAGCTACCTCAAATAACATTAATGAAATTAATTTCCAGTTTTGGTTTTCAACTTATCATATGCTTGTTTACAGTTAAGAACAAGTTTATTTGGCTTTTACCAAGAATATGTTTTACAGAAATGTAATTCTTTTACTGCAGACTTGATCTTTCTTCCTTACTTAACAAAAGTTCTGCTCCAGTATTTGAGAAGCCCTCGTATATGGCAATGACTTCAGCTGCTCAGAGGAAAAGAAAGGTGTTAAGGTAAGATGAAACTAACCCTTCTATACCAAATTAGTTTTCATTTCTTATGTTTTTACTTCAGTTTCATTATTCTATTTCAAATCTGAAAACATCTTATACAAGTCCTTTGGACCCGAATGTTCTGATACACAGATGTTTGAATTCAATTGGAATTTTTTTGTTAACTTTAGTTCATTTTTTTCTTTAGTCTTGGTTTAAGAACTTCTCTTTTAATATTTACAAACTAGTATCATGTCTTGTGTAGCTGCTGTCTACTCAAAATAGAAAGATGGCACATAATTCTGAAAAGAGAAGTTTCATCATCAAGTAAAAATCTTAAGTTTGTTGAAAACATTCTGCCTTTGCTGGAGCACATTAGAAACTACCAGAGTAGAAAGCAGGGAAAAAAAATATACATGACATTACTTACATGATCAACTTTGATTTTCTGGTAATTCATTTTCAGTCTCCTATTGTGACTTAATTTTTGCGATCTGCTCTAGGAGGAACTTCTGTATGATCACTTCTGGTTTATGTCCCTAAGAGAGGCTTGGTAGTAGGACACCAGAAAAGCTGAACCTGAATAGACAATAAGTTGAATTGTAGTATTTTTTTTGTGTGTATTTCTTTGGTTGGTTGGTTTTGGGTTTTAAGTGTATTTAAAACCTGATTAGCTATGAAACAGCTGATTTTCTTTTTTTTTTCCTATTTCCAAAAGCAAAAATTGATACAACCTTTCTTTAAATCGTGTTACAAGTCACCTGTTGCTACCACTACATAGGTTTTATGAAGAATACCTCAAGACTGTTGGAACTAGTCTATAGCTAGATCAGAGTACATGGAAGAAACATAAGTGCCTTTTTGTTTATTAGCATCTTTAAAATAGAGAATTAAACTAGAAGATCAGATTCATCTGGTCAAGTGTCATGTTACTGTTCTGCTATCAATTACTGTTTGAAACTGTCTTGCTAGGATAAGGAATAAACTCTTTTGCCCTAGGATGGGAAAAGAGCCACTGCTCACATTTTCAAATATCTGATTATGTTTATCAAAATTTAGCAAAATAAATCACCTGTTTTGAAACCAAGCTAGTTTTTTGTGCATTCACTCTAGGGAGAGACATGGACACTTTTGGAGCCTGATTTGTCTAGTCTTCAGGTGAAAGTTCTCAGACAGGCTCTTGAAATACTTTTAATAACTGTGTAATAATTTAAAGTATATATATATGCTTATTTCTTCCCAAAAGACTAGTTCTTTGTGCTCACCTTATTTGTTTTGTATCTTAAACATATTTCCCAGTACACTACAGAAAAAATCCTACAACTTCTATTCCTTTTATCGAGATCATTCTTCCTCAGTAACTTATCTGTAGATTGAAATTTTTTGTTTTGTCCAGCAGTTGGTGATGAAGAGAAAGAATGAAAACACATTTGTGAAGGAGAAAAGGAATATGCTCTTACTTTTCAGAGTGCCTTCATTCCATTCACTTCTTTACTTTTACTCTCTTTTCTCTCCCATGCTTTCCCTGATTGAAGTGGCTCACTCCAGTCATTCATCTCCTACTAATGTTAGAATAAAAATAAAAAGTTCAGTCATACTGACCACATTAGAAGTATAATTTGAAACAGTTGTATTTTGAGGGTAAGGGATTAGAGTCAAGTCAGTCATAAGAGAGGCTATTTTACCAAACAATGTTACATTCTCATTGGCATAAGTTCTCTTGCAAGAAGCATGCATGAGTGGGTTTTTAGGACTGGCACAAGGAATGTCTTAGTCTTTGCTGCTTGCTGTATATTTTGATTTAGGCAGAAAATTATTATTAAGAAAGTGTGAGTTAAGGGTCTATAAAAGGGAGATAATACAGTATTTATTACAGAAATAGGAAGAGCATAGGAACTTGAGACATAAATACAATTAGCTTGTTTATGAGCTGTCTTGCAGAGTGCAACCGAGGAAGTTTGTGAGGCAGTTGCAAAAGGGTGAGATCAAATAGGTTCATAATTTTCACTGTAGACCTTAAGTCCATCACATAAAGTGCCATGGATAAAATACAGGAGTTTTGTTTTCCTGAATTTGAAGCTGTAACTGTTCTCTTGCAGCTTAGTTATAAAGTATTGTCTGCTGTGAAGCCACCCCCTCCAACTGTGTTGGAGGCTGTAGAAAAGTTAACCTAGCAATAAAAAAAATGTGATTTGTTCAATAAACACAGCTTGGTCATTTCAAGGATTTTGCAACATGCCTTAAGACTGTTTCTTAGTACAATTTGTATGTGATGGCCATCAAACTGGCTTCTGTGTTTTCAAAAAAAAAACCTGTGACACATTGTCCTGCCTTTTAATACCTCCCTTTGCAGCTGTGCATCCAACGGCGTGCTGGGCAGGCTGCAGGAGCCGGTTCCCGCCAAGCGCGCTCACCGCGACGCGCTGCTGAGCCACGCGGGCCTGCGGGTGCCCCGGGGGGCAGGTGAGTGCCAGGGCTGGGGCTGCACTGCACTGCCCTGCCCTGGGACAGGGCAGAACCAACACTGCTGCTCCCTTTGTTCTCTCACTGTGATACCCTGTGTTGCTGGGATGGCACAGCACTGCTGCTCCGCTTGTTCTGTCACTTTGGTACCGTGCGTTGCTGGGATAGCACACTGAGCCGTTGGTTTGGACAGTACATCCCTTTATTAAAAACAAAACATCAGAGCCTCAGTTATATAGACACTCTCTAATCAAAATTCAGTTCAGTACTATTGAAAGGGTGTTGGGAAAAGCTTTTCCCCAAGAGGCTTTAAGTTATTCCACCTAAAATAGTTAATGTGCTTGTTGAGGAATTCAGTGAACTTTATTACCAATTTTTTCTTTGCCCAAGTGTGGTTTATCAAAAACTAAAATAATGATTTTCTAATAATTTCTAATTTTTTTCTAATGATTTCCATACCATGTTCTTAATTCTTTGCTTTATTTTATAACACCACACTGGGGTTTTTTTTGTTGTTTTTTTTTTAACAGAGATTTATTGGTCTTAAAATTTGGGGCTATTCTGGGCAAAAAAAAAAAAACTGAGGAAAAGTTATTTTGCTTCTAACATACTGCTGATAATATTAGCAAGCTGTGTTGTGTGGAAGCTTGCCGCAATTATATGGCTTCTCTCTGAGGTGCATCAGTCTTTTCTGTAATAAAATCAGTTGAAGTCATTTTTTCAGCCAGTGTTCACAGATGTCTTCACAATTTTATAAAAACCTCTGCCTTTTCTAGTGCATGGCACTAAGTTGCTTGGCACCTGCAGCAGATTTTAATGTGGTGAATCAGTACAGTTTTCCTGCATCTCTACCCAATTGCCTCCTTTTTCTCTCTATCTTTGAAGACACAGCTGACAATCTTCTCAGTTTATTTAAAAGAGATACAATATCAGTTTTATAATTTTAGTCTGCTTTTCTTAAGGAATAGAAAAGCAGTGTGAAAAAACATTTCCATTTTGTCGCTTTTTGCAGTGTTATGGGCAATACACTGGTTTTATAGCACATACATGTTTTAAAGTAAAAATTGCTGTGAGGAAGCAAGTACATATGAGAATGTATTATTCTGTATTTATGAGAAATGTTGAGGTTGTATTACAAGAAGCTTTCTGGAAACTGAATATCTGAGTCTAAACTCTGTCTAACCAAGTTACTTATTTGCAAATTCCATACACAGTTATATCACTATCAATGTCTGCT
The DNA here is from genome assembly GCA_025584955.1 of Alethe diademata. NCBI lineage: Eukaryota > Metazoa > Chordata > Aves > Passeriformes > Muscicapidae > Alethe > Alethe diademata. The sequence continues at coordinate 60,029,389 of JANRMJ010000097.1, forward strand.
ACAACAGACCACATTACAAAGTTACCGCTATTCAATCACCACTCTGGAATTAAGAAACTATGTAATGCAGAAGCACATTTTGGAATGAGTATAGATTTTTGATTCTTCAATGTTTAGCTGAATGTGAAATAGACTTTATTTTCAAGAGCATGCACTACAAGAGCAGAATAAACCTTAACCAAATACCTAAGAGGAAGAGTTCTTTTCAGATTTAAAAGACACAACTTTCTATAACAACATAGTGTTCATTTTTCAATGCTATTCTATAATAAGGATTAATCACACTTTTATATATTTCTGCATCTTTTTATAGACAATTGTGCCTTTTTGATAGCATCTCATGTCAGTTGAGGGTCTAGTCATGGGACTTTCTGGGCAATTAAAACACTAAATTACTGAGCTAAGAGTGATTACATTTTTGTATATTATAATTGGGCTTTCAGTAAAGGAAAGAAATGTGTAAAAATTCTTAGACATATTCTGAAAAGGAGGTCCATGTAGGCTAAATTCTACTTACGTTTATTGAATGAGTGTCTCCCTATTTCTAATAGCATTTTTTTTTCACTAGGAATTAAAATGAAGAGCAGGAAGCAAGAACAGAATATGTCAAGAAACTTTGTTAGAAGTCTTTCTCAAGGAAGTGTGCCACTGGATGTTAAATCAAGGACATCAAAAAATCTTTTACTTCGTGTTTCCAAGAAAAAGGATTTAGTTCTGAATTCATCCTTATTTCAAGCAGGATTGATGGATAGCAAATGAGAATAGGGTGTATTGTGATTTCTTCTTGTAAATAGTTTTGAGAGTTTTGTGCTGGAAGTCTTAGAAAAAAATTTTGACCCTCTAAATTATTTTCATTGGAGTAGCCTCCTTGTGTTAAAATAATTTTTCTTGCAGAAGCAAGTTAAACAGATGCTAGTATTAGAACATGTTATGCTTAGCATTACCATGCTTTTAGATGTTCTGAGATTGCTAGCATCTATTGATGATGTGGAGTTCCAAGAGACAGAAAAATATTTCCGTAAGTGTTTTGTTCATTTTTTTGTCTTTCTGGTTTTTAGTCTGTTACTTGGTTGTAAATGTTCCTATTCTGTTTTTTCAATTTAATTCAGCTGTAAATACATTTTTCTTAACTACTTCAAATAAATTTTAATATTAAGAGCAATATCATGTGAATTTATTTCTAGCAAAAATGTTCCTTCTCCTATGAAAAATGTCCAAATTAATTTTGGCAAACATTGCTGTAAGTACATGTTGTTTCTGGTGTCTTCTAGCAAATTATTGATATTCAGAGACAGAGCAATTTATGTATAGCTGTACTGTAACGCTGACAGCCTGCCCAGCCTTCAGAATGTCATTCTAGTGTGTTTGGTCTGTGCAAATGCAAGCATGTGAATTTCTCCAATGTAGTGAGAGCCAGAGGAGGAAGTCCAGTAAATAGTTCCAGTGGTGTCAGACAGCTGTCTGAACCAAGGTCAGTTTAGTAATATGAACTTTGCTGCAAAATTTATTCCTGACATATTGGAGGAGCATTTTTCAGAAGTTTCTGAAGAAGGAGATGGGAGCTGCCTGCAAAAGCCTTCAGGACCACTTGTGGAATGAACACACAATGTTGCAGAAGTGGTCTTCATTGGGGAGGTTCAAAGAGGAAGAAATAATTTTTTAAGGAATACGCCTTACTAGTTAAAAATTCTAGGATGAGAGAAATTGAATCCTCCTAGTACATCCTAAAAAGGAGTATCAGTGATATAGTCGTGGTGAGCCTGGGATCTTGTAGTGTAATGAGAACTGAGAAAATATTGGCCATGGAAAAGGCTTGTGTGGAGCCTAAAGACTAGAATTTGGAACATGTCCACATAGCAAGGTGATGTAATTTCAGTAGAATGTAGAGGGAGGGTCACTTTAATATTTCCCTATCATAATGAACAACAACATTTTGGAGTAAATTTTAATTTATGACTTTGGCACATGATACAGCTTAATTAGTAAAGACCATTTTTGATTTATGGGATTTTTTCCAAATTCTCAGTGTTTAATGTAAAATGTACACAGGGGGCTTCTTTTGCTGATATCATGTGTACAAGAGCTGTGTTGGGTTTTGCTTATAAATATAGTTGTAACTTTCATTGCTCTTTTGGTATATAAGATACATAGATGTCCATAGTAATCTTGAAGTTTCTAGACAAGATTGTACATGCAGCTTTTTAATGGTCAGTCAAAACATAAAATTGATGACTCTCATTTCTTTAATGTCTTTTGAATACCCTTGAATGGAGTACATTCGGTTGCAACACATGCAGGGACTAAAAAAAATATTGAGAAAATTAAAAACTGACACAAGAAGTGATTCAATCAGAAGTTGATTATAGATTTGTTCGCTAGGTATATTTGTCATTTATAACTAGCAAAAATTAAGTGTTTCCAGAGATATTGCAGATTGAAGCAGGACTTTTGTACTTCAGATTGCTGTTGAGTAATTTTCTGCATTATTAATTGTACTTTCATTTGTGTTTTTACATACTGTGAACGCACCTAGATTTCATAAGCAGAAAGTGCTTTGCAGCACATTCCACACACATTACTGGCACAAAACTTTTCATAACTTTTCATTGCCTAATAAGATTTTTTTTTTTTTTTGGTCAGATTTCCAGTTAGGTAAAAAGCAAAAGGGTATTTGGGAAGCAGTGGAGGTATGATATAGCCTATTTCATTTTCTTGCCAATCTACTTTGACTTCTACCTACTGGGTTGTCTTAACAAACTAATTTAAGTAATAACATTTATCTGAAGTACACATTTTGTTGATTTCACTGTTGCAGCATGCAGGGTTAAATTGTGTCTGTTGCAAGTGTGAAAAAGATGATAAAGATCTTGTGCTGCTGGGAAATACTTATGAAAACATGCAAAGGCTGTAGGGTATAGTTTGTACTATTCCTCACTTGCTTATTATAACAGCATTCAATCAACAAAAAATTATATCTGCAGTCCTGTCAAACTGACAAAGCAGAAGAGTTTGATTGGATTATTAGAAAGTCATTCATGGTGGTAGGAAAAGTTTCCATAGCAGTCTGAAGATAATGAAACATCTGCTCACTGGAAGAAATGTTTTGTGATATCCTCTGCTGAGGCAAGTGCATGTCTTGTACTTGTAAGTTTGGGTACTTTGGCTACAGAAGACAGCAGGTACTATTTGGAAGCATGATAACACAATGCAAAAATAGATTTATGTTAGCACAACATGGTCCGCCATGAAAATAATTTCAATTTCTCATTCGTTTTCTTGAACTTTGGATTTTTGAAAATTTGATTCTGTGTAAGCAGGCATGAGGAAATTAATTTTAACAACTAGAAAAAGTAAACATTCTTAGAAAATTCATCTACTGGATGTGAAAAATATGTAATATTCCCTGCAGGAATTTCCAAGAGCTGAATTAATTGAGAATTGATGTAACAGTAAATGGCCTGTTTAATTTTTCTACTATGTAGAGCTCTTGGAAAAATTATTCCTGATTTCCCTGTTGTTTTGAATTTAATTGTGCCATATGCATTTAGTCTAAAGGTTTTATGTAGCATGACTATTGTACATCTAAATCTACAAGCGAATCTAACAGTAGAATAAATCATGCTTTAAAAGAGTTTAACTCAAACAATTTTTGGTTTGTGTATTGAATTGTTGTTCACTACACTGCTGGTATTATTTTTAACTGAATGTTTGTAATTATATTTCACAAAGTAAGATTACAGTAAGATCATGAAAACGTTGTTTTCACCACTAGCACATGCAGGTAGAGGCTACTGTAGCTTGGGTTTCAGTAAAGTAGTTGGTTTTTTTACTTGAAGATGTCTCCAAAAAGAAAAGGTATTTGGCTAAACTAACTTTAGATACAGTAGCAGTTCTGTATTCTGAAGGAAACGGGGAAACCAGTGCTTGAGTTAACTATATGCTTAAGATGAAACATATTTGTATTGAAATTAAGTAGCTCAATTCCTGTTCATCCCAAACTGCATCAAGATAGTGACTTGACAGAAAACAGTCTTTAAAAATGAGAAAACACCGCTGTAATTAGAGGTTTAATCATGTGTAGATCCAATAGTCCCTCCTGACACTATAATGCAGACTGCACTTTAAGACACCAGGAATTGCCTGAGCAGCACATAGGGGATGCCACAAAGTTTATACATCACTCTCTTAATATGTTCACATTCAGCAGCTTTTGTAAGCTGAAGTGGGAGGGGAAGGAAGCCCAGAAAAACCACTGACTCAGTCAGTGTTGACCCTGCTTTGAGCATTGAAAATCTTTGAGGCTGAGATAGATGAACTTCATAAGTTTTCTTCCAACTTGAATCATTCTAATATTTGAAGGAGAGGAAAAAATTCTCAGGCTAAAGATCAAATAGAAGATACTTTATAGATAATTTTTGGAAGGACCACTAATACAGCTGTCTCAACAGCCAAAAGCACTGAAGATCAAATTTAGAATAACTGAATAACTATTATATAAAACCTACTGCTTCAGTTGTTCTTAGCATCAATGACTTGTAAATAGGCAGTATTGCTCTTTTGGTTTGGTTTGCTGGTTGGGTTTTTTTAGAGGCTCTGGTATTCTATACAAGAAATAAAGAATGTAATAAGAAATCTGCTAGAAAGCATGTCTAATGGTCATGTCATGTCTAATGGTTCCCTCTTTCATTAGAGGGAAATCAGGTCTCACAAATTTGTTAAATTGCTTCACAGGCTCTGAGCTTATGATTGAGATGTAACTACACAGTGTTGTCCACTTATATTTTCAAAACCTGCCAGGGGATAGCTCATGGTAACTATTAAGAAATAACACTCTTTTGAGGAAAAGGCAGGGGGGGTTCACATAAGAGTTAGTTTTGCATTTTAGAAGTCAAAACCAAAGTGTAGGAATGCATATTCAGTTTTTAGAACAGAGGAAAGAATATTGGTGCAGTCCAGGTAAGTGTGCTAGATTCATAGGCTTTAATATATTCACAAATTATTTCAAAAAGGGATTCTAAGGTAAAAAAAAATATTGAAATTGAATTATTCAGTTAGCTGAAACAAAAGCTAACTATGGAGAGGTGAAGGAGCATGTTAGTTGCTGAAGGACTGGGCAGTAAAATAACAAATGAAGTTTGATGTCAATTAATGCAAAATGATGCACAAGAAGGAAAACAGCCCAAATTATACATATGTGACAATGAGTTCTCAGATATTATTACTCAGGAAAGAGACCTTGGATTTCTATAAAAATGTCATGAAAACATTGTCTCTGTGGTCAAAATAGCACAAAATATGGATGGAGAACAAACCATTGTGTAAATTCCTTGCCTGAATCTTGGTGTTATCCTACACATTTCAAATAAATGTAGTTGAATTACAAAGGGTATAAAAATGGATGAGGGGAGCAATTAAAGTCGTGAACAGCTTGAATAAAAGCAATGTAGTTTAGGAGCACTTCACCCTGGAAGTGAGGAGCTATGTAAGGTATATGAAATAACAATTCATGGAAAAAAGGACTAGGTAACAATTATCCACAGTTTCTTCTGTATAAGAGCTAAACGGCAGGTTCAAAGCACATGACATTTCTTCCCTGAATAGCACATTTCATGATGAAGTCTGGAATTTAAGATGTGATGGGTGTCAAAAGAGTTGAGTTCAAAACTGATTACTCAAACCTGTGGAAGAAATGGTTATGAGGAGCTTTTGAATTCAGAGAAACTGGTTCTGCAGGTGCTCAGAGCAGTGGACAAGTCGGGAGGCCGGAGGGTATGCTCAGGGTTATTCTTATCTTTGGTTCTGGTATTTCCTTTAATATCTGGTAAGGGGTGTCAGTAAAGAGAGGAGACAGGGCTGACTGGGCTTTTAACTCTAGTATGTTTATTCTGGGTTTTTCCTTAATATCTTAAGTGCTTAACACCAAGTGGGTAGTCTTCCTGACATCCTGTGTAGTCAACAGAGAAAAAGAAAGTGGAAAGGACTCTCTTCCAGAAGGCAGCTCAGAATGGTGAGCTGGCTTGGATTCTTTTGGCAATGCACTCACCTGGCAGGTGAGTCTTGCTCCTGGAGAACCTTGAGTTTGGCATTCCAGATATCTCCTCCCAAATGAGTTTAATGTTTACTCTCCATATACTGTGTGAATTTATGAATGAAGAATATATTCTAATGAATATATGAAGAATATCTAAGTTTCTGACCTTTTAGCCTGCTTGTGGCATCTTTCTGAGATTTGAAGTCTTAGATGAGAATCTACCCTAGTTGACATGAAGAGGTCTGGGGACCATAATGGGCACCAAGTGCTGTTTTCTGATCTCAGCAAGGTGATGGCTTCATGTATAATAGAATTTTGGAGAGTGACAGAAAAAAGCTAAAACAAACTAAAACAATTACAAGCAAACAAAAACCAGAATCCACATATATTCCAATATAGGTATAAAACCTGGAATTAGTGATTTTCATCTTGCATCATAATCTCATTGTATAGTCTGGCTTTGCTTTTTCATATGGTTCACAGTTTTTCTTCCCTCCAGTTGACCTTTAAATCATGCATTTCCTAGACTTCCTAGCATTCTGTGACACTCTTCTGCTTGTTCACATAGCAGAGAATATATATGTTGAATATTCTGAAAGATACAGGGGCATTGATTTTGTGATTGCTTTAGGATATTTCATTGAAACATTAAGGATTAAGAAATTTTTAGCATGGGAAGTTCCATTGGAAAGTTCTAAAATTGCCTTCACCCAATTCATAGGAATTTAAAGGTGCTATGGAAACTCAAGAGATATGTACTCAATATGATAAAATATATTGAAATTATAGAATCTTTTCCTAATGAATCAATTCTCATTCTTCAGTCCTTGGTCTAAGACTTTTCAGAGATTATGAGAACGCTCACACATGATAATTTGAGACTCTCTAAGTGTTCCTCTTTGCCCACAGGCATCTAACCTAGTCTCCAGTATAAGCAGATAAGATTGATATTTTTTTCTTATGTATCTAGCCCTTTTAATGGAATTGCTTTGTGATCTGGAGTCATTTAGTGAAGAGGATAGAGCTCTATATAAAATCTCATTTCTTGCATAAGATGGAAGTAATCTTGGGAAGGGCTCAAAGGAAGGGAAATAATTTGTTTTAATTTTTGGCCAGAGTGATGGTTCCTTTGAGGAAATGGGCTCACCATTCACAACAAACTTCTTCAAGTTCCTCTGTTTTGAGTGCCTGTTTTGAGAGAACTGAAGCTTGATATCAAATAATGTTGAACATGTGCAACGTTTTGCATTCAGCAACTGGTGGAATCAGGCTCCTTGCTCTGAACATATAAAAAGGCTTTTAACACCCTTAGCTTTTGGAAAACTCAGAACCCTAGACTTTTAAAACTGACAAACAAAATTAGCTGACACTCTGAACATTTTGGCTTTTATCTTAAATATTCTATTCCCTTGGTGTAAAATAGTGATAAAAATATCCTCTAACTTCAAAAGGATATTGGGAGGATCAGTTCATTAATGTTTTCAAAGAATTCAGATGCTGTAGTGAAATCACCATACAAAATCCCATAAGGAAATTAATAATTCTGTAGTCACTGTAGGCTTTGGGTTATGGTAAGTCAATAACACATAAGATTATATACTGCATGGGAGGGGCATCAAAGTAATCTCTTTTTTTGGAAAGTAGTCTTTCCTTCTGTAAGTGCTGTCCACTCAAGGCACTCTGTGTGTCAGGAGCAATACAGAAAGCAATTCACAGATTCACAGAATGACTGGCTTGGAAGAGAATTTCAAGATCATGGAGTCCAACCCATGCCCCAACACCTCAATAGACCATGGCACCCAGTGCCACATCCAGTGGTTTTATACACACATCCAGGGATGGTGGCTCCACCACCTCCCTGGGCAGACAATCCCAGTACTTGATCACTCTTTCTGTGAAAAACCTTTTCCTAATATCCAACCTGTATTTCCCTTGGTGCAGCTTGAGACTGTTTCCTCTTGTTCTGTCAGTGCTGCCTGGAAAAAGAGACCAACCCCACCTGAGCACAGCCACCTTTCAGGGAGTTGTAGAGAATGACGCATTTATTTGTAAAAACATTTTTTATTATTGTTTACAAAAAGTTGCCAAATTAAGTTTGATCTGAGCTTTGGCCTCCCTAATTTCTTTCCTACATCCCCTAGCACTGCCCTTAAATACTTCCTGAGAGACCTGACCCTCCTTCCAAAGATTATACTTATTATTATTATTATTATTATTATTATTATTATTATTATTACCTCCCTGAGCCCATTTCCACTCGCCTTCATCTACCAGGTGCAATGCTGAAGCTATGGGGAAAGGCGTCTGTGCTCTAGGAATGCACACTCAGGAACACATTCATATTGCACAGGCACCCTTAAAAATGTGATTTTGATTTGACAGTCAAACATTCTCTTAGCATAAAATTTAGCAAGTGCTGTTAATATGTGTTCAAGTGTCTGAAGCGTATTTGGTTAATCATGCACTGAGAGAATCCTGTTAATATGGTCTAAAAGCAGCCCTACACTTTCTGAACCTCACACATCGTATTTCAAGTACCTGTCAGAGAGCTTTACACAGCACACAGAGATTGCCAGGAATGAAGATTTCTAGAAACAACTTGGGAAATGCATTATAATTGCTGTCATGAACCTGAGGATCCCATTACATCAGATAATCCGGGGATTTACAGATCAACAACCCAACTTCTGTGTTTCATTGAGTAAAAATAAACAAGCCACTCAGAATTGTTCAAACTATTCAGAGCTGTAAACATTTAAGCAGAAACTGCAGTTAACAGCTGTGCTGATTCCAGTCCAGCTGCTACAATGAAAGATGAAATCAGAAGGCTGATAGAAATCTGGAAGGGGATGGAACAAAGCTGCACAGTTTGCATAACTTCATTCAGCACCTCCTTTAAATGTGCACATTTAAAGAGTGAAGAATGGAAGAAAACATTACAATTAGTGGAAACTGATAAGTGTTATTAATCCACGTGGTCAGCACATTGCTTAGCTGAAGGAGCTGATAATGAATCCAAATAAAACCAACCAAACAAGTAAAATAAACAAATAAGGAAAAAAAAAAAAAAACAAACCAAGAAAAAAACCAAAACAAAAACCACAAAATCTTTTGGCATTATATATAGATGTCAAATCAGCCATTCATATAGAAATTTAAGTTCATTTCTTGAAATATTGCATTAAACAATCTAGCCAATTAGATGCTCAAAACTGACTTGAGAATTTAAGAAATATCTATTTACTGAGCAAATTCTGGGAGGTTCAAGTTCTGTTGCATGTTTGTGAGCAGTGCCAGCAGTAAGAAGGAGGAAGATGCTATGTTGTGGCAGAGAAAGTGGATTTTTCATCTGTAATGCAGACACAAAGGATTGTGGAAAATTGTATTTGCACCCACCAATTTTCAGTAATAGAGACGACAAAAAAATAAGGGGGGAAGGAAAAGGAAAAATTTGAAATAAAGGAGGTTTTGTTGCAATATTTATTTCTCAATGATTCAAGTTGTTGGGGTTTTTTTTTGTGAAGACAAAATACTTGCTCCTTTGAATTGTACACTCATAAAGAATAATAGCTGTATAATGCACCTGTGCCAAAAGATGCCCCTGAATCCGTGACTTAAAGAGTAAAATTGAGAGTCCAAATGTCCTAATTTAATTTTCTCTTTGGATGTGTAAATTTTAATTTAAGTTTTACTAAATTATGTCATAAAAAGATTGGCCCACAAAAAAGTGACTTTTTCAGTTCCTAAGGGGAATCTGAAGCAGAAAAAAGAACATATTTTCTAGACTCTGATCACTTTTAAAGAGAGAATTAGATCATGTAAGACACTGCCCCTACAGATTCATCCACAATTAGTATTTTTGCTCTCAGCATCATCATTGTTTTCTGAAAGTGTTTTAGTGTTTGTTTTTGCATACTAGACAATCTCAGTTACCCACAAAATATTTTAGAAGGCCTTTACTTGAATTATGTAAAGTGTGTTACTCATTATTAAATAAGCATCAAAATATAACACCTAATAAATAATTTTTTTAAAGTTACTTAAACCAGTAGTAAAAGTTAACAAAGGGAGAATTAATTTTTATTCTTTAATGTGTGCAATAAATTAGTGGCTACCCATGGCTAGGCATTTCTGGAAGTGTTTAGATATAATTTTAAGAGTAGACTTGGAACAATGACAATTTGCTTCTAAAATTCATAAGCGAAAAAAGTGAATTTATCATTACTTGATTTCAATTATATCCACAGAGTAATGAAGTAAGAGCTTTAAAAAAGGCTGCCAAACTATCACAAGATTTTTTTTTTTTTCAATACACAGTTTTTAAGAAGCCTGTGTGGTAAAACAAAGGACTAACACAAACTGTTGGACTGAACTTCGGGGGAGAATGAAGGTGATAAAGTGCACAACAGTTCCTACAGCTGCACTGTGTACACTGCCACTAACAATGTCACTGCTGCTGACAGATATTACTCTGAGAAGGTGTTAATGCTTTCAGACATATGCTAAGCTATTGACCCATATTTCTTCTTCACCCTTTAGAAACCCACAGGAAACTGACATATTATGGCAACAAAACCTGCTTTCTTCTTTAATTAGACTTTAATTGTTTCTACCTTGAAAAAATGCAAATATACATACACATATATGACTATACATATGTATATATACGTATGTACATACAAATTCTTGCAGGAAGAAAACATCTTAATGGACGAATGGATACAAGAGGATCCAAAGACACAACGTCGAGTGCTCGTTTTGGCTTTTGGGAGGCAGCTCCTTCCCAGCAGCCATGAGCAGTGCTGTGCAGCCATGAGCAGGGCTGTGCAGCCATGAGCAGTGCTGTGCAGCCATGAGCAGTGCTGTGCTGCCATGAGCAGTGCTGTGC
>JANRMJ010000097.1:60040407-60068749 GCA_025584955.1 Alethe diademata
GCCATGAGCAGTGCTGTGCTGCCATGAGCAGGGCTGTGCTGCCATGAGCAGTGCTGTGCTGCCATGAGCAGTGATGTGCTGCCCTGAACAGGGCTGTGCTGCCATGAGCAGTGCTGTGCAGCCCTGAGCAGTGCTGTGCAGCCCTGAGCAGTGCTGTGCTGCCCTGCTGCTCCCTGGTTTTCCCTGCAGGCAGGAGCTTAGGGAGGTTAGCTCAGGCCACTGCTCAGTTTTTGCTTGTGGTCATTGTGCTGCGGGCTGGGCCATGAGCGATGCTGTACTCTGATCTCTGCTGCGTCTAGACAGATATTCATAATGAAATAGATGTCTGGATAATGAAGCAGACCTTCACAGTCCTAATGGGATTGATGCCTACAGAGGCTGGAAAAAGAGCAACTAGCGTTGCACCCTCCTGGGCTGCTGGATTTCACAGGTAAGATGAGCATGGGCAGCCAGCCTGGCTTTGCTTTAACCTCTCCTGCTCCCCACGGGCCCAGCCTCACCCGACCTGCTTTGGGCTCTCAGGGCTCTGTGCAGGGGTGCACAAGCACCTTGACTGAAACAATCAAGAGAACTTCATGCAATACTTAATTTCATCCCAAATTCTCCAGAATATAGTTGGTGTTTTGTTTGGTTTTTTTTTCAGAATCAAATTTCGGTTTTTAAATACTGTGATATTCTAATGAATGGCAAAGCATACATTTACTTGCATGTTTTTATGCTTCTTGGCACGTGGAAATCCTCCCCAGCTAAAGTAAGAGTGACTGTAGCTCCCTAAGGCTGCCCTTTCATGCTTCAAGAGCTCCTTGAAACAGTAGATCAGGCTGGAGTATGTTTGTGGCAAGAAGCAGGAGAGAGAATGTAGGCAATGCTTTTTGTTCTTAACAGAATTGGACAGCAAAAGAGAGCACATCCCTAATGTCAGGAGCAAGCTACAAGGCACTCTCATAATCAGAGTGGAACAGAATTACAGCCAGACAGCCGAAGCCATGGTCATTCCATCCTCATCCTCATCCACACACAGAATGGTTCCTTGGCTCTTCTTATATTAAGAAAACCTGAAAAAATTAGGAGCAGAGAAATTTCTGAGATAATTATGGAAGCCTTTGGGCATTTCTGTAGTGGTGTGTTTAGGATGTGGCATCAGACTACTTTGGGGTTCATTCTCATTGGCTCTTCTTGGGAGGAGCCCACATGCCCACTGGGCCTAACCCTGCCTGTGTGAATGAGACTCCAGGCCAAGAGAGCTCCCAGAACCTCCCTGAAGTTAAACCATGTTCATGGATCACTCCCATTCCAAATTCCCCTGCTTGCTGTTGCCAAAGTAGATACAGAGTCAGCGTAGAGAACTTGCAAATGTATTCAGTAGGCATACATTATGCAGTTTCCCTTGTAACTGATGACCTTTCATAACATACCTGTGTGTTGGGCATTCATCAGCTGTAATGTGATATAGAACTCATGTAAGTGTATCTCTACAAAACCCATTAAATAATATATGGACCTATTGAAAAAAAGTATAACAAAAGGATGGAGTATGGATTAATAGCCTCTGTTTCCATTTTTTCTATGAAGGTAAAATTATAATTTGTCCATATTTCGATTATTAATTTCTGAAATTATTTTCAAATTAAAATAATTTTTAAATTCATTTGCCAAAAATTACATTTTCAATACGCCAAAGTCTATAAAAATATTTTGTAATATTCATAAACACACATAGATTTAAAAGATGTAAAATTAAGGCAACAGCAGAAGAGAATACAAAAATTTTCAGATCCTTTGTATTTAAATAGTTTTTCAGAAATTAATTTATGAGGGTTTTTTGATCAGCCTTTAGTGTACATGTGTAAAAGAAAATGCACTGTGCATTTCCCATAGCATTTACCATAATCATGTACTTAAAGACAGGAACCTTTTTGAAATCTGCAACTATACTAATAGCATTTCAGTCAATAGAACTGTTCACACTGGATGAAATATTCCCTGTGATTAACAGGGCATCCACTGACATGCATTTGCTGATGAGATATATCACTAAAATACATATGAAACAATATTTACATTTTGGACTACTTTTAGAGGAAAGAAAATGTTTCATCTTGAGCAGGTAGGCATGAACAAAATGCTTTCAACTTTAGGAAAGAATGCTGCAGTGACAGAGAAACTAGAATAAGCTAAGCTGGAAGCATAACCTTTGGAAGAAGAGCAAATGTTAATTGCTGATAGTGGAAACCAAACTGAGCTGGATTAAGCTCAGCTCCATCTGGATTGATGTTTCCATTGTCATAAAGGTAGAACTGCTTGTCTCTATGTTCACAACATCTCTACATTGGTGTGCAGGCTTATCTTCTTGAAAATTAACTATTTGATAATGTTTATTTGTGAGTCAATGGCTCATCTACTCCACAGAAACTTCTATAGCCTTTTTTGCCTCATTATTTTAACTAGAGAAAACAGTATCCAGTCTCAGCTGGGGCAGTTATTTTGATTGTGTGGAATAACTGCAGTGAGCAGAATTAAAGCAAACACTGGAAAGATTTCAGGAGTGCAACGTGTGTATGGTCCTGTCTTGGGTTTGTTCACCTCATTCTCTTATAAAGAAGTATTTTTCATTGTCATTAACGAAGCTCTCACAAAGCAGGCCTCTTATGTCTGTCATTTTATTATGAAAATAAGTTTCTTTCAAAATCTTCTTAAATTTCAAAATTAATTTTTCTTTAGTAATGCAGTCTCTTTATTTGGATATTATAATTTTGTTACAATGAAATAAATACTTTAAAAAAACCAGCTAAATTGTTATTAAGTTTTGATATAAGTTATTGATAATGTGTCAATAAGACTAACACCTCCCTTTATCTGTGGTGTAATAAATATAGATAAACACTAACTTTTAACAGTGTAATGGGTCAGCCCTAGTTATTTTTAACTCGGGTGTGGGATTCCAGACTCAATTTAAGAATAAAAAGGGATTTATAGCTGCTGGTTTTGCTGGGAGATGGGCAGTTGATGCCATTGATTTGACCCTTTGTTCTTGTTGGAAGGACATAGCACATGCACTCTTTCCTGATTAATTCCCCTTTGTTGAAATAAGTACATCACAGACTGCTATAATTTGTGAACTACTGTGATTATGCAAATAGTCCTATTTTGGAACTTGCTAAAAAGAACAGTTTTCAAGTTTCGAACTTTTTACTGGTTCAGTGATTCAGTCTCTTTGGTCAACACCAGCTGTGATGTCTCTTGATAGGTTTTTCTCTTTCTGTCTCTTATTTGACTGTGACTTTGGGACAAATAACATCACTTGCTTTTGCCATACATTCCCTAGTGGCTCTCTGCATTTGTGTTTGGCTTTTTGACTTGGAGGAAGGGGAGGAGAGCACTGACTGCCTGTTTCTGAGGCTGATATATTCTATGCCCCAAAGTATATTCTGTTCCATTAACTTCTTACTGACATGAAGTAAGTTTTTGCTTTTCATGTGTGGAGATCTTATTAATGTAAGTGAAATTGTATATATGTATGTTATTTCTGGAGGTGAAACATTACGTTACGTTAATCCGTATTGAAAAATAATTGATCAGGTTTAGGTCAGTGGGTTTAGTTTCACTCTTATCAAATAATAGGTGTTGATGTAAATGTACAACAGCTTAGCACCTGATATGCTTAACATGGCTAAAGAGGCATTATCTCCACTCTTTTTGGGTTAGTATTCAACAGCAAACTTACTTTCTATTTTAATGCAGACAAGGTGAAGTTGTGCTTGCCAGCAAGATACCATGAACCAGAAAGGAATTTCTAGAACGTGATGGGCAAAATAATACTGAAATAATGTCAGTGTGAAGGTTTTGTGCATTTCATCTGTCTGATAAACACTGGGTGATGCCTTCCCTTTCCTGTGAGGACCAGTTTCTCAGTGCCCACAGATGGGCTCTGCTGGTCTCAGAGCAGTGCCTGCTGCAGGCTAGCTCGGCCTCAGAAAAATGATCTTTCAGCTGGCCTGAAGGAAGATCTCTATTCCTAATTTTCACTAAGTGCAAGAGATTCTGCCTAAGTTATCCTGATTTCATTGCTAGGAAAACAAGGGAAGCCAGCACTGGGATAGGTTTGATTTAGTGTGTGTGGGTAAGGGAGAAGAAGGAGCTTCTGTGCATCTAGGAAACATGCACAGGTCAGGGGGAAATAGCAGGGAACTTCAGCCACTGACACTAAGTAACTGCTGTGCAAGAACGTGTTCTAAAATTGTGTTTATTTTCCTGATGACACACCTCACTTTATGGCAAGGATTTTGCTTTCAGCACTGATCAATAACATCAGAGCATCACCGTGTAGGAGTCTGATGGCAGAGCAAAAGCAGAGGGCAGGTGTATTTCTCAGCATTAGATTCTTGTTTGTATGAGATACTCAGTTCATTAAATACTTTCAGGTGACCTGTAACCTGTCCATCTGCTTCACTCTTCCTCTCCTCCTTTTCCTGAGCTCAGCTGGGGCTGTAATGGGAGCTTGGAGTCACAAGGACACCAGTGTTTGCAGGCTGTGCTGGCCTTGGCAGTGGGTGCAAGCTGCATGTTTGGCTGTACAGTGGCTTTTCTCAGCAGCTTTCAGATGTCACTCTTGTCCAGGGTGAGGACAGTGAGCCAAGATCCCCAGGGCTGGGAAGAGGGTCTGGTTATCCATGCAATGGCAGGCATGCCTGCTCCTTGGTGTCCCATTTCAAAACAGCAAATGCTTTCTGCTGCTCTCAGCACAGCCCAGCTTGGTGGCAGGAGTGCTCCAAAGGCTCCTGTGATTCTTTTTCTTTGTGCCATGTCATGACACAATAAATCCACGGGACAGGAGAGATGTGTTTGTGCTACACCTGCTGCTCTCCTTGCTGGGCTGATCCTGAGGCAGCATTCCATCCTGTATCACCCTCTCATGTTAGCCCTTCCCTGTGTTAGTAAGAAAAGCCCTGTCTGCATTGTCGTGGGCTGCAGTCCTGCTGTCATGGGACCATTTGCCATGGTTTACTGAAATGCAAAACATCAAAGGAACAATGAAATATTATCTTCCAGCATCTCTCTGTCTGCCTCCCAGAGAACTTTGTGGGTGAGTCTGATGGGACAGTAAGATGAGACAGCCTAAGATTAGGTGCTGCTTTGTACTCTTTCAGATTCAGGCCTTGAATTCCTCAAATTTTATGTAGGGGTTTTTTTTCCCCCTGTAGGTTGAGCCTTTGTAAATAATGAAAGTGAGAGAAACCTGATCTGGTAAACTAATAATTGAATACTTTAGGTAATATAACAGGAAAGCAGCAGTACAAGACAAGATTCCTTGTACAGCTCAATAATTAGGTGATTGTCTAGGGCAAATTATGCTGACAAAAATCTGTTTCAAATTTGGAGTTTGCTGTCAAAAGTGTCATAACAGACTGTTTCTGTGGTCTGGGCCGTGATGATGGACGTGTGCTCATTGGCACTGACTAAATTGCAAAATATTGTATCCTCTGACAAATGCTTAATCCCATCGTATGGGAAATGAGAGAATATGACTTCACTAACACCTAGTCTAGGGAAGCAGGGTGTCTGCAATTCTTGTGTGCATGGAAGGAAAGGCTTCTGTGTAATTAGAAGTGAAGCTGTTGTAGGGGAAAGAGACTATGACAGGAGTAACAGTTGTGGTCAAACACCTTCAACAATGCCAACACAATCTCTCTGGAAACAGAGATAAAAGACATGGTCTGATTGAAATGGCTTACTCTTACTCCTGCCATTTAGAGGTGCAATGCTGTAGACTAGATGGGGGTGGGAGCAGAACTCCATATAGATGAAAAGGCTGAGTATCTGCATATGTGCACTTATATCTGCATATAGGGAAGGAGAGGAACATGAGAGACATGAGGAACTCAAATGCCTTTATTTCTATTTCTGATAAATTGCTGAAAGCTGTGTTACACAGAGTATTCATTTCAAGAAATCCTTGCAGTTAATAGCAGTTGTAGACACAAGAGTTGTAGATATGTAATGCTTTGCATCTGTTATTCTATGATTTATAGGTTTGATAGAATAGATGACAATATTTCATTTTGGAAAGACCAAAAATGCTCCTCTTGTGTATATTTCATTTGGAAGAGACCAAAAATGCTCCTCTTGTGCAACTGCCATAGCTCTTTTGGCCTGACCAAAAGTTAAAGCCTATGATGAAGCGCATTGTTCAAATGCCTCTAAATTGTGACAGACCTGGGGCATCTCCCACCTCTCTAGGAAGCAGTTCCAGCATTTGACCACCTCTCCATGAAGGAATGTCTCCTCATAACCAGTCTGAAGTTATCCCAGCACAGCTTTGAACCATTTCTACTCACCAGTGGATCCCAGGGAGAAGAGATTGCCATCATCTCACCCCTCAGCCTCCTTTTCTCCAAACTAGACAAGCCCAAAATCCTCAGTGGCTCCTCACAGCAACTTTCCAGCCCTTTCACAAGCTTTGTTGCACTTCCCTGGCTGTTGCTCTTTGCTGCTGACAGGCACCCCCAGATCCCTGTCTGCAGGGCTGCTCTCCAGACTCTCCTCTCACAATTCACACTTGTGCCCTGTGTTACTCCATCCCAGAGGCAGAATCCAGCACTTGGACTTGCTAAATTCCATCACACTGATCTTCCTCCAATGTTCCAGTCCATCTGGATCCCTCTGGAAAGGATCTATGTGATGTCTCTTCATGAGAAACTGTCTTATTTCCTAGCATGGGATTTTTTTTTTCCCTCAGTTTTAGGGGAATGCAGCTAAATATTGGCTGCCTTCATCAAAATATGAATGACTCTTGTTTGTCAGGAGTTGTGGTTCTTCCTCTGGCTTTCTGCCTAACATGCCTGAAGCCACCTAGGGCAGAATTGAGTTTTGTCTGATAACAAACAGGCACAGGCACACTCTGTAACTTATTTACAGGGTATCCTCGCTCTGCACACTTGTGAAGACAGCGTCCTCTCCATCTCAAGCATTCAGCATTTCCACAAGCCCACACACTTCATTCTTCTGTCACCTTGCCTGCAAGTACAGGCTCCAACACCCCAATCTTACATCCACTGAGATTTCCCAGAATATTCTCTGACATAGGCACTAATGAGTAGGAGAATGATTTAATGCAGGCAGGCATGCATAGTGACAATTCTACTCCATGCAGGGAGAGATGCTGTGGTTTCCTCACCTTGCTCCCAACACAGCATGCTGGATATCCTGGTTTCCACCAAGGACAGTGCTAATTTTTTGCAGTGGATAAGGGGGTGTGTCCAGACCCTAATGTTATTTGATAACACCCCACATCATTGCAGAGGACAAGGGACCCTTGGTGCTGAGAAGACAGGCAGAGTTTCCAGCTGACAAAGTGTGGCAGGTGAAGCCATCTGCCATTTGTTCATTGTCACCTGGAGGTCTCTGACCATTTTTTTGTGTGAATCACCCTCTCTTTTGTATACCTTTGTTATTAATATTGCTGCTGTTACTGTTCTTTTTCTTATCTCCTTGCTGTTTCCAGTAAATTGTTCTTATCTCATGATCCCTGCCTTCTGTGCCTCCTATTGGAGAGCAGTGGAGAGGAGACATTTTTACTGATTTTTTGCTAGGAGTACTAAATTGGGGAATACCATTCCTAAACCATTCCTGCTTTACCTGAGCCTGGGGAGAATACAGTGGCAAGTCCATGAATACTATCCATTCAAAGATCATATGACACATTTTTAACAGGTGCTTCATTTCTCCGCTCAGTACCTTGAGCAAATCAATTGGCACAGCATCCCACACCTCTCTCCTTTCAAATTTAATTTACCCTAACTAGATTAAGTAAAGCTTCATCACAATATCATCATCACAGCGTTGCTCAAGTTCCATTTTGGCACAGCACAAGAAAGAAGCTCAACAAGAAGTTCCATCCTAGGAGAAATTACACTCTGAGGTAAACATGTTTCCAGAGGAAATAATTTTCAGCCTTAGATCCTGAGTCTTAACTCATTCTGTAACCCCAGAGTTCAATCTCAGAAATATGGTGAATGTTTAAAACATAAATGTAAGTTAAGAAGTTAAAGATGAGCCTGAGTACTCAGTCTCAAGAGCTTTGTAACTTCAGCTTCTGCTCTTTCTATCTTTGTTGTATGGTTTGCTTTTTTTTGTTTTGTTTTGTTTTAATGCACACTAAAAGTAGGGAAGTCAATTTTATGAGCTTCAGAGTATCAAAAAAGGGTAAGGTGTTAAAGCAGTATAAGGTTATTTTCATCTCCTGGAAAGATAAGTACATTTAAGAACAAAGGATTTTGCTGCAATTAAAACATTCAGTGCTTTAGTGCCCACTAGCTTTGGTCTCGTCACAAAAGTATGTGTTTCTTTATCAATGTACAAGATTTTTGGGGTTTTTTTTCTATTAATGTTTATGAAAAATCCTCTGAGGTAAAAGTATTGCATGAAAAAGACTTCAAGCTTTAGAGGATAAGCACTCAATATGCATTTAGATAATAATTTAATATCAAAATCTCATTATGGATTTGTAGCCACTATTATGATTTTTAAAGTACTTATATTTATGCATTTTGGGAAATAAGGATTTGCTGAACAGAAACAACAGCTGTGCAGAATTTGGCTCTGTTTCAGGTGCATGCCTTTCTCAGGGAGACACAGCACATTCTTCCTGGCCTTGCAATCTGAATGGGTGGGTATTTCTAGACAGAAAACAAAAGGCATAAAACTAACTTCTTGCTGCTACCTGTTCTTAATGAGCACCAAGAGTTTTGTGCTCTTGCAGAACCCTCTGCAAGGATTTGAGAAGGTTTGCAAGCACTCCTGCATAAAACTCCTTGTGCTCCCTCACTCTGGATTGGAATGGTGGTGTAGGTACAGTGCATTCTGCACAGTCTCCAGGAAAGGATAGAACACTGCCTGCCACCACATTGCTGCATCACTGCCTATTCTGAAAGCCCTCAGCTACTTCATGGGTAAGTATTTTTTAGGAGTTTTAACATGGAACAAGACCCAAAACCTGCATAACGTACAGCAGAGAGAAAATCCCTGCCTCAAAATGCTTGAAAGGTGAGATGGCATGGATGGTCTTAGAGGTCTCTTCCAACCTTAATAGTTCTATGATTTTATACACCAGGAGAGTACTGGTCAGCACAGCAGGCTGGAATTAAACACCTCAGTAGCCCACATTGTGGCTTCATAGGCAGGAGGATAAAGAATGTGCCTGCTGGTGGATGGCAGCAGATATTCTTCAATGAAAGAGGGTGATAGGCAAACAAAGTGTCCTTAGCAGCTGGAGTGAGTAGTTTAGGCTTGATGCACTGGAGTGCCTGGCATAAACCACACAAAGGTGAAGCAGCATGGGCAGATGAGTCAGAAAACCTCTCTTGGTGGAACATGCAGGGTGGAGATCTGTGGAGCAAGGCTGCATTTGTCAAGGTAGGAGGTTGCAGTATCTGAGATAAATTAAAAAAAAAAAAAGAGTTTGGATAAAAGCTCGGTCTGCTTGAATAAACTCCAGTTTCAGGGGGTCTTGTACAGAAAGAAATGAGAGATATTTTGACATAAACTGGACATCAAAGTTAGAATGAGTCTTCCTTTCCTTTGTCAGGAGGGGTGATTAACCTCTAAGTTGAATTTTTTAAAAATATTTCTGAGTTATTTTATTTTCTAGTCTTAGGCTGAAAAAGCACTATTGCACTGTATTATCATATGGTTTAAACATGTTGGTTTGACAAGGGTCAGTTTTATGGCAAAACTCAGAATACTGCTGTCTAAAGTTTGCAATGAGGTGCCAGAAACAAGGAACTTCATACAAATATCAGCTATAATTTTCTTTAGAAGTTTTGACAGGATTTCACTAAAAGCTGAAAAACACTGCTAAATTGTGCAACAAATTAGAAGTGAATTAGAAATGGGCATTTATTTCTTGATGAAACTCTTGGATTTTGAAGTGACTTCTGTGACTTCTTTTGTCATCTCTTTAGAGATTTCTGAATACTTGAAACCAGCATTGCTTCTCAGTGCACATATTTGTTTATATAGCCCTGTTATTTGCTGACATGCATTGTTGCAATGCCAGTTTCAGTTTTACACAGGTCAGCGTATCAATATCAGTGCTTTCCAGCCAAGCATTCCAATATCACTTTATACTATTTTTTTGTAGATACAAACTCCTAAAAGAAGGTTTGGCAGCTTCATACTGTGCTATGCAGCTGCAGATGGCATCACAGAATTTCAGAATATGCTGAGTTGGAAGGGACCTATCAGGATCACCAAGTCCAACCCCTGACCCTTCAGAGAATCCCAGGAATCCCACCCTGTGCCCAAGAGCATTGTCCAAACACCTCTTGAGCTCTGGGACTTCCCTGGGGAGCTGTTCCAGTGCCCAGCCACCCTCTGGGTGAAGAATATTTTCCTAATATCCAGCCTAAGCCTCTCCTGGCACAGCTTCATGCTCTTTGGTCCTGTCACTGTCAGCACTGAGCAGAGATCAGTGCCTGCCCTCCCCTTCATGAGACAGCAGGGGACTGGCATTTAGAGAATCAGGGGCACCTTAATTCTAATGAACCATCAAGCTGTAAATTACTTGATCATCTCATTAATCTACTTATTAATTGCACACTGAACTGACAGCAAAACCAAAAGTAAAGCCTATGTTTTTTCCAAAGCGAGGCTTATACGAAACTTACATATTTGTGTGGGCACTCACCTCTGGTTAAGAATTTATGGTTTAATCTGCAGATTTTAAAAATGAGACCAATTAATACTTATCTAGATCACTGCAAAAGCTACCTGTTTGTCTTCCACACAGAGCTCTATCTTCACTTTGAGAGAAGTTCTGGGTTTTAACCTCAGGTAGACAATGTATGGACAATGAAGTATGGTGTAATTTTTGTGAGATTTACCAGGTTGAGTCAAAAGCTCACATCATAAGAAACTTCACTTCTGCTCAATGATTCACAGGGAAATTTTAGACTGCCTTGTCTTTGCCAGGATATTTACTCAACTGACTCCAGTTGAGAGTTCACCTTTGTTGGGCAGTGTAGACGTGGCTTGAGTTGTGCAAACTAACTTCTTGACCTCTGGAAGCTGCTTGTGATTGCATGCCATCAAGGGTCATGGTTTTGCTTTATTAAACATGATTTTTTAATACACTTCACATCTCTTGCTCTAACCTCCTTCTAAACAAATTCAGTATAATCTGAATCCAGTGCCATTTCCATCTTCAATACTGTGTCTAACCTCTCATGACAGGGGCTGAAACTGCAGTCCATTGGTATATCTTTTGAACTGCATTGTTGAACTCTCTTAACTGTGCTATCTGCCAAAATGTTTTTGAACACAACCTTCTTCTCTCCAGCTAACCTACCCATAGCCTTGAGAAAGACCCTTCAGAAACTATTTTACTGGGCTCATTTAGCAAAGGAAGTGGTAGCAGAGGTGCAGGAATTTTCTCACTTTCCAAGGGGACTGAATAGGAGCAATGTAGGTTTCCTCTCTTTTACATTGGACTTGCTTCAGTTTTCATCAGCCATGCTCATATTTAATTATTTGTGCTCCTATAATTCAAAATAAAATAAGAATCCCAGAATCATAGGGAGGGTTGGTTAAAGATCATCCATTTCCAACCTCCTGCCTTGGGCAGGGATACCTTTCACTAGACCAGTGTGCAACAAAATTATTAAGCTAAAGCCTATGGAAGAGAGATAGATTTAGCCCTTCACATGGTTCTCACGTGTAAATAATGGTGATTGATGTCTTGAAATAATGGAAACTAATTTAACATTTCAACCTAACATCAACAGAGACTACCTGTGAGCTGAGCCTCATTTGGTACGTAAGAAATAAAGCTGTTGTTCCTGTCCAGCACTGCTTGGCAGTAGAGATACCAACTTTTACAACCACTATAATGAGAGATTAATCAGTTTCTTATTCATAAAGCAGAAATAAACTTGACTCCCTCACCCTAGTAACAAGCTACAGTGGGAGGGAGCAAAAGGCAATGTAGAAAGGACAAAAGGATCTGAAAGGCAGAGGAAAACAGTCATTTAATATTTTATCTTTATGTTTTAAATTGTTGCTTTTGAATTTCCTGAATCTTAATTTAAGAAATCTCTTTGGCATTATTTTGGCTGTAAATTATTTATATGTTTCCCCGTCTTTCATGGTACTCTGTTTCTGGGCTTCCTGCAAGATCTCATCACCTTCTAGCAACATGCTGAGGCACTGCTGTAATCTGTCAAAAAGGAAGGCAGATAGGGCTAACAAAGTGATGATCTGGGATTTGTATTAGCATGAATTGTCTAAGATGAATAACTAATGATGTGTTTTTTCACTTCTGAAAATCTGAGGAAAATCCCTGGTAATTTTGTTAGAATAATTCATTAACCAGCATTTTTTGCCCTTTGTTGTTTAATCTTACATATCTCTCTTTTTTTTTTTTCATCAAACTTAGTGAAGAACTCTTAGATTTGTATACCTTCCTGCATGAAGAAACCTACTTCCCAGAGCATTTTTGTGGGTATTTTGTTCCATTCAATTTAAAATATCTCAAGAGATGTACTATATCCTTCAAAGCTGACAATACAGAACATCTGACTTAATTCTTCTCCGTCCATTGTATTTCTCCTTTCAGACACTCAGACAAGAGAGACTGCTATTTGGCACCTGTAATTTTGCCAAACTGCAGCCAGGATGAGATTATACAGAGTGGGGCCCATGTCCTGCATAGCATGCCTTGGCAGAGGTGAGTACAAAGTGGATTTCCCTGGCCACATTTCATTGTAAATTCCCATTCCTTTAGCCCTCCATATTTCTCTTAGGTTTGGTTCAGGATTGCTGCTTTCAAACTTCCCCCCAAACTTCTGAGAAAAATGTCAGTACTTTACTGTTTTGGATTCATTCATAGTAATAAAATCTGTTTAGGCTGTGCTTCAGTTTCTGGACATCTTCATTTTTAAATTAGGAGAATTAAGGCAGAAGAGCACTTTGTGTTTTATGACCAAGAGAATGTAAAATGTCACTGATGGAGCTGGAAAGCCTTCTGCAGTTCACAGGACAGTTGGGATTTAGCTCCTCCAGTGCAAGGTGTATATACCCAGAGCCACGTGGATGTGAGTAACCCTATGGAAGTGCTTGGGAGTGGCTACCTATTGAATGTAAATTGTTCTTCTCAGGGACTTCTTTAGTCCCACAGCCGCATTCTTCACTGCTGTGGGAGATCCCAACCTGAGCATCAAATTTTCTGTGATTGATTTTTAATCAGATTTATCAGCTATGGTAGGCTGACTTTCAGAAAGTGGAATAGACAAAACAGTAACCATGGGAATAAAAGGAATTTTTTTTTTTCATTACTGGCAGCTTCCTTGCTTTGACCCTTTGACCTCTTCCCAAGGTCAGTTACATGCCTCAGAGGAACTGGAGTGGTTACAGATCAGTTTTGTCATTGTCCATCGGGTGGTTGGAGAACATTTCATAAAAATGAAAATAGGTTTCCAGGGAGACCTTCTCAGTACATGACTTGTCCATGAATTGAAGATCAAATCTTTTCACAGGGCAATTTACTGGTTTGCTCAAGTGCTCTCACTCAGACTTGGTGCCCTCAGATGTTTCTCTTGTGGCAGTGGTGTCAAATCAACCATCAACATGCCCAGCTGGAGTCCTTCCCCTTCCATGGCTCCCATCCCCTGGTCCAGCACAAAATCTGTTTAGGTACCTTTTTCACTCTGTGCTGGAGAAACAAGTCATTATCAGGGAACAATACCCTTTGACTGTGGCTGATAGGAAAAGGAAAAAGCCACAAAAATGAGCACTAAATGAAGATCATCCTGTTGACTGCAAGAGCTATCTTTGAAGAGTTCTAAACAATCAGAAACTTCAGTTTGTTTTCAGCATATGCTCCCAGGGGAAGGTCATCTGATTCATATCCGTCAAATGTTGAAAGGATGAGTCAGAGTCAAACAAATCACACTTTTCTAACTGTCTTTACACATACGGGAAGGAATAATCTCTCTTCATTTAAAAGGACTTCTTCTTTTCCTTAGTAGACAACACTCAATAACTTAGCCCCATGTTATCTGTTTTCCTTGAATTATGAATATTTATTCCTCTCTGTATCCATAAATAATACATAATCTACAGTTGCCTCATTTTTCTCTTATGACCTTTATACACATCCTGTACTTTAAATCAAATTCTCTCTTAGTTACAAAAAGCTCTAATTCCCACTTGAAACTTAACTCAACATCCACAAAAAAAGTCTTGTCTTCAAATAATAGCTAATACCAGATCTTACATTCTTTGCTGCCAGTCCACCAACACTGGACATGAGAAGAAATGCATTACCCCAGAAGTCCTCTGGAGTATTGGCTGGATGTGTTACACAAATGGCATTTGGCAGGGCTCTGTGCTTTTTGGCAGTGCTGTGTATTCCAGCACACCATAGTGCTCATTCCTGGCCCATGCTGCCTTCCAAAACGTGGGGGCACAAGAGGTGGGGTTTCCATCAGGTCAGGAAGCTGTGTGGAATGAACCCAGCAGAACATCTCTCTTCAGGCAAAACCCTCCTGGCTGGAGCCCAGCCCCCTGCATGCTGCACTCCTCTGTGGGGTACCTGGGAGAGGAGGAGGTCCAGGTGATGGCTTCAGCAGATGAAAAGCTGTTGGGGAGTGATGGCTTGAGCAGATGAAAAGCTGTTAAAGAAAACCTTTCACAAAAGCGTGCTCTGAACCATGACCTGAATGTAAAATATAGGTGTTTGCAAGGCATGCTCAGGAAATTAACATTTCTGTTTGTGTGGAACTGAAAGCTTTTTCTCTCCTAATGTATACTAGAGTGCCTAAAGAGTAAATCTGAATGAGACAACTATTTTAACAGCAATCATTTCACACCATTTAAAAAATGCATTATTTTAGATTTATCATCACGCATCACAAACAATGCTCAGGGAATGTGCAAAGGTATTCCCTCAGCTTCTACTCACTAACAATTTGAACTGCTGTCCAAAACCTGAACTGTTCAGAGTTAGGTAACTATTCCCATTTTAGAGAAAAAGAACCTTGATACACAGAGAATGCATTCAGAGCAATTAATCACAGGATGTATCTGGCACCAGAGCCAGATCTTCTGACTCACAGTGCTTCCTTTTCTGTTGAGAAAAAACACATACTTATTTTTCATAATTATGCCCTAGAATAAGTGTTAAAAAAAAAAAGTTTTAGAAAATGATACAGACTTTAAGGTATTCTAATTCCATTATGACAAGCAAGATTTTAAAAAGTATTCATATCACCTATTTATATACTGGAAAACGCGTGTCTAAAATCTTTTAGCTTGGACACCCATATGAAATATTTCTAAATTATGTTAAAAAGTTCCTTGAAACTTATCCTATGGGAGACACTGTCATTTCATATTTTATTCTGCATTCTGAGTGTTTGCATTTCCAGAAGATTGGACCTGCCAATCTCTTTCCAGCTCCCGTGATTTAAAGTGGCCATTTGCCAATACCAAAAGTAGTAGAAAGAGCTCCACTGAAGTGTAATTTGTAGTAATATAAAATATGGATGGGGAAAAGGAACCCCCTCAAAGCTGGATTTAACAATGAAGCTAATTTATCAGATATGCAAAAGATTTTTGGCCCTTTAATGCAAATAGGCAGGCTGTATATTTCTAAGGTAATTACAGAGCAGTTTTCGTGATATTTTCACTTAAATTCTTTGCTTAATTCATATGAAACAAATTATGTGATTAGACACATAACTGACTTTGAAAGTCATTTATCTAGGGAAAAAATGGATGTTTCATAACTGAACTCATTCTGTCCTATCTTATGTCCTGCCCCATGTTCCCACCTTCAGCTTCAGTCTTAGAATTTGTATTATTTCCTACTTAGAAATAAATAGCTAAACATAACTCTGCTACTGCCCCAAGTTCATCTTTATCAGGTCCAAATGTATTTGTTACTGGGTATTATGCTCTTAAGTATTCAATATGCCAAATACATACCAAAAAACACAGTACTGGGGACCAGGGTTTTAAAACCTATCTGACAAAGGAGGGAGAGCAAAGAAGATAATCTGTGCACCCAAAAGGACAATTGAGCCCTTTTGAGAATTTAAGTCCAACTGCACATGCCATGCTTTTGACAATATAGCTATTTGTTACATGATATAAAATATTACAATATCATAAAATCTTATTATTTGGTTGCAATATACCATATGAATGTAAATTTCTCTGAAGTAGTTCTGTTTAAATTCTAGAAATACTTAAGCAAGTGATACTTCACCCAAAAAGGTAATAAAATCCATCCCAGTGTCCCTGTAAAGCAGACCAGAATGTAATGTGAGAACATGCAGAGAACTTTGGAGATGTAATTCCTACAGGCCAAGCTGCTGGAACAATGTCTATTCTGAGAAAAGGATCTTGTCTCCAGTTTGCTGTCTGATTGTGTAAGTGATCTTGATGCAGTGAATTAGTGTCTTGTTATGTGAAAAATATCTCTAAGATAAATTCTGAAAAACAGAGAAATTAGTATTAAAAAAAAAACAACTTTATTTTTCATTTTTTTTGAGGTTCTGCTAAGTTCCATGTTGGAACAACATGAGGTCATGCAATAAGCAGAGTGAATGGGATGTCACACTGCTTTAAAACCATGCATGACTTGCCTTAATGTCTTAATACTGCTGTATCTGTAACAAATGCTTCTGGAGCCCCACCTGACAGTTGCTTTAATTTCAAGTTAATTCACATTGATGTCTGTCTATTGCCTATTAGTCACCACTTCCAAAAGGAATGATAGTGACTGAATATTTAAAAAGAAATACCACTGTTGATGATTTGCATTATGAAAAATGCCAGTATCAGATCGATTTTGACATTCTTGAAAATGTGAGCTTTGAGAAAAGGGCATGTAGAATTCAGCACTGTGGTCAACACTTGGGTTTTGGAAAGAAAGCCAAGAACTTCTCCCTGTGATGGGGCTGGAGTTATGGAGGTTTGCTCCACACTGTTCCTGCCCCTTTTGTTTCCCAGGTCTTCATTATTTAAGAGAAAGCTTCAGCAAAAGGACTGGAGGGTGGATGTTTGTTTCAGGAGGCTGCAAGCTCGTACATAAAGGGTGGAATTCATAGCTTGAATCCCTTGCAAATGGCAAATGTCTCACCCCATTCAATGATTGGTCTGGCAACTGGGATGTTCCACCCACCTCCTCCTGGGCCAGTGCTGCTCATGGCCAGAGAAAAGGGCCAGTGAAAGGCAGAAGGGGGTCAGAAATGAATTGAAAGGACAAAACCTTAATAGGGTAAGGACTGACAGAATAAAATGAAACTTTTGAAAATTGTCATCTTAGGTTTAGCAAGTGCAACAATACTTAAGTAGAACTAAGATGTACAAGTCAACAATTTCTCCTTTTTATTTTTATTATCACCCCTTGGCATTATTGCTGAACTTACTCTGTTTAGGGCAATGAATTGCTAATGTGGGAGGGTTAATGAAGGAATAAGTTTTGCAGAGGAAGGTGTTTGCAATAATTTTGGGATGTAGTAAACAAAAATCTATTCCATTCTTCCATCATCCTGTCTTGCTTCTCTCTTACCAAACCCCTTTAAGCTCACATGACAGCTGCAAACATGTTCCTTCAATATTCAAAATTAATTTTGAATAGACAAATGAAAATATTTTAGAGTCAAATTTCAGTATTAGTGCTCAAATATGCAAAGAGCATCACACTGTTTTAAGCATGGCACTTCAGGGAAAAATCTTGAGTCAAATCTTGCAAGGTGCTGAGTGCTGCTGAGGAGGCAGTGAGCAAACTCTGTCCCTCCTTCCCTCCCAGAGCCACACACGTTGTGTCTGTGCAGTGCCAAACACACTGTGGATGTGCATTGATAAGAGAATCTGTAAGCCACTGTGACATAAACAACAACGAGAACAGACTCTAATTAATTCTCTTCTGGCTTTCACACTGATAACAAGATGTAGTAACTACTTTGTCACTATTGTACTTTCTGTAACACTTTCTTAGAGAACTCCCATAGAGAATTTCCCCCCAGAAAAAAAAAAAAGTGTATTGTTCCTGCCCTTTGTGCACCAATTGTCAAATTCAAGGATGCTTGCCAATGCTGCTTAGCCTTTTTGTAGTCTGAAATTCATTTTCAAACAATGCCTTCCAATTTCTAGCTAATCTGTTGTGTGTTATTCAAACCTCTAATGTATGTAATTTCTCAAGGATCAACATAGTCAAGCACACAGAAGCCTTGAGCTGGCATGTCAAATAAAATGTTCTCTCTTGGAAATGAACACAGTTTCATAGTGATTGAATAATTGGTGTTTTGAGTGTTTGCTTCTGAGGTTTTGCAATGTATTCCAAAGCCTAATTTTATAAACGCATCCTAACACTTCCTGATTATGACTATGGAACAGCTGTTTTGTGTAAATTAACAGCATGTGCAAAAGCCTAGCCCTGCATTCAGTCAGCTGCACAAACCTCTTGTGTTACTTCAGATTGGGAACTTCTTGCCTGTCTTTCAGGGTACAGCATGACTTCCATCAGTTCTAATAACAAATCAGGCTTTAACCTTGCTGTGAGACCAGTGGTTATGTAGGGGCTCTTGACATTTTCTTCTCTGCTAAATCTGGACCAAGGTCACACAGATGTTGTGTGGTCTGCCAGTTTTTTTGAAACCTCAGTGAAATCCAGCAGTCTTTCAAGAAAACACCCAACAAAAAATCTCATGACAGAGTTGGCTGTGGAGCCCGTAGCCTTCCTCTCTTACAGTAGCTGGTGAGTCAAAACAAGATCAGATAAATCAGAGTGTTATTCATTATTTGGTCTTGGAGCTTAAATTCCCAATTCCTTGTCAGCTGGACAAATTTTTTTTCAGGAAACTTAGCAGCTCTAGGCACAAGCCTGATGTGACTATACTTATGTATATGTACTATGTGCATATGTACTATGTGCTAGCTGGCCCAAAGTCTCAGAACAAAAATTAGAGATCTGGGCAGCCTGTTGTCCCAAACTCTGCTTCCTCTGCTCCCTGAAGTGTTACTGTGCTCTATGCTATTACACCCAATTTCTATGCAAATCTTTTCCAGGCCAGCCACCCAGCCCTCCTTTTCATTAAAATGGAGGCTACATCTCTCTGTTTTGGGGAATGGCAGGCCTGAGAGAAGCAGGGAGGTACAAGATTCCTGAAATTAGCTTTAATATCAGTACTTTACCCTCTCAACATTTCAGCCACTAACCTGCAAAAGCATAATTCCCTCATCAGCCTCAGCTGGTATGTGTAGAGCCCAGGTCTGTCTCATTTTGGACAGTGAGGCTTCTCAAATGATGGAGGAGAGCAGGGTTTGGTGTTGAATCTATGATCAGTACAATTGGATTGTCCATCTTGGGCTAGTCTGATGAAAATTCATAAACTGGATATAGAAGCTCCTACCAAGGATTTTTTTTCCTTTACCTCTTTAAAGTAATAAATATTATGTTAATATATATACTGAAAAATATGATGGTGTCAAAAGGAAAGTTTTCCCCATCAGTAAAAAGACAAGTTTCCAGAAAGACAAGTGAAATGGCCTGTGCAGTGATAACACTGGTTCAGCAGCCAATTTGGAACATCCTATGGCTGTACTACAATGTAACAGTCTCTTGAACATGAAAACCATTTTTTAATTAAGCAGTTAGAATACTGCATTATTTGAGGATCATTTAGCATCTTCAAATCCTCCTTTGATTTAGCTTTATTTCAGTAATGTACTTTTTGTTGTTTCTTGGTATCTTTCTCTTTGAATCTGCTTAGAAATCCATTTAGCCATGGTAATTGCTCCTTCACAAGGCACTTCTCTGTAATGTTCAGCACAATGCTCTCATGTCAGAAGATGATGTTAAAATGAAGTGACTATCATGATAAAGCCTTGTTTAAAACAAATACATATATATATAATAAAAACCTTCTATTTGTTCCTCTTTCTGGTTTTCCTCCATTACAGGTAATGAAATAATGTGAATAAAAGTTGTTAGTATCATACCAAAGGGAGCCCAGACTTATCCATAATTTCAAAAATTACAAGCCTCACCTTGTTTAGTTGCACAAATTCCTGTAGCTGGAATTCAGCTGTTTGATTGCAGAAAGAAAAAGAAGGAAGCGTCAATATTGCTGTTAAAGTCTTGAAGTAATTTTATTTCCAAATTAACAACATTGATGATGTACCTGAATATAAAATAATCCCTCTGTGGTGAACAGAAGGAATTTGAAGGTGCTGTTTCAGACTTTTTGTATTTACTTTTTATATTGTCAAAAAACAAAAATAATAGTAATTAGATGGATCGTTTCACAGCTTCTCAATTGCAGAAAATGGAGCCTTGCTTTACAGCCTCCCATGACAGTGGTCTTGGAAAAAGAAGTCTGGAAAAGGGGCACAGTCTGTTTTATAGTATTTGACTGGCATTTTATTCATCCTGTGTTTCTGCACAGGTATGTAGAAGTTTACATGGGTGGGAAAAAAAATTAAAGCCATTTTTCATACGCTTTGCAAGATTTTGTTGACCAGTAGTTCTAACAAATTGCACTTGAACAAAACTTCTTCATCCCCACTTACAAAAAAAAAATCTTATTTAAGCTCATCCATGGAACCATCCATGGCTTCTGTGACTGAGACAGGAAGGTCTTGCTCTGAACACAAGTATTATTTTGAAGGAATCTGGTTACACTGAGATTAGCATACTAATTTATTTTATCATTTGCTGCAGGGCTGTGCTTTGAAGATGTTTGTGGTTTCTTTGCAGTGAAGGAGACAGTGCAATAAGTCATAGGAAACCTGAGGAGTGACAAGAGGGTGAATAACAGAGGTGTGTGTCTATTTGCAATCCTCATGTCCCACCAGCTCCAGCTCTCTCTAGCTGCATCTGGATATCACATCTCTTGTTTTTGAAAACCTGGTAGCTGCCACTGTGCAGCAATAAAGAGTTGCAGTGTTTGGGGTGGCCTCAAACATCTCAATTTACAGGGAGAGCTCAGAAGGGAAACAATAGCTTATTCCCCAGCTGACCACCTAGAAAACTCCTTGTTGCTGCACTCAAGACATCTGCATCAACTCTGGTACACAAAGGCAAAATAAAACCAGTATTAACCGTCCCCAAAAATGTTATATTAAGTGGCACTGGCACAAACGTTTGGTCTGCACTTGTGACAGTGCAACAGGGTGTGAGGAGGATTGGTTTTTCTCCATTTCTCCCTTTTAAATTTGTTTTTCTGGTTTGGTTTGGGGTTTTTTGCTATGGCATTACTCATGCCTTGTTCTGGGGCAGGCAGCTACCCTTAAATAATAGAGATTTGTTAATGCAGCCATCACCTGATGCTAACAAGCCTAACAGGAGTGTTTTGCATGAGTATTCCCAGCTAGGAGAACTTACAGTGAAGGCAGCCTGATTCAGAGTCTATCTGAACTTCTTAGGTTATTATCAGCTTTGTTTCAGGGCATTTTACAGTACAGAGCAAGGCAGATATTAATGCCTGTGGTCAACGACCTGCTTGTAAGAGACAAAGTGCTACATGAGAGTTTCATGGGAAGATTGATGCTGCCTTTTCTGAGATGGTGCTGACTCATCCATGGCATCTAATGGATGCACTTCCCTGAATTAATTCCTGCTTCCAGTTCCATAAATATGGCTAAAGTAAATGATACCTCTTAGGAAACATCCTGTCTTCATTCTAATGTACTTATTCCAATGGTTAATTACTCTTACTGTTAAACATTTGCATCTTATTTCTAGCTGAAAATCGTCTAGTGTCAGATTCCAGTTATAGTTTATTACTTTTGTGTTGTTTTTTCAGCAAGCTGTTTTTACTTTGGAGGTTTTGTAATTAAACATGCTTTTTTTTTTCCTTCAGTCAGATTTTAGTGATAACATCACCAAGCTTTTCACCAGAGCACATTTTTTCCATCCAGCATGTTTCTTTTTAGAATAAAGAAGCATTTTGGACTTGTTAAATCATTTTAAAATATTGTGTTTTTTAAAAGAGTAGTAATGATTTGGCTTTGATAATTCAAAGGTATAAGAAGTATAAGGATCATAGGCTATATGCATATGTTTTATTAGACCAACTGATACTGGGCAGAAAGGTGGTGGCGTTATGGAATAAAAAATTGAACACATAAGCTTTCTCCAAGTTGCCAAGAGGTTTTTGTGATCAGCTGTGAAGTAGTCAGTTTAATAAGAAAATACTTCTTACATGTCTTCCTTTTTATTTTTTTTGCAATATTTCACAAAACAAGGGCAGAAAATTCTAAATAAATAATATATAATTATGTTCTGGCAAAAAGAAAGTTTGTCTGATAAAAATAATCTATGAAAGGAGGTATTAACAGTTTTGTTGAGCTCAGAAATAAATAAAATCAAAAGAAAAATAAATTAATATAAAATATGTTATCTTTTCTGTAAGGCTAAAAGTGTTGAGCTAGAGAAAACTCTGTTATAGTTTTCTCTCTTGTCTTTCATAGCCTCAAGGCCTATTAAGGGGAAATAAATACACTAAATGTATTCAGTAATAAAGTGTTATAAAAAGGCATCTAAAATTCAGTGATGGGAGAAGAAAATTAGTAGCCAATCGTTAGAGTGCTCTTTACCCATTTTGAAAAGTGCTTTGGCCTCCTCCCCTGTTGCCACCTCTGGCAATGTCAGAGGAGGCAGAAAATTAGGCTGGGTGATCAAAAAAAATTATTTAAAAAAACCCTCACAAAACCAAAACCCAAAAGCCCAAAAGGTTTTGTTTTAAAATAAGGCAAGGAGGTGTTGAGATTTTCTCATTCACAACATTTACTACATATCTGACATTTGAGCTGCTATAACTGGGAAGGGATGACTCCATCCTGAGGGGAAGGATGTTATTTCTACAGCTAATTGGCTGGTTGATACTTTAATTCATAAATCCCCTGCGTGTTCTCATTTGCCGTGACTAAAGATCCCAACCATTTATAGCTGCAGTGAGGACAGGAATACTCACATTTCCTGCTTTCTTTGAAGTTCATTCTTAAAAATCACTGAGATGTAAAATTCCTCTTCAACAGGCTTTTTTTTTTAAACACAAGAACCATTTAAAATGTATATAATATCAAACCTTCCCTATGAAATCCGTCACAGTGACTGAGAAAGGCTTCTATTAAATCCTCTCATTAAGTGAAGAAGTAATTTACATTCAAGTTTCACCAGATGAGTTTTATGTAATAATACCAGGGATCTTCCAAAAACTGGCAGCTCCCCACAGCCTTATGATGACTTGCAAATCAGAGAAGGCAGCAAAGTTAGTTCCCATTTCTCCCATGCATGTTGCACACAGAAATGTATGGGAGACATTTCCAGAGGAGGCTACACCTCCTGAATGGTTTTCTTTCCTTGACATTTCTTTGATGGCAATAGGCATCCTCATTTTTATTTTTTCAAGTGCAATTTCCCTGCTCAATTTGACCCTATCATTAATGTTTAATGTTAAGACTTGAAAGGGTTTATAAATAAAAAAAAAAAAATCTTAAATGACGAGTACTGAACCATAGATTAAAAAATAAACAGATAATTGCAAAATAATAGATGATTACATTGCTTATGCCCTGTAAGTTTTATCTCAGAGCACATACCTTCAAGTTGAAAAACTCTATAATTTAATTAGAATTGTTTCCTCCACATCTCATAGAGTAACTTTATATTTGAAACTTACACAAACATTTTCTTAAGCCTACATATAAGAAGCCAAATGAAACTTTAAAAAAGTATTGGCTTTGATTAATGAAAAAGCTCCTCTCTAGCAGGAAAAAATGAGTTAAATATGAGTTATTCACAATTTTGATGTCTAAGTGAAAAAACTGTTGTACCCTTTAGTGGTTAGAGCAAATCTACTGTGTATAAGACCACCTCAAAGAGTAAACTATATGGAAAATTTAAGCTTGGTCCATTTTAAAAATTCCCTTTAAAATTCTACACAATGCAGCCTGTAAAAAGTTTTGGGACATATGTGCACTGACAGTGCTCATAGAATTGTGTGTAAAATAGGCAGGTGAGTGTACAACTGGCCAAATATTGTTTCCAGACCATCTTCTGACAATGGTCCATTGGCATTTTTAATATTATGTATTGCATTTGTGAAAGTAGAAGAGAGAGAAAAAAAGTAAGGAAGAGTTATGAATTCTTCAAATGAATGGTGATGTAAGTATTATTTTTATATTTACATGTTATATTCAAAATCATTTTCTTCTAATCCATGGGTTATATATTTTTCTTCATAAGGAAGAATGTAGGTTGAAAAGGAGGTCTTTGAGGTACTGATTTTCTCCTTGATTTCCCTGATGCACCACAGATGGAATTTTCTTAGTGATATTTTATTCATTTTCCCCTCATAATTGTCTTTGATTTTTCTTTCTCTATCCTTCTTTCCATGCTCTACCACAGAAATGACTTTGTGGTGAGCAGAGGGGAATTCCTTCAACATATTTCAGGAGCATGTAATTCAACCTGGGATTTTGCTGAGAAAGCTAGAGATGAAAAGTGCTAACTAACAAAATCTGCTTGAAGGGAAAATGTTTTCTCACTTTGCTAATGAAATATTCATATCATAAGACTTTCCCCCTCCCATGACAATTGCATGTGAATTTCAGATGGAACTTGTGTGATCTCTCTGAATGGGACCCTGGCAATCTTCCTCCTGCCAGGATTATTCATCTCAGCCCTGGATGTAAGAAGTGGCCAACCAGCCACGTGGCTACAAACTCCTCCATGTGCTGTTTTAGGGTTTTGTGACTCGGGATGATGCACAAACATCTTTCTGCCACCGGCCCAATTTTCCAGGAGCACGCCCTGGGAGAGATCCCAACCTCAGCTCTTCAGCAGTGTGGGGAGCTAATGGTGCATGCTGCTCTCTGGATTTTTATAGTGATCCAGTCAGGCCTGATTTAAAAGAAAATCACCCTTCAAAGTTACAGGACCAGGTCTGGCTGGCTTCTATTTATTTTTCATTTCTCTGTTTGGTTTAGCGTAGCTTCATAAAGGCAACGAGTTTCTTTCAGCACAAAACAAGCTAATCAAAAATAAATCTCACTTTTTCATACCATTACACCACAACAAAAAGCTTTGGAAGTATTTTAAGTTGTGGGTTTGGGGTCTTTTTTGTAAAGCCTGAATTTTCCTGTCATGCCCATTAATCATTTTAGTAATTTTGTATAATCATTATGTAGAATTTATGAGTGTCCTACACAGCACATCTTCCAGGTGCTGCAGCCCAGCAGAACAGCAGCTAAGCCTGGAATTCCTGCCCACAACACTGGAATTCCTACCTTAATCTTC
Organism: Alethe diademata; assembly: GCA_025584955.1. NCBI lineage: Eukaryota > Metazoa > Chordata > Aves > Passeriformes > Muscicapidae > Alethe > Alethe diademata. The sequence continues at coordinate 60,065,714 of JANRMJ010000097.1, forward strand.
TTTTCTTCAAATGCGAGGTACTGGAACAAATGTACAGGGTTGGAATGCAGGTTTAGTAGCAAAAAGATACAAATTGTCTTCTCAATGTTTAAAAATTAGTAGAGCACATGAAATATTTATTTTAATATAATAATATGTTTAATTGTATTCTAAGTATAAACCTATAAAATTATTTATTTGTCTTGCATAGACTAAGAGGTTTTTTGGATTGTTAAACAGTATACAATGTGTGACACTTAGTACATGCCAGCAACAAATGGTCAGAATTTTTAATCTGTCTCAAATGGGCAACATGAATATACTTATTAGCAGGCATCAAACATCAAATAAATATATTAATAATCAAAAATATTTTTTTCCATTTACTAAATACATTTTTGTCTATTTTTGTTTATATGTGTGGAATGAAGGTGAACACACAAAATGTTTTCAACTACTAGGTGGTGTAATACAGCCCTGTGTTTCCGAGTGGAAAATTATACTACATGGGTAATCCCAGGCTTTGACCAATAAATGGGAATATATAAATCTGTTTGATCTGATCCATGGTTCATTGAATTCCACTTAAGCAATGAAAACAAAATGCTCCACACTGCACGTTGAGACTCCTCCTACCTCACCTCAAGGAAATAAGTCTGCTAATTTTTTGTGGCTTAATTTATGTGAGTGAAATTCCACCTCTGTTGAAATCAATGACACAGCCCCTGTGCTTTCAGCTGGATGTAATTCCACTTCCATGTGTACACTGTGACTGATGCTCTCTGTCACACGTAGCTCCAGGAAATGTCATTTATATATATTTGTGCAGTGCCCTGTACAGTAAAAGTTTGGTTTGGTTGAAGCGAGGTGAAGAGCTGGTTACACAATATAAATAATAAATTATACCTGCTAAAAAACTGTGTAGAGGGTTGTGATTTTGTGGAAAGGAGATTTATGCAGCATGAAAAAAGTAGTATTTAATGACTTCCCTTTAGTTATGCTTTAGCCCACTTGCAGATTAAATTGGTGGTTCAACATACAACATGACTAATTTTCTTGATTGTTAAGGACCTTACAAGAGCTAGGCATAAATAATTTTGGTTCAGATGTTATTAATTTAACTGCCAAAAAAAATTGGCCTAAATATTTAAAACAGTTTTATCCTGAAAATGCAGCTATGGCCTTGGGTTGGGTTTGCTTCTTGCTCCTGTAGATTGTCACTATTCATCTTTCCTGGAAGTGGCAGGTGAAATAAACTGCCTTTAGAAGGCATAATGACCTCGTAAGAGGAAGGGGTGAAATGTCTTGGACTTATCTCTCAACCTTCTGATCCACCACTGGAGAAGAACCCCTAGCATGGTGGGGATAACTAAAAGAAATATTTTTCTTTCTATTGCACCAGGACAGCAAGAAAGAGGCCAATCTCCTCAGCTTTGCTCTTTGAATCAAACTGTCAGGCTCCAAAGCAAGCTGTAGGAATCATGAAAAGAAAAAGTGTAATTATAAAACCCAAACACCAAACCAAAAAGCCTATAGATATTGCTTTGTCTAACCCAATGAGACTATATTCAAGGGGGAAACTCCAATTCAATTCTAGATCATTTGACATTATTTCCCTTAAATTTAAATACTTAGTGATAAGTCAAATGGAGGTGGAGGATGACAAGGAAAGAACCCCCCATTGCAATGTAGGTAAAATCACCATTTGGAATTTGAGCAGGCAAAATGGAAGGAGACATTCCAGGAAATGTCTTCGTGTTGATCAGTGATAAACTTAAATAACATCTGGGTGTACTTTATTTGATTTATTGGGAAATTAATTTACCTGCAGGAATTTACCCCTAAAATGTTTATTTTTATTATCTAGCTGGGACACTGTTGTGTAAGCTTGCAGAAACAGAGGCTGGCTCAGAGATTCTCTATGCCTTGTAAAATTAAATGCTTGTTAATGTTTATTGCTTTTGACTAATATAGGAAAAATTATCCTCTGAGCAGACTTGGCTCCTTAACGTTGTGATTAAATAGAGGTGAAAATGCACTTTGTTATTGCCTGACTGCTGTAACTACCTATGAGCCATGAGTGTCTTCGTCACAGCTACACATAAGATAGAAACTTCTCTTGGCACAATAATTTCAGCTTGATAAGGGGATAAGAATCATGGAATTTTTTAATTTTTTTTTAGACACAAGAGGCTGCATATGAAAAACTCACATAATAATGGTGAATCTGGTGAATACTATTTTAAAAATCCTGGTTTGAGAGCTCTTGCCTTCATACTTTCTTTTGCCTTGGGATTTGCACAAATTTTTCTGAAAAGATGTAAAACCTCTCCTATGTACTATAAGCCACATGTATACTTGGATATTTGGTGCTAGAGGCACCATAAATTAACATTATTGATTTTATAAATTAACATTATTTTATTTTCTATGAGAGGTAAAGTCCATGCTTCAGTGTTACTATCCAAACACATTGCATTACCCTCAAATTTAGTGCCTTTCTCCTCTGCAGACAGAAAATCTGACATTGACATTTGCAAAAGGATGCTAAGGCCTCAGAAGCATGACTTGGAAATTAGATGAGTACATCAAGAGCTGGGGAGAGAGCTGTAGACACCTGGAAAAAACCCATTACTAGCAGTATATTAATGTCCTTCCTCCAGATATGCTGTTGTTCTATCAAGCACACCTAGTAGCTATTTACAGCCTCTTGTTGTCACCTGTGGCAGCTTTAACCTTATTCTATAAAATGATACTGTTTTGAAATCAAACTGCCTGTTAATGTGGCTAAAAACCTTCCCTGCGTGGTTTCTAGCCAATTTTCCTGCATTTAAAGATTTGTCAGTTGAAACAACATCTCAAAATGATGGCATTTTGTTCCTGAAATTTAATATTGTCAGCATGTGGAGAGCCATTATTGTCTGACTAGTGGCACCCTTCATCTCTTATTCCCCTCAGAACTCTGTTTTCCATCTGCACTTTCTCTCAGTGTCTGCCTGGGAATATTACTATTACTATTACTATTACTATTACTATTACTATTACTATTACTATTAC
>JANRMJ010000097.1:60078893-60094505 GCA_025584955.1 Alethe diademata
AATTGTTTTTTTTTAATTTGATTTTTTAAATTTGATTTTTTAAATTCGATTTTTAAATTTGATTTTTTAATTAATTATTCCCCCCCCTCCTCTCATTTTCAGCTCCGGATCAGCCGCTCCTCCGTTCATTCCCGTTTTTTTTTTTTTTTCCTCCCTTTTTTTTTTTCCCGAGCACATCCTTCGATCGCCCGCGGCCATAAATTAGCACAATTAATTATCGCACTCTCCAAATTGATGGCGCGCGGATCCCTTAGCTCAGCGTTTTTCCCCGCCGCGTTTGGGGCCATGCAAAAAACGCAGAGAAAAAAAAAAAAAATTTAAAAAAAAATTAAAATTAAAATTAAAACCTCTCGGGTTTTTAACCCCGAGCCCCGGGGCTGCTTTTAAATAAAAAGACACCTCCAAGGCTGATTTTTTTTTTTTTGCCGTTTTTTGTTGTTTTCGGGTGGGGTTTTTTTTTTGTTTTGTTTTTATGATTTTTTTTTTTAAGGTGTATTTACAGAGAGCTGCTCTACAATAGGCAACAGAACAAATATTACAGAACGGGTCTGAGACGAGAATAAAATAAAATAAAATAAAATACACAAATCGGGTACAGCAGGAACGTCCAACACCGTGACAGAACATCAGCATCCATCCCCTCCAGTCCTTTTTTTATTTTCTTTTTCCTCTTTTTCCTCGCTTTTTTGTGGGTTTTTTTCTCTTTTTTTTTTTCCTTTTTTTTTTTTTGTACAAAATATTCGCTCGCCAGCTCGCGGGATTTAAAAAAAAAAAAAATCATCATTAAAAAAATCGGAAAACAACAACAACAAAAAATTTCAAAACACTGGATTAAGTTTTAATTTAGCAAATAAAATATAATTATAATATAATAATATAAAAAAAAAGGAAAGCGCAAAAATAAAAATTCAAGTACTTCTCGTGCCGCTTTTGCTGAGGGCAGAGCCGGGCGGAGGAAAGGAAGAGAAAACCAAAAAAAAAACCCCGGGCACCTTCCTTGGATTTTTGCTGGGTTTTTTTCGGTTTTTTGTCGCATTTTAGAAAAAGCTCGAACCTCTAGCGCTAAACATTCATCAGTCAGAACCATTTCACCCTTTTTTATTCTTATTTCATTATTTTCCTCCTTTTTTCCGCTGCTTTTTCCTCCGCCTCTCCACCCTCGGTTTTTTTTTCATAAAAAAAAAAAAAAATTTTCCTTTTTTTTTTTTTAACCGCTCTAATTTTTTTTTCTTTTTAACAATTATTATTGCTGCTCCTTATCGCTTTTCTCTTTATTCATTTTCTTCATTTTCATTCGCCTGTTCTGAAACCAGATTTTGACCTGGCGTTCCGTGAGGTTCAGCACCCGCGCCACTTCGTACCTGCGGTCCCGCGTCAGGTACATATTGAATAAAAACTCTTTTTCCAGTTCCAGGGTCTGATATTTTGTGTAAGGGCAGCGTTTCTTCCTCGTGGAGCGCGCGTGAATCCAATTGGCCACGGGGTTGTCTGAGAAAGAAGATTTTTTTTATATATATAGAGAGATATAATTTTGTTTTATTTAATATTTAAAATAATTTTTTTACGGCGGGGATTCGACTTGTAAAATATTTTTTTAAAAATTATTAATTTTCCCTCCCTCCCCTCCACGCCCTACAACCAGATCCTGTTTAATTAGCAGCTCTTCCCTAAATATTTTTAAGTGACCTTAAAGGGTTTGATCTGTTTATTTTGGAGGGGGTCACTTCCTTTTTTTTTTTTTTTTTCCTTTTCGCTGCCGTCCTCGCTTTATTTTTTTCCTCTTAAAAAAAAAAAACAACTTTCAGTAATAAAAATATATTAAAAATATAGATAAGACAACAACAATAATAATAATAAAATAAAATCCAAAAGCGGCGCGCTGGGTTTAAAACCAAAAAAAAATTCAAAAATGAAATCATAATCCCGCTGCACGCGGCTGCTGCTGCTGGCGGTAATCGAGGAACGAAGTCATAAAAAGTCAAAATTCCCCCCATTTCATAGGCCCATAAACTCTTTTTTACAACCTCGCCTCGCCAAGACTTTCCCCAGAAGCTCTCCCGGACCTTTCCATATCCCGCGGGTGCCGCAAAAATCGCATTTTTGGGGGTTTTTTTGGCCTTTTTTTGGCGTTTTTTGGCATTTTTGGGGTGATTTTTCCGAGCGCTTTTCACGCCGCGGGGTCTCCGCCTCAGCTTTTCCCCCGCCTGGGTTGTGTTGGGGTTTTGGTTTTTGTTTTTTGGGGGTTTTTTTTGTGTGTTTTTGGCACTTTTGGAGGTTTTTGGAGCTCCCGAAATTCCCGATTTTCCCATCCCGGGGCGGCGCCTGGAGCAGCTCCGGGGGTGTCACCCCCAAAATGCCCCAAAATGCCCCAAAATGCCCCAAACCCGCCCCCAGCGGGGATTTTGGGCTCATTCCAGGCGATTTTGGCTTTTTCAGCCCCTGAGAGAATTCGGGGGGGGTTTTTGCCGATTTTTGCGTTTTTGGGTTTGTTTGTTTGTTTTATTTTAAGTTTTCCCTTCCTTCCTCAGCAGCTCTCGTTCTGCGCCCCAAAATCCCGATTTTTCTCCTCATTTCTGCTCCCGCCTTTCATTCCCACGTGGAGGATTTAATTTAATTTAATTTAATTTAATTTTTTTTATTTTTGGAGAGGGGGGGTGGAAACAATTCCAAAATAACCGCGCCGCCGGAGCTGGTGTTGATTTTTCCGGGAGATAAAGGGGAACCTCTGCCTTCACCCCGAGATCTTCCCCTCCCTAAATAAATAAATAATGATAAAAAAACCAACCCCAAAATCCAAAATCCGCCCCCACATCCGCACGTTCGCTCCCGGGCATCCCCAAACTCTTCCTCGTTCCTGGAAAGTGGGAATTGCTTTTCTTTTATTTTTTTTTTCCTTTTTTTTTTTTTTTGGTGGGGGGGAGGCTTCTCCCTCTGCTTCACCTTCTCTCGCACGAATTCTTCAAGAATTATTAATTATTAGTAATTATTCTAATTTTTTGGTTTAATTCACCCTTCCTCGGTGGAATTAAAAGGGGAGGGGGGATCAACGCAGCTCCCTCAGAGGAATAAATTTTAAAAATATTTAAAAATTGGGGGGAATGGGGAAGGATTTAAAAATTTGGAGAGGAAATGGGGAAGAATTTAAACATTTGGAAAATGAGGAAGAATTTAAAAAATTGGGGGGGGAAATGGGGAAGAATTAAAACATTTTGGGAGGAAATGGGGAAGAATTCAAAAATTTGGAAAACGGGGGGAAATTGAACAAATTTGCGGGGAAAAATGGGGAAGAATTCAAAAATTTGGGGGGCAAATAGAGAATGAGAGGGGGTTAAAAATAAAAATAAATTAAAAATAAATAAATAAATACCAAGAACCCCAAACAAAGTGGACTCTGCACAAACCCGCGAACCTTCGTGTGGCTCTGGAGGGGTTTTGGGGCCGGTTCTGGGGAGATTTCGGCGTTCTGGGAAGTTTTTAGGGTCGGTTCTGGAGAGATTTTTAGGGTCGGCTCTGGAAGATTTTTAGGGTCGATTCTGTAAGATTTTTAGGGTCTGGGGAGTTTTTAGGGTTCTGGGCAGTTTTTAGGGTTCTGGGGAGTTTTTAGGGTGGATTCTGGAAGATTTTTAGGGTGGATTCTGGAAGATATTTAAGATCGGATCTGGAGGATTTTTAGGGTCGGTTCTGGAGGATTTTTAGGGTCTGCTCTGGGGATTTTTAGGGTCTGCTCTGAGGATTTTTAGGGTCCGTTCTGGATGATTTTTTAGGATCGGTTCTGGAGGATTTTTAGGGTCTGCTCCGAGGATTTTTAGGGTCGATTCCGGAATATTTTTACGCTCGGCTCTGCGGATTTCCAGGGTCGCGCTCTCCCCTCTCTCTCTCTCTCCCCTCTCTCTCCCTCTGCCCCCAAAGGTAATTCCATTTTATTGAGCGGGGTTCCTGCGAGCCGCCAGCGCCTTTTCCGCGGTCGTAAAGGAGAAACAAGAATGACTCGGGAACTTACTGGGCTCTAATTCGTGCTTCTCCTCTTTGTGCTTGCCGCCGCCGATGGCCTCCAGGGGCTCGGGGGAGGCCGCGATGCCGCCGGCCGCCGCTCGCTCCCGCAGCTCGCCCGGCGCTCCGTACACCAGCTCCGCGTACGCGCGCCCCTCCGCGGGCCCGCACTCGCCCCGCCGCGGCCCGAACGCGTCCTTGAGGCCGTAGTGGCGAGCTCCGAAGGCCGGGAAGGACACGGCTCCGGCCAGCGGCTCCAGCCAGCCGCGCACGTAGCGCGCGGGCTCCGCCGCCTGCGGCCCGAAGGGCCCCGCGCCGTGCGGGTGCGGGTGCGGGTGCGGGTGCGGGAACCCCACCGAGGGCTGCGCGGGCACCGGAGCCCACGAGGCGGCGAACACGGCGGGTTTGGGGGCGAAACTGCACGAGGGGAAGTCGGAGCAGTCGGGGACGAGCGGCGCGGGGCGCGCGGAGCCGGCGGCGGCGAAGCGCGGGGCCAGCAGCTCCTCGGAGTCGGGCCCGAGCAGCGAGTCCACGTAGTAGTTGCTGATGGGGCCCGAAGCCGACATGGTTCGCTCGCCCCCTCGTTTACATTCATGGATTATTGTATGAAGTCTATGTGTACTTTTTATCTGCTCATAGAACAATCAGGGCAGGTAATTATTTTTTCAGCCGTTCCCCCCGCGCCATTGGCTGCCGGCCTCACGTGATTGTATTTACCCAAAAATATCGCCGGGATCAATCCGCAGGGCTTTTTTTTTTTTTTTTTTTTCCCTCTTTTTTTTTGAGTAAAAATAAGAATGTGAAAAAAAACCGATCTGGTACCTTGAATGAATGAATAACTGTGCAGCATCTGAAAGTGTGAAGATTCTCAAGCCCCAAGGAATTATTGCTGTTGTGCTATTTCTTATATAAGACTACATCCTGCCTTCCTCATTAATTGGACACAACTGCTAAAACATCCTTTACAATAAGCACTTCTTCATACCAGACATATTTCCTGGATCTATAAAACAGCTTTTAGAAAGGGAGAACTGTATTTAAGACATTAATATAGTTCCACAAAATGATGCTTGCTGATATATGGAGCACTTTTTGAATAATTCACTTTGAAATTAACACTATAATACCATTTACCTTTAAAGTCCTATTTACTGGAGCTGGAAAGAATTGTTCTCTGGAGATGAGGATATCGGCAAGCACCAGACTTTCAGAGCTTCTCTGGATTGATAAAAACAGCCAGATGATTTCACGCAAAGAAAATCAGCAAGCAGTGAGAGAGGTAAAAATTGGAGGAGATGGATGCCAGCCTCTCCTGCACCATCAGGCTGGGCATGCCCAGGTTGTTGGGTCTGGCAGCAGAGGAGACTTTTGCAGGGCTGCTGCCCTCAGATTATGCTCACTCCTGTGCAAGAGGCTGCTCCCCCCTTGGCTGCCACAAGACCTGGCGGGGACCAGCCGTAAACCGCTCGCTGGAGCCAGCTGGGTGAACTTTAATCCTTGGAAAAACAGGGATTATTTCAAGTGCAGGTCAGGTTCACACTGCAATTTGCAGGGCCACCCCGCAGGCAGGCAGCCAAGCCCTGCTGCAGCTTGGAGATGGCCAGAAGGCTCCCTGGACCTGGCACCCACCGTTCATTCCACCAAAAACGAGACACCAACCTCCTCCACCAGGCCCAACCAAAAGTACTTGGTTAAAAGTTCATCCTTCTTTGTTCTCTTCTGCCTCTACACTGCTGCCATGCCTGGAGTTGATTATATAATTTAGGCAGAAGGAACAAAGAGGCTAATGGAACTTCTGCCCCTTAAAAGGAGTTGCAAATTTTGCAGTCACACATTCACAGCCATGTGTGGTCATAGAATCATAACTGATTTCTATGCAATTCTTTATTTACTTGCTCTTTAGCCAATTTTAGGTATAAATAATGAGGGGGGAAAGGGGATCTTGGTGGAGTCCTTTTCTATTGATTTCAAAATTACCTTTAATATGAGTTTCTTTGATTGACAACAAGTCCTATGAATGTTGACTTTTGAGGTACAGTGCTATATATTTTATTTATTGAACACCTGTTTAACACTACTAACAAAAATTGTTTTGGTAAAGTAATATGATGTTATTTGACTGAGCTGACTTTGTCAACAAGGACAGCCCAAGTTGCAGCTGGCTATTTTTTTCTGATATAAGAGTACAGAGCACAAATTTATACACATTTCCCATTACAGTTCATGTGGGCATATTTTTATTTCCCATTTTGATTAGCTTCACTATTGCCAACGCCAAACATTCAAAAAATTGAGAGTCAGTTCATAAGAATAGTGGGATTAATTTAACTTTATATACTTATGGATTTCATTTTTTTAGTAAGCTCTAAGATATAAAAGTATTAGGTGTAAAAGTAATTTAGAAGCATCTAGGCTGAGCTATTTGCTTAGTCAGAATATTGCAGAAAGTGAGACCTTACCACTCCCTGCCACTGTCAGCTGAGGCTGCTGATAATCTGGGAAAACTGGTGCTGCTGTCACACTCAGCCTGGAATAACCTATACAGAGTGTCTTATAATTTCATTTAACTGAAATGTAAACCCATTTATCTGTGCTCCCTTTCAGGTATACCAGCCACAGAGTACCTTGGCCAGAGTAAGATACTGTCTGTTTCAGACCACTAATGGGCTTTTTTTAAAAAAAAAAAAAACAAACAACTCTGTCTTCAGTGGGAATCACAATTTCCGCATCCCAGTATGAGTGGAGAAATGAATAATAACATCTAGATTTGTCTGAATTCCATATATCCCAGAGGGATCAAGTTTGATTCCCTGCCTTATTTACAATGATACAAGGAAAGCATTTCAATTCTCCAAATGCTCCCTCATGTGGCTTCTTAGTACTAATACTGAAACATTTATGTGTTCTCGGAGATTACAACTCTATGCCAGGAAATAGGCTGAGACAACATAAGAGGTCTTTCATGTGAACTTTGACATTAGAAAATTATGGTTCCAGATCCTATATGTAAAATGTTTGGGTTGTTGTTCTTTTTGTTTGTTTTTAATGAGATGGAAGCAGTTATATTTGTTTCTGCCCCTGTGTTGGGGGAAGGGAAAAACCTTGGCTTTGATCATGTTTGCCCACTGGATTATTTAATCAGATGTCGTGGCAGTAAGTAAGGGATACAAATCTGAAAATCACAGAGTCAATGAATTAAGTGGGTTGGAAAAGACCCTTAAGATCATCAAGTCCAGCCTGTAACCTAACACCACCTTGTCAGAGCTGGACACAGCTCAAGGTGCAGCCTCACCAGTGCCAGGTACAGGGGAGCAATGACCTCCCTGCTCCAGCTAGCCAATAAAAAGGGACTACTTTGGTGCAAGATCTGAAAAAGTGGAAGTCTGTGTACACAACCAAGGGAATTTGCATAATGCACAATCTTGCTTCCACAACATTTGTGGATAAATACAGAAAAGGAGATGGAGGAGGGTAAATATGCTGTTGCTTTGAAACTGCAGCACTGTGTCTCTGTCCTTTACCACAGTTTGGGAGATGTTTCTTTGAGCTCTGACACTTCCAGTTTGGTTACAACATGGGAAGCCACTGCTGAACCTTGGTAAGCAGGTTCTGTAAGCAATACCCTTATTTCCATTCACCTTAAATGGCCTACTCATCTAATAACTTGGGCCACAATGCTTCTTTTTTCTGTTTTAATGATAGCTCTGTGTCAGCACAATCCTTGACTCTGCTTTTTCCTGTGCTTCTGCTGGTCCTGTGTGATGAGCAGGGACTCCCACCTGTGGGCAGCTTAATCTTGTGAGGTAGGAACAGATGCCACAGGTACTGGGGACTTCTCATTTCCATGGTGAACTGTCATGCTAAAGAGCAAGGAGTGACTAAGCCCAGACAGTCTTCCATTATATAAAAACCTCTGTAATAAGAAGCTAACTTCTATTATTGAACAGAAGCTCCCCCTATTCTTGAATATTAAAGGAGCATGGAAATTTATCTTATAAATGTATTTAGAATTTATCAGATTGCTCAAGAGGACTCTAGGTTCAGCAGCACCTCTCCCAGTCTCCTCCCCTCTCTGAGGGAGCCAGGGAGGTATGGGTGAAGCAGGAAGATAAATGGCATCAGAGACAAGGGCTTAGGGAAAATACTTTGTTGTCCCTCTGGAGAGCCCTCACCTGACCCCAGAGTGTTTGCATGGTATGCAAAGGCATATATGCAGGTGTTTTGGTGTGCATTTTTGCCTGAGGTAAAGAAAAATAATACGGCTGCTAGGTGGCTTCAGCAGTCTGGGAACACTTGATTTGCTTCTCTGCCTCTCAAGTCCTTTTGGAGAGGGCAAGTGTTACCTTAAGGAGGTTGATTCTAGAGTTGCTGGCTCACTCACAAGAAAAAAAATATTAAAAATCAAAGGATTACAAAGTTAATAATTAATATGTTTCATACTGGGCAAAATATTTCTCTCAACAAGAAAATTTTCATTTTTATTTTGAGCTTTCTAAAGCCTGTACAAATAAAATTCTCTGACCCTGGAATAGCTTCTTTTGAACTTGGATGAAAAATCTGACTTGGATGAAGAAGTAAGAGTCATCTGCCAGCCTTGTGGGAACACTGCTCTGCAGTTTTTACCAATAGAAGTTCTAATCAGGAATGTCACCCAGCCTTTATCAGCACTGTGAGGAAGATGGGGGTATGGTCTGTACACAGATGGTTGAAATTTTTGCAGAAACATGCAGGCTGAAACATCCCCAGCAAAACCTTTTGCAAGATGATGCTGTGTCTGTAGACACCTGGAAAAATATGTTCAACTGTTGCATTTTGGCTATAGGAGTGGTGGAAAGGATAATGCAACATAGTTCTTTGTGTAATGGAGAAGCAAAAGAGAGAGCTTTATTTAAAGAAACACTACAGTTATATAGGGTCGTTCATGCAAAACAGAATAGAAAATGCTCATTGGTCCAAGAAGGAAACACCTCTTTGAAAACATGCTTTCTGCAAAACAACACATCTCTCACGTCTCCAGCAGGTGTTTAATCATTGTTATAATTTCTTGTCCTTGAGCAGGCTGAGAAACCCAAGGCTCCAAGGCTGCTTTTTCCCTGGTTCCCAGCAGTATCCAACAACATTCAGCATATACTCACACTGTTTGGTATTGCTTCTAACTCCTTGGGAAGAAAGCTAATGCCAAAACAAATGCAACTGTTTGGGGGGCAGAAAAAAACCTTTGCATATTGGTGATTTTAGTGACATATTTTTCCCCCATGTTATTTAACATAGTATCCCTCAAAATACTTTTGATTTTATCAAAACAAGGAAATATCACAGGATTTTTTTCTTCAGGAAATCTCAATGCCTTTGCTTTCATCCAGTATCTTGAATTGTTTTTCTGGTAACTGAAATTTTGTACTCATTGTTGAGGCATATATACAGCATATTTGGGGGAATCTATAAACCAGGGAAGGCAATTTCTTTTCACAAGAATATCTTAGATTTCAGGAGTTATTGTTGAACATAGAGAATGGAGCTTCTCTCAAAGAAAAATATATGATGTCACATCTTTGTTTGTAGGTATGTCCTGCTCATTGTGACAAAAAATTTGTACTGTCTTGAAGCAAAGAAAAAATCATTGAACCTGTCCCACCTCATTTGGGAGCTGCAGGCAAAGACCTAGAAGAGCACCCACTCCTGAAGCTACGTGGCAAAATGCTTCAGTACTCACCTCACTTCTCATGACACCTCTCAGTTTTGCAAGGTAAAATACAAACAGGCCAATGCTTAATAACTAGGACTGACCTTTTCCAGAGGTAGTACCAGATTGATTTATTATGGCAACTACAGGTCTTTTGTGGGAGAAAACACAATAATGAGTGGTGCAGGGCAAAAGACAAGTTAGTCTGATAGACATTTCAGATATCTGCCAAGCAAAATGTGACAGGAATGGGATTTAAACACAAAATAGCAGTAAAACACTTCACTTGGGTTAGTTAACAGTGATATTTAATTTGAACTCAGTATTACATACAGCTGGATGTACAATTGCAGTGTGTACCAAGTTCTTGCTTCTCCTCCTTTCTTGCCTATCCAAACACCCCACTTGCAGTAACACTATGAGATTTTTGATTTATGTCAGGTTGAAACATAGAAATTGTATTAAATATGGCATCCAGTTTTTACATATATATATATTACCACCAAGCCAGGAACATCAAGGCTCTTCCTCAGGGCATTGTTCAATCACAGAAGGAGGAGCCAAGCCACAGTGTTGTCTGGCTCTTGGGTTGCATGGACAGTTTAGCAAGCTAAGATGGTGTAAGAACCATGGTACATTATTCAGTTTTTCATTCATAAATGCCTTTACCCAGCCTTCAGAGGTTGCAGGTACCCCTCTGCAGCAGAGAAGGGTACAGGTCAGCCCACTGCCATCTCTTCAAAATACTTAATTTTGCCTTTTTTACATGAATGGCCTCCTCCTTCTACTTGTCCCAGTCACAGCAACATGGCAGTGCTGAAATGCAAATGGGATGGCCTAGCTCATGAGGACACACATCTGCCTGAAACTCACTTGGAGCTCCTGGTAAACAAAATGCAAATGAAATATTCAAAGCTCTCTTTGCAAACCAGCTAAAGCAAGCTACTCTACCTTTTTCTTTAATTGGTCTTGCAAGCCAGTGCAGCATCCCCATAAATTCACTGTACTCCATGATCTGAATTCATACTGCTTGCATGTGGAAATTATATTATTCACTATTTTCTGTTGACTTGGCTATTATTCACATAAGGTCCTTAAACCAACGTGAAAATGTATTTACATTGCAAGAATATTAAAACAGGCAACAGGGGCTCTAACAATGGGAATTTAAAGGGATCAGGGACTCCTAATAAGGGCACCTAATACAACAGAAATTTTAATTACTAAAATGGTAGATCTAAGTCTCCATTTCTGTAATCTCACATCCAGTAATGTCAGCATGTGTATACATGATTTAGACTACTTGGGCACTCATCCAAAAAAAGCAAATTCCACCAAATCTACCATTATTCAGTGACCTATTCATGTTTTGCATGGCACTTACACAGAAAAAAAGAAAATATAATGTGGTTTTAAAATACTCACTTTATTTAAATTATATCTCTTGTCATAAATCCCAAGGACCATGCCTTTTGAAAAGCCTTCACCTGAATGTTTATTTACAGTAAACCTCATTTCACCTCCTTAGCAAAGGAAAGGGGCTTTACCATAGCTACAATTCCTATTTATAGCTAGCCAAAGACCTCTGGACCTGTGTAAAAGTATGTTAAGTGACAACTTAGACCTAAAGGGCTGTGGCTGATAAACACAGATGACTCAATCCACGATGAATAATGATTTCTCAGGCAGAGGTCCATGCTGCCCTTCTTCCCACACTTGCTATGGTGTTGTCTCATCTCTCCATGTGGCAGCTGCTCACAGTCTGTAATTTGTGTTGAGGTGAGGTTGTACCACATCCAGATTTCCTTCATTGCAAATTGGTGGCTGAGGCATCTCCGCAGAGATGCTCAAAGGACAACTGGAGACTGCAGCCACAAAAAGGATCATGAAATAAATCATTCCCTTTTGTCATTCAGACCCCAAAGCAAACCTCAGGAAGTATTTGTTGTGTGGACAAACAGTTCCACAAATACATTACAGTGCTATAAGTACTATCCCAAACATGTGAAAAGGGCTTTAGTTACATAAGGCCATTAAAATGGGTAGAAGTTCTGTGGCTGGCATTCTGTGTATAGAAACACTTTAAAAAGCAGCAATCACAGTCTCTTGACTTCTGTTTTTTTTTGTTTTTTTTTTTGTTGCTATTTTACTTGCTGGATGGTCATCACCAAAAAGTCAGTATAAATTTGCATGACTTACTCTAATATCATCAGAACACAGCAAAAGCACCTATGAAAAAAGCCAGACTCATGAAAATAGCATTCAAATATTGTAAAGGCAGTTAGGATTGATCTGAAGCAATCATGAGTCACATAAAGAGGGTTTATATAAAATCTAGCTTTTGGAAAGTGTTGGGAGTGTGAAACTAGTAGCAGTAGACCAGTCAATGTTCAATTCAATTTAGTCCATTATTGATGGTTAGTTCTGAGTACCTGTGTAAAGGTCTTACTCAAAAGAATTCTGTCACCATGCTCAAGTTCCATGACTAAAAGGAAGCTCCCTGCAGGATGTATCATCCTGTTCTTCATCCTGATAAATACTGCAGGCATGAGCTAGAAGCACAGACTGACCCCTCTCACTCACAGGAGCTCGTGGTCTCATTCCTCCAGAAGAGTGGCCAGCTTGTACTTTTTCTCCAACTAGCAAGCTTAAGCAAAGAAGTGTAGTAATTATGTCGAGACTGACATGACTGGCATCATCACCAGTCCTTTATTAAAAGCTTCTCATGCCTTCTCTGAGGCAGCTCCACACAGCACTGACTCCTTCCCTCCTTCTCTCTGCAAGTTTCCTTGTGCATGACTGGCTAACCCCAACCTCTCCCTTATCCACCCACCTAACCCTGTCTGTCCCTCACATATTCTACCTTACCTGCACAGCTAGCAGACCCCATCCCAAACTGCAGCAGACCCCAATTCTCCAACCACAACTTTCTCTCAGCCAGCTCACCCACTCTTCTGTAACACCCATCCCCAGTGGGCAGGCAAGGCTGTCTCCACTTCTCAGCAAACAGGTCAGCTGTAATTCACTGAGGAAAATTGCCTTCTGCACTACCCTGGTGAACTATTCTCCTACAAAGAAGCACAGAGATTCTTCTTAATAAGAAAGTAAATAAAGCAGGGCTTGTGAAGCAGAAGTGGAGCCTTGGTCTCACCAGCTAGTGTAAATCACAGCCTGTTCCAGGAGTCAGTGGAGTACCCTGCCAGCTACCTCTCCAAACTCTTTTCTTTCTCCTTTTTGTGGAGGAATTTCAAACAGAACTATGATCATAACCTAGGGGTCTCACCTCATCGTTCCTTACCATAATCATTACACAGGTTGCTCTTCTAAAGGTGAAGAGCTGTGGTGGGATCAGTCCTGTTGATGACATACATGGAGAACAATGCAGTATTTCATCTGAGGTGTATCAAGCTGAGTTTTTATTGCTCTGTTTGGTTTAATTTCAAAACAAACAAGGAAAAATCTGCATGGCAGTCTTGCACTCCTGAGCTCCTGGTTGGGCTGCAGTGCAGTTGGTGTGTTCTTTCACTTGGCCACTGATCTCCTACAAAAGTGGAACAAACAGAAACAGCTCAGCCTAAAGCTGCTGCCATTCAGCTTGCCTTTATGTTAGCCATGCCCTTATTTTCTCCTTATGTGCATTTTATGTGTCTGGGGAAGAAAAAGCTAACTCTGAGGTCACTGCATAAATCAGAGATGTGTTTTTTATTGGGGACACTACAGTACATGCAAATAAAAATGACATCTGTGGCACAGACGTTTCTCTGGGGCTTTGAGTCCAGATTTTTCTCTGTTACTGTGATGTAAATCTGGGATAACTGGGAGCTACTTGGTACCTTTGAATATTTGATCTTATACTGAACTTTAGGACAGAAGATAATTAAACACAAGAGAAATTGTATCCCTAGAACAGGCAAAGTTAAAAGGTTCTGAAATAGTAGTTTAAAGGAAAAACTTTAAGTGGGAATAGAAAACTCATTTTCTTTATCTAACTTGGACAGAAATGCTGAGTGGGTTTGAGAAGAAATGGTTACTTTAATACTGGAGTTACTCTCCTGATTGGGTGGAAGGGAGGCAGGGGTGGAGAATGGATAAGAAGAAAGAGGGGGTTTTTTTAAGGTGAAGCATTGCTGCAGACCGAGCTGGGGTTTTCAAAAGGACGTGCTATGGGAGACAAAATTGCTGTTACATGAGTGGTGCAGGGGGAAAAGTGCTGGAATCCCATCACTGACTACAAGACCAGAGGGTGGTTGACTCTTCTGTTTAAGGAAAGATTTGAAGCAAGAAAATAAATATGCTTTTAAGGAAAAAAAAATACCAGCAGAAACAAATAAGTGATGGAAGAATGGGGGAAAGTGGCACGTTTGTGAGAACATCATCTTTTAACAAAGGTGAACTTGTGTTGCAAGAAGTCCTGGATCCTCAAGAAAGTGATACTGGCTGAAGTCTAGCAACTGCTTCTGATCTGACTGAACTGCAGCTGAAAAGGTAGCACAGACATGAAAGATTGTGTATTTTATGGCCAGCTCTCTGCATTGCCTGCATTATGCATTTGTTGGATTTAATCGAAAAACAGCCAATCTGGAAGAGATTTTTTCTTTCAGACTGCTCTGAAGTTCCTGCCTGAAACCCATTCATCTCCAAGACAGAAAGAAAGCAGGAGGGAAAGAGTGGCTAAGACAAGTCTGAGGAAGGAGAAATCATGACTAAGAAGAAAAAAAGGAGGATAATATTTTCAAGATGGAAAAGTTAAGTTACAGCTTTCAGTAAGACTTTTTTTTTTTTTTTTTACCTTTTAAAAGACTTTCCTTTTACTTACAATTACCAAAATCCCCCCAACAAAGTTAGTATGAGTGAGTGTATGCAGATGTGGGTGTGTGTAGTGATGATAACAATGTGCTCTTAAAAATTCTGGGTTATTTGGGGTTTCCACTTGGATCTGTATTCCTACAGGGTCCTGCCCCCTGTCTTTAATCAGGGACTCTCTTTCCAAATAGAAGATAGATATGTATAACTTCATAAGATTTATAGTTATATGCCTTTCTTATTAACTTAATAGGGAGGCATGTTTATCTTGGGTTTGCCTTGTAAGTGCCATATCTAACAGAGCTTTTAGGCATATCAGCAACCAGCTTTTACTCAGCTCAGCTGTCAGTGGTTTCCAATACCAGGTACAGAGATAAAATAATTTTTCATTATCCTTCTCTTATAAAGTTATTTATAAGGTATGTTCTCATATGAAAGAGTATTTTGGAAAGCACCTTTCTAAGGCTTTCTGCAGCGTGAGTTAAGCATGCTCCAGTTTATATGACACTTTATATAGTTGCATTGATTGAGTCTTTAATGTGTCTGTTAATCTGTCTGTTAGTCTCTTTTGTCTGGAAATATTTGGTTTTAAACAGGATAAATAGAAACCTATTAAAACTTGAACATGGCTCTGTACATGAATGTCTGCATGGTTCATATTGGGGAACTTTACCTAGAAGAATTTCCACTGAAAAAAATTGCTGGTATTTCTTACAGAGCATAATTTTGAATAAGGGCATATACATACATGAGTATATAAACATATATCTAAATAAATCTGTCCCATTATGCAAAACACAAGCTACACAAAATAGCTAAGAAAGAAATACTATCAAAATATAAGAAGGTTTTTTTCTGTCTTTAATACGTTGTAGCTACATACATTTTTTTTTTCCATAATAACACAAGTTAGAGAGAGGATGTCTTGGTTTGACATTGCCAAATTCCAGGCACCCAAAAAGCCATTTGCTCACTCTCTCTTGCTCTCAGTTGGGCAGAGGAGAGGGAAAAAAATGAACAAAGGGCCCATGAGTCCTCATGAGATGAGGACTGGGAGAAAACACTCTAAGGACAAAGCAGGTTCAAATTTAAAGGTGTAAAGTAAATTTATTATTAAGAGAGTCAGAGGAGGATAA
>JANRMJ010000097.1:60097593-60109040 GCA_025584955.1 Alethe diademata
TTTAGAAAGAACAAAAAAAAAAAAAAAAGAAAAAAAAAAGAAAAAGAAATAGACATGGTTTACGGCTATTTTTATAACAGTCCTTTTTGTGCACTTCCTTTGCAGTTTAATATTATATTTGTGGGTCTCCATATATTCTAACTTCTCTGCAAAGTTTTCCATTGATATGCAGGGTGGGGGTTTGTGGGAAGGGGAAATTCCTGGTTGGATATTTGGTTTCTCTTGGCTCTTAAAAGGAAGGGAGTCCTGAAAACTTGTCAGAAATAATATTTTAAAGGTGTATTCAACATTTGACATTCAGGTCTAGTTTTTTTGGTTTTTTGTGGTTTTTTTTTTTTTTAACCTGGTAGACTCTATGGATCACTGAAGAGCTATTAAGCTTATGACATCAAAGGTGCCATGGAAACAAAACCTGATTAAAAGTGCTTTTGGTTAGTCTGTTTTAAGCTTTTTTTTTTTTTTAATGTTAGCTGAAATGTTTGAATGAGCATCTGGAAGGAAAAAACCTACAACTGTTTTCTCCTCTTGTTGTGGACTGTTCTGTCTTCCTTGTCAAAGGCTGCAAGCTCCATCCTTCTACACCCATAAAGGAATGCATCCAAAAACCAAAGAATGTTGTTTCCCCAGTGTTTCTCAAACAAGGGAGAACAAGCACACAAAATAGCACCATCCCTATGTCCCCAAACTGGAACTTTTTCCAACTGAACTGTAAAAAAGCCAGTTTTTCTGTCTTTGATGCCCTAGAAGTGATGGGATGGATTGGCTTTAGGAAGAGGTTCCCCATTCATCACTGACATGAAAACCACATCCTCCTGTTTATGTGGAGTCTCAGTCTAAAACAAATAGCCTGAATGCCTGCTTCACTGAAAGCACTATACAACTACCTTCAGAGAAATAAATTTATTTTCTAATAAAGTCATTTTGTAATAAGGCCTTCATATAGCTTCTTGTTGCCTAAACATTTTTCTAATATTTTTATTCTTTGTGCATACTCAGTTGGAAGATTTGTTGCCTTTATTTTTGGTCTGAAAACCAGCTGCATCTTCCTTCCTCGTGCCTTAGTTTCAGTCATTGCCTTGCTTTGCCCAAACCCTGTGAGCCTGGTTCTGGCCAGGACGTGGTTAATTTTTCTGGAAAGGCACCACCTCCCACCATGCCAGGAGTGGGATCAGTGTTACTTCAGGTTTGGCAGGGTGCTGGGTTCTGTGAGGTGAATCCTTCACCTCTCTTGTAACTCTGCTGTTACTGCTCTCTTACTGATCATTTTCCTGTTTTGTTGCTGTTTCTGGTAATTTGTTCTTATCTTAAACTGTGATCTTTACCTCTCTGTGCCTGTAATTCTCCCTTCCACCCCAATCCGTGGGGAGGAGCACGGTTTGGGATGTTTCAGAGGGGAACATTAAACTGGGGAATACTTTTTCTAAGCTATGGCACCTTCTTACAGTCATTGCAACAGCATTTATTTTCAAGCCAGACACTAAATAATACCAACATATCCACAGCTGATTTTTCTCTGAGCTTCAGGGGAGTTCATAACTCCTTCTTTCCTTTGTGACTACCCTTGCATATTTTATCTTCTTTCCTTTGTAATTTTCTGTATCACCCCAATGCCAGCTTCAGCTATCCCTAAGATACTTCCTTTTTAATAAAATGCTTGAGTTGGCTGAATTCCAGTTTGTTGTTCAAATATTTACTTTAAGGTTACACTCACAAAATCCACTGCCCTCATCTTGATGCTTCTCTCTTACCTTCTAACTCCTCAGGAGTGTCCTTCATGTTGTTTAAATGGTGGTTGGGTATTTGCACTTTTGCAGGCATTTCTGAGTTGCATGGCATGAGACACAGGCACTGCAAGGACTCTGTTCCTGCTCTCTTGGAAGGAGGCAGTGCTGTTCAGAGCCTTGTCCAAAGCACTGGCCAAACCCAGTAACAAAGGTCCAGCCCCAGCTCACTGTCACTGGGGTGTAAGACACCAGGAGCCACGCTGAGGTAAGAAGAGTTAGACCCCTGCAAATTCTTTATTTGCCATTATTTCACTCTGTTTTCCTTCTGTCTGTAGCAGGAAGATCAGAAAGATAAAGAACAGCTGTGGAAACACTCCATCTGAGAAAAAACCACCAAAAATCTGGTCTGAGAAATGTGAAACACAAATACTGAAGATTTGTACAAATTTGTTACCTGTGAAAATACCTTGAAGTGTAGTCCCATCCTGTTGCAGCAGCTACATTTTAGTCACTTTGCTTTCAAATGTGTGAGAACAGTTTGCTTCATAAATTTTGCTGACTTGTTCATATTTATCCCAGTGCTTTGCACTCACCTAATAAAGTCTCTGCAGAGACCTTATCACATCCTTCCAGTACTTACAGGAGGCCTGAAAGAAAGATGAGGGCAAACTTTTTAGCACAGCCTGTTATGATAGGACAAGAGATAATGGTTTTAAACTAAGAGAGTTGAACTAGATTAGATATGAGGAAGAAGTTTTTACAGTGAGTGTGGTAAAAAACTGGCACAGATTGCCCAGAGAAAGGGGTAGATGCCCCATCCCTAGAAACATTCAGGTCCAAGTTGGATGGGGCTTTGAGTAACCTGGTGTAGTTGAAGATGTCCCTCTGTCAGTACCAGACTTTGTTAAGCACTGGTTTAATCAATGAGCCAAAACTTTCCAGCAGCCTTTCTTTCACTGCTGGAAGCCTTTTGCCTTGACTCTGCTCTATTTCCCCTTTCTGTTTTATATCCCTGGGTTTAATTTTTCTTTCCTTTTAAAAACATTTTCATTTCCTCTGCATTTTTGTGTTCACCTGTTGCATACATGTTTTTCCATCAGCTTAGTGCTGAAAACCAGCCCTGGCTCTTCTCAAAGCTATCACTTCTGAAATGGCAGCAGCAGTGTGAGCTGAGTGGTTGTGCTACTCTCTATGAAGGAAGGATGAGAGGAAATTTTTCTCTCCAAGTTTCATTCAAGCTAATCTTTCCTCTGTCCATACTGATTATTTTAAGAAAGTCTGACTGTACTGATTATTTTAAGAAAGTCTGACTGTCTTATCGCTTTGTTTTGTTTTTTTGACTGGAAGGGTAAAAATAATAATTCCACCCTTTTTCTGTGTGTAGGGCCTTTTCACTAAACATGATGAGGAATTAACTGTCTTCTGCACTGTAGTGATTATGTTGAGACAGACTGGACTGGCAAAAGAAAGGAGGAAGAAAGCCTCTGACAGCTATTGCTTAGGTCTCGTTGGTCAGGTCTCTAAAGAAGAAAAATAATATGCAGAAAGGTGCTAAGAGTGAGGAAGTACATGCCAAATCAGTGGCCAGACTGAAAAGTTTAGAGTCATGACACCAGTGACAACTTCTGATTATATGATTGCTGTTCTGAAATCTCTCAACCTTTTGCCTACGCACTTTTGTGATGATCTTTACAAGTCACGAGAAACAATGGAGCCATGCTGTTAATGTTCTTTAAAAGTCTCCATGTGACTGGCCCATCAAGAGTGGAAGCAGAGAAACAGAAGGAAAAGCAGCAGTTTCAGACTAAAGTTCACCTCCCAGCCACAGGTAGTCAGTAGCATTGCTTGTATTTCAAGGATACAGGGGCTGGTTTTGACTCCTCTTGTTCAGCCTTGCTTAAAAAGGCTTTCTGTGGCGATGGAGATGTGTTGCCAGACTCTCTGTTTTATACACTGCTTGTGTAATCCACATTGGAAGTTTGTGAGGCTTTCTTGGGTAAAGCAGGAGTTGCTTTAAATGGCACTTAAACCCATCTGTTTCACTGGAAAAGGCCTTGCTTTTGTGGGTTACAAGATGCATAGGTCCATGTGTTTCTATAACTTGTTTCCCCCTTCCCTAAGAGGCAGGTGACATCCACTCTGCTCCCTGAGCAGGGCTATCCCTCTCCAGGCTACCCAAGAGCTGCATCCCTGCAGGGTCTGGCTGCCTGCAGGCAGCTTGGAGTGCTCTGGGTGTCCCTGTGGAGCCAGCAGGGCTAAACGTGGCAGAAGGGCCCTGCCCACATGTGCGTCTCCAACACATGGTCTCCTTGAGTTTGACCACACACAGGCAAGTGATTGGGCGAGCTGTGTGCCAACAGAGCCCTTCCCACACTAGCCAGCCCCGGGGAAGGAGCTGCTGCAGACATGCAGTGCAACTGAGATAATTTGGCTTCGTGATTTGTGGTGGGAGAAAGAGCCTCAGCACAGTCACCTACTCATTTGGAGGCTCTAAAAACTGCCAGTTCTTATGCCCAAAAAGCATCTGCCCCCACACCCTCTGCTGCTGGTGTGACTCCATTTTCTGCTGGGGGGACAAACAGCCCGCTTTTGGGGAGTCACATCTTGGGGGCTGAGGGGGGGAGAAAGTCACCTTGGTGATTGTGAAATGCAACAGGAACAGCAAAAGTTAGGGACTGGGTGATGATTCAGCCCAGACCTTTCAAGGATAAGGGCACAGCTCCTCTTCTGGATGCCAGCTTCCAGCTTGAACGCTGAGTCAGTTACTCAAGCCTGAACCAGCCCCACTTCTCCAGCACACCTAAACCAGGAGGGTCAGTGCATGAGGCACTAAATAGACTCACCTCCATGGTGTTTAGTCCATCTTGGTTTGGGTGACTGCTGGAGCTCTCTGCCCTTCCCTGTTGACAGGAGAAGCTGGAGGCATTTAAATAAACTTAACCAAGATCTTCACCTCCCTGCACAGAGGAGTGCTCCTCCCAGTGCTGTGGCAGCATTTCCATAGACACCTTCCCTGCACCTCCAGGGAAACTCCTCTGGGATCAAAATTAACAAACATAGCAGCGCTTTTTGGCTTATGGAAATGTGAAGCAAACAAATAGGAAACAGGAATAAGGAAAATCGATTATCTTTCCTAAGCATGGGGAAGTGAATGCCCATCAGGGCTCCCAGTGTGAAGTCAGTGCTACAGAAGCAAAGAGATGCTGCTGACCACAAGGCTCAGGGTTTGCTGCCATCCCTCCATGCACTCCTCCTCCCTGGGGTTTGTCTCATCCCAGTCTTGTAAGATGCCCCTGGCTCCATCTGCTTTGCTGTGTGTGTGCCCCAAACAGCACAGGAAAAAATACTTCTTGTTTGTTTGTTTGTTTTGCGTTTTGGTGGGGTGTGGTTTTTTTGTTTGTTTGCTAAAATACAATAATCTTGTAGGAAGTAAGCAACTCTTCTGCCTTCATTGAGGACTTTTTTTCCCTACCAGGCTTCTGCTTTGAAATCCTTCCTAGCAAAAAAGCTGTCATATGTCCCTGGGACACAGCAGCTCCTCATCCCAAGGGGCTGTGCTGACAGTTCTGTGGGGTTCAGGGGCCAGGGCAGCAGGCTGGGAGGGCACCAGACCTGTCCTGGAGCTATGTGCTAGCTCTGCACCCCTTTCTTGGCACTCACAAAAGATGTGGCAAGTTTTTAGCTGTTTCCCACCTTCTGAAAGCTGGAGACAATTGATTTTGCATGACTCCTCAAAGCTTCTCAAATCCCTGGAGAAAAATGGAGGGGTAAGAGGAATTAGAAAGAAGATATATTTCTTTGGATTTTCTTGACATCAGTCATATATTTTCTGAATGAAAACTGCTGTATGGTGCCACTCATGGCTTTGACATTGTGTCTGACATCCTACAGGGTAGCAGTTCCCTTAGAAAAGGCTTGTGTGTCTGGAAAGCATTCCCTGTCCTTTAAGTCTTTAATAGGCAGACATTGCTTGACCCTTGGATCACGCACTGAATCCTTTATGTTGTCATTCACGAGGAAGCTCTCAGAGGCACCAACAGGTGCACCAAATCCACCAGGCAGCCCTCTGAGTGCTGCCTCCTGAGCTCCTGGCAGCCAGACCCTGTGTGCATTCCCACTAAACGATTACCAAAGTCCAAGCAGGGCTGTCGTTTTCCCCAAAAGAATGGTGGGGTTTTTTTTTTACTAGAGAAACCAAATCTTTCTGAGTCCATGGATTTTGGTGTCTTGAAGAGGAAGCTGTGACTCTGAGCTGTCTCTCTTTCCAGCAGAAGCTCTTCCTTGCACAGTACGCCTCCTTTCATTGCATAATGGTGGTAGACTCGTCTAGATATGACTCCTCTCTGGCAAGCTTTGGGTATATGGGGTGAAGGGAGATCTGGAGACTCAGCTCTAATTAGAAAAGCCTTAGCTTCACTCCTAAATAGACTTCAGGAGGAATCTGGCCATTTCAGGGCAGGCAAAAAAAAAAAAAAAAGAAGAAATCTGAATTTATAGATGGTTGTCAAGCATAATTAGAGCTTGGCATGTATTTTCAGGTGTCAAGGGGATGTGGTGATTTGTGAGCAGTGTCAGCACTGGGAGGAGCAGATCAGCAGGAAGCTGCTCAAAGGAGTAGGGGTTTGCCAGGTCTTTGGGGTGCTGTTTGTGTCTAAATGTGACATACACACAATGAAAATGTTAATGGTGGAGTTTCTTAGTGAAAATCGCCAGTCTAGAAAAAAATCCAAATACCTGATAAATTCATAGGAATTTGCTGTCTGGGTCAGTTTGTGAGCTTGCAAACTACAGAAAGAGAAAAAGCTCTAAATGTTTCATTCTGACAAATAAATATGTCAGGCTTATTTCAAAATAAATGTATCATTATTCTTGAATTTTTTTTTAATTACAGTCACATCTTAGCCAGCCGGAGTTTTTATTGAGTTGAAATATGTGCTATAGGTCCATTTGAAACTATGTGGGTTAACCTGATCTGCAACCCATATTTTGGGCTACTCCTTGATTTAAAAAAATGCACCACTTCAACTGGTTGTATATTTCTATTGGTTTCTGATAAGCAAATGTGTGAAATTCAAAACCAGAGTGTTGACAGCTATTGTACCAATCGAGGAATAGTGAAACACACAGACTCTGAAAATAACAATATAATATCCCTCTTCCCTTGCTTAGGTGGAGGTTGCCAATGGGCAGCCTGTGGTCCAGATGCAGCCTTCTGCTATTATATTGCTATGTAAGATTATTTTTGTCCATTAAAGTAGCAGGACATCCTGGCTTGCTTGGTTAGAAGTAAATCCAAACTACTGTGCACTGTTGGGTATGTGAAGTGGCTTCTGTAAGTATTGGAATTTGTCAACACTTTCTGGCAAATGATGTATTCAACTGGAAGATATTTTTGCAGTTGTGATTAAAAAAAAACCCTCTTAATGCAGATGAAAAAATATAAAGCAATAAAATATTGTTACTTAAAAAAAAAAAAAAAAAAAGAAAATGCAAGAAAGTTGGGAAAAACATAAATATAATGGATTTAAAGGAGAATGAAGAGGTCCACCACACTGGGTGGTGAGCCCTTGCTCCAGCTGGGTGCATCTCCAGGTGCAGTGGGTTCCCAGCATGGGCAGTCTGCTCCTTTGTTACCATAAACATGGCATCAGTGGCTCTCATGCTGCTGCCCTCCTGCCAGCATTTCAGATTCTTTCTTTACTCCTTTAAACAAAGATACAAAATATTTAAGGGGCCAAAATGTAAAATCTGTCACTGCATGATGAGGGGATGACCTCTCCTGTATTTCTCCCTGGCATTGCCCTGACACAGCTATAGGGCAGGAAGAGTGGTAGTGGCTGACTTTTTGGCTGGTATCTTTCCTGGATAGCTCCCAGATATTCCAGAACAGATATTGTGCAGTGTTTTTCACAGGGTAAAGGCCCAAAGAGGTGACTGTATTTACTGGTTAAGGGCAGATGAGGTATTAAAGGGGCTTTCATAGGGTCTGGTGCCTTCGAAAATGAACCAATAATATCAAGGATTGAAAAGCTAACCAACTTCTTAAAGGTCTTAGGTAAAAAGTGACAAATCACCCAAGGAATCAAAAAAGGACCAATTAACTCACAAAGAGATAAAGCAGGGTCTGCAAGAGGGGGGTAAGATATTTCTAGCATTAGTCATTCTAAGGAAGCAGTTTCTTACCTAAGGGATGATGTTCCAGGGAGGCCCTGTCAGGGTTTCTGCTCCTTGCACACCCATGCTCAAGCCCCTGCTGTGCCACTGTCCTGCTCCAGGAGGTCATGGATTCAAGACCCCACTGTAGCCTACAGCTCAGAACTCCTGGGAAACCTGGTTTCACTGAATTAAAACAATGCATAAGCATTAACAAGGAGGAGACTCTGAAAATCCCAGATTTCCTGAGAAATAAAAGCTCTTTTAAGGTGCCTTGTGCATTAAAACTTGTATGAAACTCGAAGGAATTATGTGTATCAGCTTCTTGGCTGAAAGTAGACTGACATGGCAGAAGATAAAGTGATTTCCTCCAGCTGAAGGGCTGGGAAATTCTGTACAGAGGTGTGGTGGCCTTATCAAAACCCTGTGCCCAAAGGCAGCCACAGCAGCAAGCAGCCCTTCCCTCCCAAGATTTCTCATACCCTTAATTACAAGCAATTGGATCTCATACTACCAATTTGTTAGAAGCAAACTTTGTAAAATGTGCATTGTCATGGAGACAGTGCAGATCAGCTGAAGGACCATATGGTTCTTTACTCCTTCGAGCTATCACTGGAAGGAGTAGACTGAGGAATATATTTAGTGTTTTCTTTTCAACAAATGACTAAAGATAAGGAAATAAAATTAGTTGGAGAAAACCCTCCTCCTTTCCTATGGGAAGTTGGCTGCTCTTTACTCTGCATTACAAAAAATATGACTGAGATCTCTTGTTTTACTGCTGATCATTGACAGGTGTTTTGGAAAGGTCATGTCTGAGAGCCTCTCCTCCCAAGTATACAAAGAAAAATGTGATTACCTTTCTTTCTTTAAAATTGTACGAACCTGCTCCTTTTAAAAGCAGGGTCTCTGTGATTTTTCAAAGATAGATAATTCTTCTTTAGAAGGAGACTCCTTTGATCTATCCTTTGTAACTATATGCTCACATCCACTTTAAGACCACTTCACCCTCTCAGGGTGAGTGACAGCCTTGCTCCAAAGCCCTTCAGCAGCCACAAATGATCTAATGCTGGCACTGGTGGGATGAGTAGTTCTCTGCAGCCTTGTTGGACATGCCTCTTCCCTGGCCTGGAAGAGCCCTTGGCTGCCCTTCTGCTCTTCTATCAAGAATGCCAATTGCTTTCACAGTGGGGTTTAATAGAGATGTGGTGGAAATAAGGAGGCCCTTTGTCCCACAGGGCTGGAGAGAGGAGCACTGGCCTAAAAAAAGACAGTGAGGCTGTTGATGAAACCACCATTTCTCAAGAAAAGCTTTGTTTTAGGGGGAGAAAAAATACACTTTAGTCCAAGAAGCAAACAAAAGTGTCATGCAAAAATATTTGACCAGCTTTATGAACCCTATTGACTGGCAAGTGGATCACTGCAATTCATATGAGCTGGGTAACAGATTTTACACTTCAGCAGCCAATCTTTAGCATAGTACAGCGTTAGTATAATTCACTCTCCAATTAACAGCTTAAATAAGCAGCAGATTGTTCTATGCCTTTATGATGCATGTGCCCAGAAAGGGCAGCCTGGCTGCAGTGTCTCAGCTGGAATTACTTCAGGGAAAATGTTTCCCTTGCTAGTCTGAGCTCCATGCCTCCTCCTGGAGTGCAGGTGGAAGTAGAATATTCTTTCCCTCTGGTTGTGGTCTGCTTGGGAATAGTTATAATCTTCCCCATCATGTAATGGTTAGCATGGTGTCTCAGGAATTTCGGGGCTGATGTTATGGGATCTCTCTGAAAACAAGAGCACAGGCAAATAAGAAAGGAGCATCAGCTGGGTGAGCAACCTGATGGAAACACAGCAGGGATCAAGGTGTTGTGGTCCCTTGATCCCCTGCTGCCAAGGACAGACTGGTTAAAAAGGATCTGCTGCTTGGTTCTGGGGTGACATCTTTGCCTTTTAACTTTTTCCATGTTTTTTACATTCATCAAGACAGCAAGTCTCCTGTAAGGAGCAGCCTCAACCAGGTGAGGGTAGGAGATTACATGAATATTTAAGAATAATTGGCAGCTGTGCCAGGCAGCATGAACAGAAAGATGTGTGAATAGGAAGAGTGCTTGGCTGCAGCTTTTCAGATATTGGGAGGCTTTGCTTCCGGGTGTTTCTGCTGTTTTACTGGCAGCTATAAGACTAGGTGTCCAGAGGAAAGGGACCAGGAAAAAGCTGCCCAGACCTCCTTTCTTCTTCCCTCCTCTAGGCCCTTGGTCCTGAGTGAGCTACTCCTCTGGACAAGATCCTGATTCCCTGACTGAGTCTGTCAGACTGGAGAGGGAAGCAAAGAAGACATTCATCTGGTCATGAATAAACAAATACAAATTCAACTTTACTTGTAACAAAAAAAATTGTGACATTCTTCTACCTTCTGCCTCAAATCCTTACCCATTTTGCACTTAGAGGTTTGGTTTTTTTAGCACTAAACTCTCTATTTTGGTTTAAATTGTGCCATGGAGTGCTAAACCAGAACACTAAATGGGAGATCCATAAGTCTGCCAAGTTGAACCAAAAGAGAGGAGATTCTTGAATTAACACGGCCAAAGAGTTGAAGTTTAGCAAAATTTCTAGCTCCTAAAAATCAGTGTTTTTAATGTTATAAAGCAGTTTAAATTGCTTTATAACAGGGTGGTGCTCTACTCACAAAAAAAAAAAGTGCACATCTTATGTGACATCTAACACAACTTGACAGTTTAAACCATGTGTATAATTAGTGATATTGTCTCAGTAACAGTGAGAATGACTTTTTGTTGGCGCTTCATCCCATTAAATTGAATGTTTCCCAAGGAGGAAAATCTAGGAGGCACTAGTCAGTCCCTGACTCACCATCAGCTGCCTCCTTGCTAAAGCCTGAATGCATTCCATAGTAAGTTATTTGTCACAGTGACTCAGCATTGTAGGCTCCTTTTAAATTTCTCTCTCACCACAGAGCCAAGAAAATCTCCCGCCTCCCCATGCCGTATGCTACGGAGATCGCAGCTTGTACCATCGGCCAGGGGATAACATATTCAAATGTATGCACAGAGCCTTATAGGGGCATTTCCACTTGCCTGCAGGTTGCACGTCACGGTGTGAGCCAATAGAGGCACCAATAATAGCTGTGTTTGCACATGTACACGGCTGCGTGTGCCGCGCTGGGGCGGCGAGCGCACGCCAGACGGAGAGAGCTCCATTTACCCGGGCTGGGCTGAGCCAGCCTGCTCCAGACATGCAGCCCGCCTCTGGAAAGGTCAGCCAGCACATCCTGCCAGCCTGAGGGCTGCCCGTGGGAGGGGAATGCAACCAGCCCTCTCCCTTCGGCAGGTGGCTCCCCTCCAGCCCAGAAAAGTCAATATTAAAAGATAGCGACTCCGAGTTGAGGTATTGTACCTGCTTCAGTTTGAACATCTTCACCTGTCCTGGTTTGAGGACAGGTGTCTGCCAAGAAAGGCAGGAGCTTCTCTTTGAAATCGAGAACATAAACCCTCTCCCTCCAAATTATTATTATCATTTTGAAATTAAGGGGCTCTCAGGCAAAGAGATGGGAATTAGGAA
>JANRMJ010000097.1:60110757-60127519 GCA_025584955.1 Alethe diademata
CCGGCGGAGCTCCCCATCGCATCCCCGGCGGATCCGGGGGAGGGCCGAGCCCCCCATGGCATCCCCGGCGGATCCCCCCATGGCATTCCCGGTGGATCCGGGGGGCAGCCGAGCCCCCCATCGCATCCCCGGCGGATCCCCCCATGGCATTCCCGGTGGATCCGGGGGGCGGCCGAGCCCCCCATCGCATCCCCGGCGGATCCGGGGGAGGGCCGGGCCCCCATCCCATCCCGGCTCTGCGGCAGAGCGGCCGGCCCCGCTGCGGTGCCGGGGCCCCGCCGGCAGCGAGGGCGGCTCCCGCCGTCCCCTCCTCGCCGCCGGGCTCCCGCTCCGGCTCTCACGTAGCTCCTCGAGCAGGGAACCCCCCGGCAGGCGGGGGAGGGGGCGGCGTCCCCACCGCGCAGCAGGGCGGAGACGCCGAGCGGGGCACCGGGCTGGGCCGGGCCGGGCCGGGCCGGGCTACCCCCGCCGGCGTCCCCCCGGGGTTCTCTGCCCCTTTTCCCCGCCGTGGTTGCTACGGCGACCGACTCCATCCGTCCATCCGTCCATCCCTCCATCCGTCCATCCGTCCATCCGTCCATCCGTCCATCCGTCCATCCCTCCATCCCTCCATCCCTCCATCCCTCCATCCCCCGCCCCGGGAGGCACCGTCCTGCGGGAACGGGGCGCGGTGCCGCGGGGATGGGGGGCCGGGGATGCCGCCCCTCCCTCTCCCTCCGCCCCCGCTGCCCGGGAGCAGCCCCTGGATGGCACCGCCTGCAGCGCCGGGCCGGACCGGACACTGGAGCCGGACCGGACACTGGAGCCGGACCGGACACCGGGGCAGGACCGGACACCGGGACCGGACCGGACACCGGGGCAGGACCGGACACCGGGACCGGACCGGACACTGGAGCCGGACCGGACACTGGAGCCGGACCGGACACCGGGACCGGACCGGACACCGGGGCCGGACCGGACACTGGAGCCGGACCGGACACCGGGGCAGGACCGGACACCGGGGCAGGACCGGACACCGGCGGCCAGCGCGCGGCCAAAACGGAGGTGGTGCCGGGCAGCCCCGGAGGGCATGTGCCGCCTGTGCTGCGGTCGGATCTGCCTGGGGCGGCTGGCTTTGGGGTTTTTATCATTCAGGAGAGATGCTTTATCCTCTCCCCTCCGCGAGGTGCGCTACCGGCGGCCGGCCTCCTTTCCCCCCCCCAAAGCCGGCCGGGCAGCATCCCTCCGTGGATTTTTCCATTTCCGCTCCGAGAACTTGCGTTTGCTGGGGATACCTGTCAGGGTGCCACGTAGGACAGTTCTAAGCAGCTATAAGGCGAGGAGGAGCCCGAGAGGAGCCAGGTCTCAGCAGCACCCGTCGTCAGGAGGCTGGGTGACATTCAAACACTCACGATTTGCAGGATCGGTTTCATTAAACTCATAATGAAACGTCCTCTGACCTTTTTTCACTTAGGAAAAAGTAATGTGGTAGAGCTAATATTTCAATACATCCACTGTGAGCTAGAGGTTCATGAGCCCTACTAAAAATCTATCCACTTCCCAAAATAAATTTTTCTGTTATCTAGGAGGTTGTCAAGGAGCTTCTAGTTATATGAATTTTCTACTCCATGCATAATTTTATGTATCTTCCTGTATTTTGAGTTTGCACTCATTACTTTCTTGCCAGCTCTCAAAAAACTCCAGCATTTCCCTTTCTGCCTCTGTTGCCATGTTTCTCTTGAATTCTAATGACTCTCTGCAGAGATGCATGGGATGGACGGCTGCTAACAAATGACATGGGCCATATTTGGTCCCATTGCGGTGACTCATACCTTAATCTGCAAGTAGCTTTATTGATTTTAGTATCCACTGTTTCTCCTCGAGCTGTCACTGCTTTGGTGGTGGTTCATCACCACCTTTCATCTCTTACAGTTATGATACTGTAAAATGGCCAATCTTCCCGGAATATGTCTCCATCCTCCAGAGTTTTGATGTGGCAGTCTTTTTTCCCTTCATTTTCAAGTTTTATTTTACCTGGTACCATGAGTGCTGTCTTCAGTGGTTTGGTGTCTGTCAGGAGCCTGTGTCCAGCATGAGATGGTTTTTACAATGTGGTATTTGACACGGCCATTATCTCCATGCAAGTTCTCTCAGCAGCTCACCTTTTGGATAACCTTTTGATTTTCAGGATTGCTCAACAATCTCCTATTTCAAATGGTATGATATTTCTCACTATTTATTTTTATCGGCCAGCATTCACAGGCGTGTATGCCAGTGGATTAATGTCTAGCATTTCATTCTTCTGAGGTGGCATACATTTGGCTTTGTACAGCAAGACCTTTTTTTTCCCTCTACCACATCAATGCTGTTGAGCTCTTAGAAATGCACTAAGAAAATGCAGACTGGCTGCCATTCAGTAACCATAAGTTGCTTCCTAAATACAGTGGCATATGGTTGCCCTGCCATGAGAAATTCTGGAAAGGTGGATAAATCCTGAGGGACAGATTTTCCTTGGAGCTGTAAGTCGTACCATGAATCATTGTAGTAAATCACCACTAAAGACTGGAAGATGTAGCTGCTGGAGTTTTTTTAATAAGATATGCAAACAAAGAGAGCATCCATAAGATTTCAGGAGAACTAGTTCATTCCTCTGGCAAAAAATAGTAACGTCAAGTGCAGTAAACAACATCTGCAAGAAACTGTGCCTATCAAAGTTGTTGAAAAGCAGTAGATTCTCTAGACCTCGGGGAGGAGACAGGTAGTGCAAGGTAAAATATGTACTAAAAGACACTTTCTCAGCTCCCTCCCCTTTGAGCTAACATTAGATTGGGGCTAAGAAACTGGGGCTAGCAAAAAACAGGCTTGTGAAAATGGTCCTTTAAATGGATTTGATGGCTTTTGGGGCATGAAAAACTGGAAAGAAAGAATGGAAGGATGCAGGACTGGTTTTGTAATGGTTGTTTTCATTTGTGGTCAGCAAGTCCAGCTAATAATAAGGCCTACAGAATGTGAGCAGATGAAATGTAAAAGAAAAGGTAATACTTGTATGCCTGGAAGTAAGATTTTGAAACAAGTGTGAATATTCCATGTTTCTTTCATGTTTGGTTTCCCAAATATTTTTACACTTCCTTTCTGCATGTCTCCCACCACATTGTTAGGAATAGTGAAGTGCCCTGGCAGGGAAATGTCAGGGAACATCCTGCAGCCCCCAGGCCACGTGCTGAGCAGGTTCACTTGCAAGCTGCTCACCACCTTTGGTGAATTCCTACACCCACGTGCCAGCAAGGTGTAGGGTAGGGCACCGACTTCTCCCATGAACTGAAAATATCTCTGAGACACACTTTTGCAAGATTATAGCCAGGAAAACATACCAACTGACATGGAGTTCATATAACAACTGCCCACCCATTTCATTATTTCACAAATGTGTGATTCTTGCTTGTGAGCTGTCACCATTAACATTTCCATCTGTCTCAATATTGCTTCTATTCTTAGCTGCTTTGTGATAGATGTAGGTGTATGAAAAAGATTCCCCCTCCCCTCCTTGTGTCGTGAAACAGAATAAATGAAAGCCACATATATGAATCCACACATTTCATGCAGGCAGCAAGAAATACAGGGACTTTCATGACACTCCCATTACTAGATGGAGAGGTGAAGTAAGCAGCTCATGCCTGTGGCCTCTTGGTGCTGCTGGAGCAAGTACATAATGGGGAAAAACGTAAATAAGTCAAAATTTAACTGCAAAAGAACAATATTGCTTTGATCTCCTTTTGAATATGCAGTTGGAGAGACCTATTTTCCCAACCATGTAAGAAAGTATGGGAATAATTTTACTTATCATGTAATCCTAATTGGTCTTTTCCTGAGGCAATCTCAAAGGGAAAATAGGTGTGACACGCTTTGGTGTTCAAAGGATCAGGTCCTCAGCTGTGTAGATATTTCTAAACTTAGACCTTTCAAGCTACTCATTGCTTGGACAAGCAGAAAACTCTCTGCATTCTAGGCAAAACCTGCTTTTCTCAGCATGTCTGTGCCAGAAGTGGAATCAGTGGGGCACCTGTGGAAATGATCAGACGTTTCACAGGAGTCTCCAGCAAAAGCACATCTGGTTCCAGCCATGTTATTCCTGTCACCATTTGAACTTCTTGGCAGAGTCCCCTGATGGAAAAAAGGTCTTTGGAAATTGCTAAAGGGTGTGATGCATTTGCACCCCTGGCACAGCCTGGTGCCTCCCAGGGAGGCAGGGATGAGCTGGGTCTGGTCTGGGGGATAAACTGGTCGGTGGGGCTTGGTCCCTGCCCCTGCTTTGCTGGTGGAGAGCCTTGGGGCCAGGGCAGTGCCACGGGGCAGTTCTGCTGTCAGTGAGGGGCTTTCCCAGAGCCACAGGTGTGGTATTGTCTCTTGTGGGGAGCACTAGAGGTGGGACTGTAATGGACCAAGGTCATGCCATAAGTATATATTTTCTCTTCCCCCTGCCTTTTCACGGTCTGGTCTTTTTTTTTTTTTTTCCTTCCCAAAATAGCACACAAACCCCCAATTTAACAAGCATAAACCTTACACTCTGGCCTCCAATTTATTTTGACATTTGGCAAGAATGATTTTGCAACATGTTCATTAAGTCATAACATTTTCACTACTTTCCCATTCCAGATCCTTATTGACTATAGCACATGTGAAAATAATGAAGTTATTTATTCTCCAAATGGACAGTAGACCCCAAAGCTCCCAAGAAAATGCATTGTTTATGGATACAATGTATGCAGAAACTTTTAAGGCCCTAGATCTTCCCTGTCTGTTAAAAAATAGTTCATTTCTGAAAGTGGTGAAGAGTGGTTTATCATCCACTAAAATGTTAATAGAATTGTTCAGTTAAGGAGGTCTCATCAGACCAGTTTTTTTCTTTTTTCTTAAGCAGAGCCTTTGTGGGATTTGGGAATAATGCAGTAAAAAGTTATGGTAGTAGATAATTAGATGGACCAGCTAAAAGCAATATGAAAGGGGGCTGGTAGCACAAGGATTACAGAAGGTGTGTGGGCATTTTGACATCCAGAAAACATTATAGATCTGGTCTCAGCTACCTCAGTCTCATGATGATAATTAAGAAATGTGGGCGTAGAAAAGCTCTTTGCATGGTTTGGTTGGATTATTGCTGCAGTTCAAAACACAATTGACAGAGACACCCACATTGGACATGATTGCCCTTTGATGAGGCAGATACTGACTTTTTAAAGCTGACACAGTTAAAATTATGTCCAAAATTTATGGGGCCACAAGCTTCTCACCAGACTCCATTATTATAACAAATGGTAAAATACAAATTGAAGCAGTTGAAAAAGAAGGGTGAAGCATGCTGAGGTGAAAGGGACCCAGGCTTCAGGATTAACTTTTCTCTCACCTGGTTGGCAAGAGTAGAAGCACACAGGCAGTGTCTGGGGGTTCATTTTCTGTGTGTGTGTTTCTTTGTGCTCTTTAAAGGCAAAGGGGAAGACCAGTAAGGCTGGTTTCGTTGATAACCCACAGTAAAGCCAAGTTCCTATGCAGCTTGTGTGTTGTGTGGCAGATTTTTCCAGCTCTTTTACCTCCATTTGTTCATCAACAATACAGAGATGTTACCAAGCCATTTGAGAATGGAAAGAGAATTATGGAGGCTGTTTAGATGGTTACTGCTCAAGTCTAAGACAAGACATAACAGTACAGCTCGACATACTAACCCTTGCAGTGTATTATTCTAATATTAGAGACACTAAACCTGCACAGCTATGGAAATGTCAAAATATTTACTTCAGCTCTGATCCTGCATTCAGGTTTCTTTGTCCTTTTACATGTTTCACCTCTTGAAACAACAGCAATAGGAGGAGGTTGTGTGGTGGCCCACAAGTAGTTCTGAATCTGTCACTTAGCTCCCATTCAGATTTTCTCTCAGGAAACAGAAAAGGCCACACATTGTCAAGGCAGACAGAGGTGGGAAAATATCTGACATTTCAAAATTAAGTTTTTCCCAGTATTTTCAACACAAACTAAGTTTTATATTATTTAAAAGTATTCAAAGCGGCTTTCAGTATTTCGATCTAAAGCTATCATCAATAATCTGACAATGGCATTTGATAAAATATTCAGATTCAAACCCAAACAATATAATGAAAAGACAATGGATTTAATGGATTTCAGATAAACAGGTGGTTATGAAAGGAAAAAAAACACAGCTGATTTCTGACAGCAAATGCCTTGTGAAACCCAACCAACTCTACTGAGAATGGGATGAAGCAAGAGACACGAGCAGAGGACAAGAGACTGGAGCTGCTGTGTTGGTTTGCTCCGTAAAATATATGTTTACTCACTCCTGCCAAAAGTCTATGTAACTATCTGAGAGAATATTTGCCTGAATTTTGTAAACAGATAATGTAGTATTGACCAGGAAAACAAAAAACTTAGCAGTTTTTAAATTAGGCTAAATTCTACGTTTTTAATTTTCCACTGGATGATGATACATCTCAAATGTCTTTTGCTACTGTATAAATCTCTTGCTGTAGCCTGAAGTGTGATACCCTTTATTATATTGCTGAAAATTTATTGCATCAGAGCGAAAAAAACCTACTGCATCTATTGGTCATAGAGTCATCCACAGGAGGAGTGAATCCTACAGTATTTTCCACATGAACCTCCTTTTTTGTCTCAAATTTGGTTTATTTACTAAGATATTTTAAGTCCTTGCACCACACTCATCATTCATCACTGTTTTTGAACACCTAAGTGATATGAATAACCTCTGTCACATGTTTTGTTCTCATCTTCTTCTGAGGTAACAAGTACGTAATTCTAGGATTTTCCCCTAGTTTTGGTTTTTGAGGGGTTTAATTGTTGCACCTAAGTCTTTCACAAAGGTCTTGGTGGTAGCAAGAGGTAAAAGTTTAACCATGGAGTGACCCCTTTTCTTTCTGTGTGGCACTTGCTCCTACATCAGCAGTCAGTCACTCTATCCACCGCTTATTCCCCAGGCAGATCTGATTCTCATGCTTTTCCTGCCCACCACCTGTTGTTTTCCTCTTCCCAAATCCTTCACCTAGACTTCAGCTGCCTGACCATGGCCATAGCCCTGCATACCCACTGCTTTTCTCACCTCTTCTGAGCTCTTCTAAAGACACAAACGTCTCTGACTTCAGAAGAGCTTTTAATTCCCAGACTACTGCCTTTGGCACCTAATAGTTATTTTTATCATCTACTTTCCCATCAAAGTATTTCTGCAGCAGTCCCTTAAGAAAATTCTGCTGGCTCCTAAATTTTAAGGAAGCCAAAACATCTGAGAAGAAAGTAAGTTTGGCAATCCCTCAGCCATCTGTAAGTGTGTCCTGCCTGAAGCCCTGATGGGAGAAGCTGTCCACTGCCTTCTGAGTCCGTTCTTTCTGTGGGGTGTTAGCAAAGGATAATGGTTAGTTAAAAATCAATCAGCTAAATTCAGATGGAGGTCTAGTACCAGTTTGTGTAGTTCATCTGCTTGTCTTTCATTTGTGTTATCACTTTAGGCTAAGCCTTTTTTCCTGAGTCTCTAAGCCCATCAGTTCATGGAATTAACACAATGTTCCTTTACTGTGAGGGTGAGGGTCTGACAAAAGCACAGCAAACCCAAACTGCAAAATAAGCTGTGTTGTCAGTTATACTTCCCCAGCCCTGGTAGTTGATGCAATTTTCTGGCAGTTAATAGGGTCTCAATCAAGAAACTAGTCAGAAATAGGCCTGAAAATTGTACCAGCTCTTATTTACTTTCTTTTATCTTGATACAACTTCTTAAAAGAATATTTTTAACAGATCCTTTAAACATTTGTAGTAAGAGGAAATAGATAAAATGTCATAATTTCCATATGAAGGAGTGCAATTCCTATACAAAAAAGCCATTTTATCCTAATATGGTCTCAGAGTCTAAGTAACGTAGTCTGTCACAAGAACTTTTGCATCAAAACAATTTTTCTGTTTCATATCCAAGGAGGAATGCTGAATATTTTAATTCCATATTCTTTTTGATCTTAATTCCCTTCACAGAAGAGCTCTTTAGGTCTCATCAATGTGCTCTAGGTGCAATATCTGAGTATATTTTTTATATTACGGGATCTAACCCAAATTAAGAAACCAAAGGGGAAGAAGCTAACATGCCTGTAAGGGAAAATGATTCTGCTCAGAGCACGTAGCAGGGTAAAGCATCAAACAGAAACATAACAAAAGTCTAAAATAAGGGGTTTCATGCCTTGGTGCAAAGTGCTTGCTGAAAATCTAGCATTTGGCTCCCTTCTGATTTAAGAACTTTGCATTCCTGCTGACTTCCGTGGTGTTTATGTTCAAATAAGTAAAGGCACCATGAGGCCATATAGTACAACTGCAATTTGCAATGAATTATAGCAGATTAAACAGCCAACTAATGAAATACAAAGAGGTGTTTAAAATTCTCCCTTGTAAGCATTTATGTTTCAGATGTATTAACTGCATGAAAAATAAACATTGTCCAGAAAATAAATGTATATTATGTTGTTTATGAATTTATACTCTAATGGCACAAGTCCTGAACCACCAAGGCCCCACTAAATGTCTTGCCAAAGCCAGGGGTAGATTTTACTTGGGTATTCTCTGAGTCATATCCAACCCTAAAAATACAGGAGCTTTGAGCATCAAAATGCAGGATTGCTTTCCTCCTGCTTATGTTCAAATGGGTTTTGTGGTGGTGGCCATGTCTCCACTGCTGGATGAACCCTGCCCAACCACCCCTTACCCCTCAAAAGCCACCCTGACCTTGTGCAGGCTGAGGCAGAGAAATCAATACGTTTTCCCATTTGAGAAATGGTGTAGAATGTGAGGAAAGTTATTTTAAAATAGCTTAAAATTTGTATTGATTTTCTGGATCAATATTTCAGGATTTTTGAATTCCCAAGGAGTCATACATCCACCCTGTGTTCTGTTCCCATCTCTCTGCATCTGTAAATGATAGTCTGAGCACATCACATGCTGTAGAGAGAGAGCAGCTATGCACCCAACAACCCCCATACTGTACTAGTGAGGAGGAAAATAATATCTTAATAGTAGTACCAAAAATCCAGCTGTACTGGCACTAGCTACTATTTAAAGCAATTCTGCCATGCAAGTCAATGAAATAATTTCATCTGGCCAATGCAGAGTAATAATGGCCCCTGTGCAATTCCCACTCTTTGGAGCTGGAAGGAAAGAGGAAGTGAGGGCTGCACCTTCTTTGTTGGCATCTTTTGTGTATTAGCACACCCTGAGGAATGGGTGAGCACACAACCCAAAAGTGACTCTTGCTGCTGTCAGTGCTCACATGCCACCTGGGCACCCCTCTGCCACGGATGAACAGACCACACCTTTTATTTGGACAAATGAAAATGAAAATGAAAATAATGAAAATGAAAATGAAAATAATAAATGGAAACTCCATAGACACGGCTGCCTCCAAAGTGGAATGTAGTAGCATTTACACCCAACATGGTTCCAGTCATTAAATTACTGAAGGATTAACAATCCCAAGTGTTCAATAAACAGAAATGACACCATACAAATGAAATGTTTTAGTCAAGGGAAATTTTTGCTTTAATGTGACTAATCCAGTTACTTGTTTCTTGAGCCACAAGTCACAGTAACTGGAGGATGAGAACCTAGTGGGGTCTGAGTTTCATTTTGAGGACCCTCTTTAATATTTATTGCTGCACTGATAATTTTAGTTTGCAATTAACAAAAACATCTACTGTTTCACAGATACTTCTCCCTTTAATGCCTTGGGTGGTTAACGTAGAAAATGTTTTGAACTCTTGTATTTTGTTTCTTAGGTGAAATAGCTCAATATGCTATTTAAATTTTAAAAAATCCTGAATTTATCTTTAAACACATCAACTTGTTTAAAGCATTGATGCAACTGTGCTTTGAAAAGAGAGGGAACCACAGTACCTTACCCTCTTCGGGAAGATGAAGACAGCTATCTAAGTGCAGCACAAAATATGTTAATATGAAAGTCCTGAAGGGCAGGAGAGCCAGAAGAACTATTTAATGTTTACACATGCTTTGCATTCCCAAGGATTTCTGTGTATCCGAGGAGGATCCCTCCTGCCAGTTCCTGGCCAGAGTGGGACCCTGGGGGTGGTGGGCACCTCGGAACAGCTACGGGCCCTGGTGCCAAACACCATCTTCAGCCTCCCAGCCCCAGCTGCTTGCTTTAGATCTCTTATCACCCATCACCCTCCAGGCAATGTCGCTGAGCTGCTGCACCTGGCAAATGGAGTGCTTGAGCTTGATGTCGGAGGAGATTTTAGTTGCTTAAATAGAAATAAACTACAAAAGAGCATTCACAGGGCCTGGGATTGGGGGCTTGGACCTGGGATATTGGGGCTTGCTTCTTTTAGCACACACTCAAATAAGTTCTCCAAAGTTATGCACTGAGGAGGGTTTGCTAAGGCATATACCTATTCTGATAAAATGCCTGGCTAAGTTTATAAACCCCCTGGAATCGGATCCCTTTAAATATTAAAAATAATCCACTATATTGCATCTAATTGAAACCCACTGAATACTTAGAGGAAAGGAGAGATGAGTCAATCCCAACACCTTTCACCCACAAGTGCACCAACAGTTTTCTGATCTTCTTTAATCATAGAGCTCCAATGGCCTGATTCGTCACAGGAGTGCATCTCTAGCCATCTATTCTTTCCACACTTGGCTCAGGTTTCCACCATCTAAGGAATCACACACAACCTCTTTGGGGAAGAGAGGATTTTCTTTTCTGTTCCCATCTCTGCTGCTCCCTCAGAGCCTGCATTTTTGCTGGTGTTGTACCATGCCCTTTTCTGTCTGCTGTGCTGGAGCCCTGGCTGAGCTGTCAGCAGGAAGGTCAGGGGTGAGTGAGGAAGGCTCAGGCTCCATATGCCAGACACCTGGTACACTGGATACTCCCAGACACAACCCAGATACTTTCCTCTTTGCTCTGTGCTCAGGTGGTGGGTGTTTAATGCCTCCAAAACAACAGCAGTAAGGCAGAGACGCTCAGGAGATGAATTGCCAGTTTTAGCGAATGTCAAAGCATCAGGAAATGACAAACCAAACTTTTAATGTTTCTGCTGGGTTGGATTCATTCTCCTTACTTTTTTTTCCCTCATTCTCACCTTCTTTTCTGTGTCATCATCCTCAACAGCTGCCCTGCACCCCACAGTGTGGGGCAAGCCTGGCATGGCTGGACACTGGCCATGCGGCCGGGTGTCAAAAGGAAGGGTGAATTATCCTCCTGGCTTCCCCCAGCCCTTCAGCACAGGGAAGAGGGACTTCATGGGTGGTTGAGGAGTGCCACTGTCCAAGCAGTGCATGGAGCTCATGCAAAACCCCAAAAGAAAAGCCTAGAGATTTGGATGGGAAGGACTGTGTGTGTGTGCACATCACTGCGTGTGGCAATTGCCCCATATCACACATTCTACTCCTACAACACTTGATGCCAGTACAGACAGATGTATGAGTGGTGGCAAGGAACAAACCCAGAATTGGTGTGCTCACCAAAAATTGTGAAAAGCATGCTCATGAGCAGCCTAATAGATGTCTGTGTAACAGACATGCATTTCCTAGTTTGCAAAAGGCTAATCTGCACCTACCATAGAACTCTGTCAGAGAAGCAGTTTCATGCACATAAAGTGTGCTGAAATCCCTGATTGGAAGGCATGGGACAAGACTGAGGGTACAAACCCTGCCATGTGATGGAAAGCTGGCATACCTCTAGCAGACATGAGAAGAAAACAATTATTTTAATTGTTTGTTAGAGTTTTAAACTCACTTTTGCTGTAGCTGCAGGGTGACAATTCTGAGCTATTAAGTGGTATTTTCTTCAGGAAAAATGTTGTGGTTTCAGTTCCTGTGATTCAAAGAGTAGGTTTGCCTGTGCGTGCAGCTTACAAACCATGTCTAATGAAAGATCTTTGGGTTTGTATTCCCATCTTTGCTATTTCACTTAATACTTTCCCTGCTAAAATGGGGCTGGAAGGCCTCTCAAAAAATGTTGTTCACTGAAGGTGAAATTATGCTTGAAGTTAAGAGCAGCTCCAGTGCACTATTTAAGGCACAGGGTCTGTTCTAGTCACCCAGCAAGCTGCTTGCAGACCAGAAGGACAGCAACTCTGTAGGCTGAAGGCCATGTAAACCTTGAGGCTGTGAGACCCAAGAACCACCAACGCCAGGGCAGTAACACACTGATGCCTGGGAGGGGCTGTGGCCACAGTTTGGCCAACTCCTGAATGCAAGGGGCAAGCTGGGAAGTGGTCATCAGCACCTTTCTGTCATCATCTCCAAGTCAAAGCCTCTACAATACAAAGATCTTACAAAGTTAAGCAGAATTTGGCTTTGGACCTCCGAGATGCTAAAGTTTTTCTAGTGCACTGGTGTTAGTGTGGAGCATGAGGGGCTCCCTTGTGTGTGCTGCAACCACTGAATCTTTGTAGAGTGGCTTCATAGCCCACTCATCTTACAAATGCACCATGTCTGCAACCCTGGTTGTGTATATTAGTTGTGTATATAGTCCATTGCGATTTTTAGCATCACTTGAGTTGGAAAAGTTTATTTCCATGAATCTTCCGTCCCTTTAATGTGAAAAAAATAGCAAATAAAGGTAACTAGAAAACATGAATAAACATAATTAAACATAAAATGCTTGTAATGATAGAAGAAATTACTTCAGCCAATTAAAATTTTTAACAGAAAAAACCCTGTAGCATCAAAACCCGAGTACATCAATAGCAGTGTCCTTTTTGTAAGCAGGATTAGTTTATATTTCCTGACAGCCAAGTGGGAAGAATTCCAAATTGTAGCTTCTTGACCTTTTTCTCATTCAAAAACAGGTCAAGATACTACATGAATAAAATGGGGAGTGTAAAGACAGTTTGGGGGAGGGGAGACTCAACCACCCGTTACCTTTTGTCCAATTATGTACCTTTTAAGAATGTTACTCTTTTCAAATATTGACTTTTTTATTGCATCTCCTAAAATTGCAATGGGGGAATTTAAGAGCCCCACAAACTGCTTTATCATATAATTAGTTTATCAGTAAATTTGGACCTCATACATCAATCACTATAATGCATAATCTCCACTGAGACAGAAACCAGGTATGCGTGCTTCTGCTTTCTTCTTTATAGTATCAACAGCATCTTTAGTGCCTATGCTACAGTTCAAATTGAATTCAGCAAAAAGCAATGATCTTACCCTCCTGCAAGCAATATTACTGCAGGGATAAATCAACATTTTGTTGATTGACAACTCATACTCTTTCCCTGTTGCTGTTTGGAAAATGGTAAAGGATGATTTGTGTATGCAAAAAATTAATTTGTCATGAATAGAAAAAACACTTGGTTTCAAGGTAAATGCTGTAAAGTGGGCATAGTGTGACAACACCAAGAGGCTTGATACACTGAATTATCTGAAACCAACAGAAAAGGGTCTGCCTGCCCTTTTCTTCCCTATACAATTGTGGTATGATTTTCTTTTCAAGTCCCTCTTACTTGTGACATCTGTACAACCCAAACAGGGGAAACATAGCTGCTCCTGAGACAGGCTGGAAGGCATCTTCTTTCAGACACAACAAGAGAGAACTCCTTTTGGCTCTACCAAGAAAATATCAGAACACCTGATC
This sequence comes from Alethe diademata, assembly GCA_025584955.1. Taxonomy (NCBI): domain Eukaryota; kingdom Metazoa; phylum Chordata; class Aves; order Passeriformes; family Muscicapidae; genus Alethe; species Alethe diademata. The sequence goes on from JANRMJ010000097.1 coordinate 60,124,391, forward strand.
TTTGCATCCTATGTATCCCACAAATCTCAAAGGCGATATTTATGTAACCTCCAAATTTATAGTGCATCTTATGGACAGAGGAGTGGAGGTCCAACCAGAGCAGAGTCCCCATGTCAGGGCTATCAGTTGCTTCACAAACTAATACCTTGAAGACCCAATTTTTGGGAGGTCATTCATAAAAATTTTCTTGGAAGTCAGAGTCTGACTGAAAAATGTGGAACTCAGCTTGCATGTGCATTAAAAATTCAAACAAGTAATTTTTTACACTACTTTTTCATTTTTCGAGTAATCAAGCACTGGCTGGTAATAATGCTCAAAGGGCTGATTACACCAGCAAGAAACAGCAGCTCCTCTGACCACACCTCTTCCCCAGGAAAATCTCTACACCCATGCAAAAGGCAGCATGTTTGTAGCACAGAAAAATGGGAATTTCATGGTTGCATGGAATTAATGGTTCTAATGTTCTTAGCAGTGCTGAGCTGAAGCACTTACCACAGAGTGAGGACTTGTCAGGCTGGCTGTAACATGCTTCCTTTCCAAAATTAAAAAAGATTGTTCTGTTTGCAAGCAGATTTTTTCAGAGTATATCCCTTCTCCTTCACTCCTGAGAAAGAGCCAGCAGTGTTCCTAAAGCATGATACTTGCTGCTGCTCATCTGCATGTCTAGTGCACTAGCAGAAGAGTCTTTCCTCCAGGAATAACAAGTGTGTTATGTATTACATTACTGCTGATTAAAGTAACCTCTCCTGCTGCTGTTTAACTTGTCTGGTGGATCATCCAAATACTTGCAGGCACCATCTTATAAACACAGAATATTGAAACTGTGCTGTTTTATGACTGGGCAAAAAGGCTGCTGAAAACATGCTGCCTCAGTGAAATCAGGTACGCACACTAATACTGGAAAGTTAAATGGTATTGTGGAGTCAAGTCTAAAACAGATAAATAAAATGCACACATTAACTTAGCAAATTCCAGGTACAATGATGTGTTTGGAATACCTCTGGAAAACCCACCTGGCATTACTGCTGAGAGATATAGGCTTATATTGGTATATCAGAGTGCAAAAAGGAATGGTTGATATATCCCTAATGGCAGAACTTGAATAATACAGAAATAGCAGAGCAGGACTTGGCCTGAAGAGCTACCTGTTATTAGTGACTTAATTAGTGTATTATCTATCAGCCAACAAGAGCTGGACATGATTCCTCAGGCCCAGGCTGTTAGTGAAGGCTTTGAAAATGTCTCCTTTCTCATAAATTGGAGAGATTTGGACTGGAAAACACTGAGACAAAAGAGGTAGAACTGTCTTCATGCTCACTGACATTTTTAGTTCAAACACGCCAGACTAAACCCACAAGTGCAAGAAAGATGGTGATGCGGCACTTAATGATTTTTTAAAAAGTTCTTAAAGCTATAAAGGTTATTAACAACCAGGAATCTTTCCTTTAATATATAATAAAAGCTTATTTATATGGAAGGCCTTAGGTGTACTTGAATTCCAAACACCTGGGTTATTTTCTTTACTTTATTGATCAATGCAGGCGTTTCACAGCAAAAGTACACAGGCAATCAGATTGTCTGAGGGCGGCAATGAGTTGCACACACTTCTCCTAGTATAATTAAATTTTCACAAGTGTGTGGAGTGAACGGGCCTTTGGCATTAATTGAAATTAGATGGCAGTCAGGCTTTGAGGCGTAGAAAAATACATGTTTCAGCCGATTCATAAACGAGTTGAGCTATCTTCTTCTGAAAATCAACTGCTTCCAATTTTGCCTGCGAGGGAAGAGCGGAGGAAAGAGGCAAGGCTAGCCCAGCCCATGCGGGCAGGGCGCAGCTCGCTCCTGCCGTGGGATGTGGCACAGGCGTGCGCTCCCGCCAGCCGCGGCCAGCCCAGCCAGGGAGCGTGCCATCCCTCTGTCCTTACCAAGATCAAATGGAGCTAGTCAATCAGGGGATACCATTATTGCCTCCGCCATTCAATTTCCACTATCAATAATTTACTGGATTTGCTGCACGTGCAGGAGGAAGGAGGAGGAGATGGAAAAGCAGATTTTTTTTTTTGTCAGGGGGTACAGAATCCACCCGCGGGCAGAGCCGAGCGAGGCGTTTCACTCGAGATCCCCGGGCTCCGCGGTCGCCCCTATCTCCGCTGATGCGACGGGCGGCCCCCCTGCCGGTCTCGGTCCCGGTCCCGGTCCTGGTCCCGGTCCCGGTCCCGGGCTAGGCAAAGCCGCCTCGGGACCGCTGGAACTGAGCTCCCGCTGGGCGCCTGCAGAAAGTCACCGGTGTAACGTTACCTGGGGCTCTCATTAATAAGCAATGCCCGATGATATTATCTTGATTGCATTCTTAATAGGCGGACTACGGAGAGGTCAGCGCGGGAGCGATATTTAAATGGATTGGGCTTGCTTAATACCCGGCGGAGTAAACCAATATCCCGCCGCGGGCGGACCGGCACCCCCTCGGGAAGCGCTGGGGGAGCGGGGCTGAGCGGAGCGGAGCGGAGCGGGGTTGAGGAGAGCGGAGCTGAGGGGAGAGGAGCGGAGCTAGGGAGAGCGGGGCTGAGGGGAGCGGAGCCGGGCGGGCGGGCGGGCGGGGCGGGGGCGGTGGCGGGGCCGGGAGGCGGTGCGGAGACTCGAAGCGGGGCAGCGCGGTGCCTACGGCCGCCGCAGCCGCTGCCCGGGGGCGAAGCTGCTCGGCGAGGAGAAGGCGGTGGGGCTGGGCCGGGAGGCTCCGGTTGAGCGGCGGGAGTGTGGGATCCGGCTGCGCTGCCCTCCCGCCCCTCATAAAGCTTTGATGAGACACTTGAGACGCCGACTGTGTTGTCGAGGCGGCGGGAGGCGGTCGGTGGGACTGGGCGCCCGGGAGAGGATGTGACTTTCCGGAGGGGACCCGGACAGGCTTTGTGTGGACGACAAGGTACGCGGCGCCCCGCCAGGAAACTTAAGGGGCCGGGGGTGCGGGTGGCTGCGGAGCTGGGCGGGCGCTGCCCGGTGAGAAGCGTCGGGGAGCGGTGAGCGCGGGGGAGGGCCGGCGCAGCCCCGCGCCCCTTTGTTCCCGCACCTGTCGGTCCGGCCGGTGCCCGGCAGGGCTCTTGCCGGGGCCGGCGGCAGCAGGAGCGCACTCCC
>JANRMJ010000097.1:60127762-60141301 GCA_025584955.1 Alethe diademata
GGCGGCGAGGCCCGGCCCGGCCCGGCCGTGGGGCGGGCGGCGTGAGGGGGCCGGGGTGCGGGGAGGGCCGGGCGCCGTCAGGGAGGGGCGCGATGCACTTGTTGAAGCTGGACGGTCGGTGGAATGTGAAGCATGCCGGGCACCGTCACCGGGATCCGGTGCCACGGGCGCCTTCTCCTGTGCCCGTCCCGCTTCCAGCGCCCGCCGGGTGCCGCCGGCAGGGAAGGGAAGGGAAGGCAGGGCGGCGCAAAGAGCGGCTGAAGGTGTCGGTGCTCGGGAAAGAGCAGCGGCTGCCCTCGACCCACCGGCTGTGGATCCACATCGGGGGGTCAGACACGTCTTCACCCAGAAAAAAAATCCTGGGGTTAAATGGTAAATTTGTTTAGCAGAGGTTTAATTAATACTGTGGAAATCGTGTGCTGTCCCACAGATTTTTTTTTTTTTTTTTTTTTTCCTAGGATTAAAAGCATGAGGTGTTACAGCTGTGGGCCATGCTTCCTTTGCTTGGTTGTTTTTAAGAGGTGCTGTTGGTGTCTTGGTTTGTACATTCCAGTTAAGATATGTCCTTTTCCGCTCAGTTTATTGTAGTTTGCTGTTCTGAGGTTATGCAAGATCAATAGTCATTACTTATTTATGTTTCTAGTAACACAGTTCTAATGAATGCAAAGAATCTATCCTGGCAATATATTTTTCTTCAGCCAGTATTTCTGTAATCTTTAATTCATGGTGATAAATAGATAAAATGAATTTCCTTACTTGTCTATAGATATGAGCAGAGGTCTGGATAATGAGCCGCCTGCTTGTGGGCAGGAAGAACTTTCACAGCACCAAGTTTTAATGGCTTTTTGGTCACAAAAGTGAAGACTTTGCTCTGTTTACATGAGTGGCTGTCCCAAGTAAGAAGATCATCATATTGTCTGCTCTTCGGTGTTGAGTAGTGCATTTGTGTAAATCCCAGGCTCTGCTTACCAAGCTGGATTGCTGTCTGAAGCCCTCAAGTGACAACTCAACCCCAGTGATGGCCCAGAGTTCGTGTGGGTACAGAAGAACGTAAGCAGAGGGGATGCTCTTGGCTTCATGCATGCTGCACATGCTGTAGTTTGGCACGTGAGAGGAGGGAGCAGCTGTTAGGGGGATGCTACAGCTTCCAGTGTGCAGAGTTCCAGGGCTCTGGCTGTGTAAACAGACCCGGGGAAAGGGAGAAGACAGATAGTGATGTTCTGCAGGAATGAGTGCCGTCCCTCAGCTGGGTCTCAGAGCAAAGCAGCGACTCTGTTTCCACTCTAAAATATCTGTTTTCTGCTGTAGTACTACCACTAACGTTCAGCTTCACTGAGCCTTGTCTGGGAAAACCCATTTGTAAGCAGTGCGCCTTCTGTTCATGTTGCAAGTGCTCTCTGCTTTCAGGAACTGCAGGGTAGATCCTGTTGTTATATGGCTGTGAAATCGGGGTAAACCAGGTGAGAAAGATGAAGAAAATTTTATCTGAATAGACATAATGGTGGAGGAAGATGGGAAAGGACTTTTATCTTGGACAGAGTAACCCTTTTTTCAGTTTAGTCTAACTTCAAGCAGCATGCTGTTAAGCACCAAGGCATTATGTTGTAACAGTAGTGCTTGGGAAGTACTGCAGTGTGCTGGAATACTACAAAATGTAGTGCATGGATGCAAAGGTTTTTAAAGGCTCATTAATGGGAAAAAATATAGGGGAAAATAAGGTTCTGTGCCTTTGCTTAAAAGCTTTGTATTTGTGATGGTGCTGAGCTGAGAGTGGCTGCACTTAAGAAGTCTGTGCAGTAGCTGTAACATTTGTGCAACTCTTACTCTTCTGTTGCTATATGGTAAACACAAAAGCTGCACATTTTGCTCAGATAATAATTCTCTCAGGGAGTGTACGTATAAAAGCAGGTCACAAGCAACTTGAAAGTAAGAGACCCTCTCAACCCTTCTGCTGGTAAGCACTGCATAAAAAGGAGAAGCAAGTCACTCTACTGAGTGACTTGTGTAATAAGTATGGTTCTATTAAAGAAAAAAGGTATTTCTCATACCTGCCTTCCTGGTTTGTATAAAAGGCTGAAAAGTTCTTCTAACAATGTGCCCCGTGCCTACACTAGAAACCTCGCATTAGGCATTGTGTGAATTGTTGGAGGCTCCACTAGAGAAGGATATGTGCTTTTAATAGGTTAATTGCTAACTTGTCTTGACCTGTCAAGCATATGTTGTGAGCACTTGGTTTCTGCTAAATAGCTGAAATGCTGCTTAATTGGGAAACTCTCCATCATTTCTTAGATCAGTTCATACACTGGCATTCTTGGTAATCCTTAGTTGTAAACACCCTTTAAAAGGAAGCTTTTAAAGGCACTGAAGCTGAGGCTATTTTTGTGTGTTGCTGAAATGAAGTGCTAACCAATAACCTGCTGTCTTCAGTTCCAGCTGGGAAGGTTCTGTAGCAACTCTTGTGTGCTGTGATACACCATTAGGAAGCAGCACAGGTGTGTACTGAGTGCACTGCCTGATAAATGAGTTGTGATGGGGCTGGCAGGCTGTGTCCCCTGTCAACTCACAAATCTGACTGTTTCCTTATCCATCTATTATTCAGTCTTATCTTTGACTGCAGGTTCTTTGAGGCAGAGATAGTCTTGCCTGTCTTCTCTTTCTGGTACCCAGCAAGAAATCACCAATGCTCTTGTAATATAAGCAGTAAATACTAGATTTTGCTATGCAGTGCATACAGGCAGCTCTGCCATGGTACCTTAAACTTGTGTGCTATCAATTCCAGGGGCTGAGCAGTCCAGTGAGGAACACTGTTTGTAGGAGTTGTCCATGCAGAACAGGGCAAACAGTCTGATGTGTAAAGTGCAGGTGATCTGTAGGGGCAGGCTCAGCCTTTCCTTCTCAACATTCAGGACATCACTATCAGGCAGCTGTAGACTGGTGGGGTTCAACTGCTATGCCCAACAGCAACAATGAACATGAAACAGTCTGAAATACTGGAAATGCCATGGACATGACTGACCAGGAAACAGTCTTACCAAAAAAGAAAAAAAAAAGGACAACCTCGTCTTAGGTACAATGTCCACCCTTTACAACTGGTGAACAGAGGGTTGGCTGGATGGTACTGACCTGATGTGACTGTAATTCTTGGTAACACTGGTACCAGCAGTGGTGGAATGTCCCCTTACAGCATAATTTAGGCACCATGAATAGATGCAGCTGTCTAAAGATGAGTGCCAGTGCACAACCAGAGGAAGCAAAAGGAAACTTCATTTGGTGATTTTTCATGCCCTGCTGACAGCTGCCGTAAGGCTGTAGCAGTTACATACTTTCCTTGGTAAGAATATTGTATTTTTCAGGGAAGTCAGTTTCTGAAACCAGTTAATTAGGACAGTTATTTCTGGCCCTGGCATTTGTAGAGAACAGAAGGCATGATTGTTCTTATAGTTGTTTCTCTGAGTCCTTTGATCGACTAGAAGCTCTCAATGCTTTACGCTATAAATTACCTCAATCCTTTGGCAGTTCATTTCTTTTCTTGTGTACTTGGTTAGGAAAATGCAGAAATCCTTGTGAGTCAGCTACAGACTGCTATAAATTATGAAGAAATGGGGGAGGGGGTCACATTTCACGTTAAAAAGTCAATTCTAGGAGGATGGGAGGATACTGGTTGCTGAATTTGAGATAAGCATCTTAGAGTATCTCAAAATCTGAGCAGCTACTGCCACCTAGAGATGCACATAGGGTGCTCGGGCTGTCTCCAGCAAGGGAGCCTGCACCTTTAAAATGAGCTAATCCTTACTCCACAGTAGCAATTTAGTGTATGAGTGCCGACTTCTTTTAGCCCTATAATTGATGATTACCTGTGAATCCTGTTCTAGTGATGCAGGTAACTAAATTTTATAGAGTCTTTTTTTGGTAAGCAAAGAAGCACCACTTTCAGTGATCATTTGCTGATTTAATTTAGACTACACTTAAAGAAGTATTGCAGGTTAGATTTATCAGGGTTTGGTACAGCTGTTGCTGAGGCTTCATAGCCTTTGTAAAGCTACACCAATAATGCAATGCAGAATTAGTCCCTTAAAGATTTGAGTTCATTTGAAGTTTGATTTCTTCCCTATCCCAGCTTTGAAGTCTACTTGTTGGGTACTGTCCTTTAGTATGTATTTGCTGGAATAGAAAAAATTCTGATTTTCCCAAATGTATCAACTCAGCAACCTTCAGATTGGTTTCACTAGATTCAGAATTTTCTCAGTTTAAAAATTAAGTATCAAAGTTAAGTTGAATCTGTAGCTATTTGTTGCTACCTTAAATCTAACATCTTGGAATACTCTAGTATCTGCTCCTTTTTTGGTGTGTTTGTTTTGTGCATCAACCTGCTATAGCAGTTTCTTCCTCTGCATTTGAGAGAAAAGCAGTGTTCCCTACTTAATTTGTTTCCTGATTAGAGAGGGAAACAATGAGCCTTTTTTACCTCCTGAACTCATAATCTCATGTTCAATTATTTCTGTCTGACTCTTAGAGACACAGCATGTTTTAGGGCTTTTATAATAACTGCTAGCTCTGAGCTATCAAATGCCTACTGGAATAAGCAAACCAACACAACTAAACCTGGAGCTGATAATACCATCTCACAGAGCCCTGAAAATGCAACCCTTACAAAATTGCATGTGCTATATAACTTTCCAGGTGGTAGGTTTTGAAATTTCTTAAGATATTTGAAGTCTGACAGTGTAAATTATATTGCGATAAGAGCTTAATCCAAAACTTTGGAGGGAACAGTATTTTCCTGTGGGGAAATTGAGAAACTATGATATAGGGATACTTGCCACAAGTCAGGAGGCAACTGTAAACTGCTTATGCCCTATCAGGGTGCATGAGAGTTGTAATACCAAACTAGAGTTTTAAAAGCTATCCTTGGCTCACTGGAGTTCCACATCAGCCTCAACCTTTCCGATATGTGCACTGAGTTACAAGTAGACTTTGCATGAATGCAGGAGGAATCTGGAAAAAAAACTGAACTAGGCAAAACCTTGAGCAAAATGCTGTTATATGCTCTTTATTAATTCAGCATGTAAAGGACTCAACCCGGAATCCTGTACTATATGTATTTTAAAATTGAGTTAAGCTTAATCTTGTGCCAATTCTAGTGCATATTGTGCCTTATCTAGTGTGATCTAAACACTGTTTTTTTTTAAACACTGCTCCTGGAGAAATGCTGTTCCATCAAGATCAAGAAATTAAAGGTTATGGTGTCTGGATTCCTTAGTCCGTTATGCCATTTTCTTTTTCAGCTTGGTGCAACATCTAGTATCCATGTGGTTTAGTTTATCCATCTTTGCCCTAGCCATGGTGCTCTTCTTGGGTTTTTAGTACATGATACACAGAGAAGAAAAGAAATGAAATCTAAACTTTATTGTAAGGCTGGATTAGTAAAGCCAACCTCTCCCCTTAGTCATAGCTGTCATTGTACCACAGAAGTGTATGGATACTGTTGGGATGAGTGACAGGACTTGCTTTGTAGTATTTCTAGGTAATTCTGCCTGCTGGCTGCCTCCATTAAGGCTTGGATCTTCACTTGCTATTTACATTCCTTCTGAGTTGATTATCCAGTTTGACTGAGCCGTAAATGCTGAGAGACAAATGCTTTTTGATAGAATTTGTACTGAGAGCCAGTGTGAGAAGGAAGCAAATTCAATAACAAGTTCAAGCTGGCAGGAGTGATTTAACCAGAGCCCGTGCCAGGAAACTGTGGTGAGCTATGAATGTCCTTCTGAACATCATGACCACCCTTTATCGTTATAATGGGCTGAACCAAAACTAGAAATAAACACATCTGAAGTTCTGCATTTTTGCTTTTCCAGATAGAAACACTACTGTTTATGTCAATGTCATGATTTTTGTTGTTGTCAGCTCGTGCCTTGTAGACTGGTGAAGGACTGCTCTTATTTCATGTGAGGCAAAGAAGCATGCTCCACATGTCATTACAGCAGCAGAGTATTTACTGGTGTGGCATTGGCAAATTCATGCCAATGAAACAGTGCAAAGAGAAGAAGCACGTGCTTCTTTACATCTTCTCACAGATGTACAGATTTTTTGACTAGCACGAGATGTCTGAAAATGAGTTTTGCCCTTAAAGCTAATGATTGGCATGTGAATTTAAAACAAGGAATAAAGCTGCCTTCCTTGAAAGACTCATTTAAGTCCTTTTCTCTCTTGGCATTGCACTAATGATAAATTTCTGCTGTCTGCCGTGCAAAACTTTTTTTGCCATTGCAACTGGAAAAGTAGGAGGAATGTCACCAATGAACAAGGTTGTTGCAAAAGAATAAGTGAGTCATTCCACATGCCTCCATTTAAAAAAAAGGCAGAAATAACGTTTAAGAATAAATTAGTTAGAAGTCTGAGCCTCCAAAGAAGTCTGCCTTTGATAATGACAAACCTGTAGGCAACATCTTGAAGTCCATAAACCTCAAGCATGAAGTCATATCACCTAGTTCTTAGTCAATTTTGTTCAACATGGAAATGGTTGTATATTTTTTAACCTGCTCTGATTCCTGTAACTTATGAAACTTACAGACTCTCATGCTTGGAAATACTATAAATCATTTCCCCTGCCTTTAGCTAATGGAAGGACAGGTATGCAGTGAGACCTAGAAAACACAATAAATAACTTCCATGTCTGCTTTAAGTTAAACACTTTGCAGCAAGTCTTCAGTCTCAAAGCACCACCAGACCTTTTATTATTCAAATTGTGCCCACTGGAAAACGGCTCCAGGGGAGCTGCTGATACTCTACATATCTTGTCATTTGTCATGTTCAGGCATACGTCAAAACATGACCTGTAGTTTTTTTAAGGACAGTCTTGAGCTATTGGTATTTTAACATAAAGATGGATCTGTGCATGTGCATTGGAAAAAGAAAAGGATGACTGGAACTCAGTCATCTTCTTTCCTTTTATTGTTTTGATGGTGATGGTGCTGCTACCCATATTACAAGTAGGCATAGCCTTGCTCTTCTCCATTTTATCCAAATCAAGTATGACCCTTGGTACCTTGAAAGCTGCCTGGTTTGTGTTTGTAGGGTTGGTAAATACCTGCTTGTGCAACAGTACTTCTTTATGGGAATAGGCCTTTCCTGTGTTTCATAATAAGTTTGCTGGAGGTAAAAGCAGTCTCTGGTCTGGATGAGATAGGAACTTGTGTTGCATTTCAAATCAAACTTCGAGATTTTAATGGTGAAGAATATTTATATTTTAACACTAGTTTTGTTTTTCTTGTTACCCTTTGTTATGTAGTGTTTGAGCCCCCAGATTGGAGGTGTGAGGCTGGAAGTTGGAAAATGAAAGAGCAATAGCAGGAGTTTCTGCCACCTCACCTTAGGCTCATGACAACATGCCCTATAGTTAACCTACAGTCTGGAACTAATAATGACACAGATGGAAGTGAGCTAGCCTATGTATTCAAAGTAATACCCTGAAGGTTTTAATCAGCATCTTTCTGTGTTAGCCATCTAAACTGCCATGGAGAGATTAGCAAAATATGCGTGTGGTACCCAGGCTAAAGGCAGCTTTGTGTAGTGGCTGAACTGAGGGATTTTGAGCAAGAACTCCCCTATTCTCCTCTGGTTCAGCCGTGACTTGCTGTGCAGTCTGGGGTAAAACGTTTAAAATACTTGTGGGCTTTAGGCTACCCAGAGGGAAAACATGGTTTCTGATGTGGTTCCTTCTCACCTAAGTATGTTGAGATTCAATGTTTGCAGTGCTCTTTGGAGGCTTTGATAGCATGTTCTCCAAAAAGTGTTGTACAATTGGAGAGTCCCAACAGCTTAAGTACCAGATTTCTTAGCTTTTGCAACCTCTTTTCTACTACTGATAATCTCTGGTATGACAGTTTTGCTTTTGACTTTGAATAGGATGGTGACTTCTATAGCTAGTCTATTATGTAGTGGAGATGCTTGGGAGAGGGAGAATACTTAGCTGCTCCCAAGACTAATTGTGTAATTTATTGTTTCTTGCTTTAACTTTCTCTTCCCCCACGGCCATCCCCAGCTATTGGAAGAGCAGCTGTCCTTCCCTGCAGCATAGTGGATCTGCTTACATGAAGGGACAGGTATTGAAGTTTTTCTAGAGACATGTTTATTTAATCACTGAAATCTCATATACAAACCTACCCTTTGGAGCTTAAGGGCTCTTAGAGTGAGAACAGTGCTTTGCTGGCAGCAAAGCCACTTTCTTCGGTGGGGGGTTGTGCATGAAACAGGACACCCAAGTGAGGAACATTAGGTGGTGCTGGGCTGGATTTTGCATACTTCTCTTTATAGACATGTCTAGGCTATTTATCTGCTTAAATCAGTGAGGGAAGAGAAGAGCCAGCCTGCACACCTAGAAAAGCTTTTTCCTTTCTCTTTAAATTGTGTTACCAAATATGTGTGTATCCCTTAGGAGTTCTGAGGAAGCTGCTTTGCTGAAACCTGTCACATTTTGTTCTGATACAGCTATTAGCTGTAGTTTAGGTTGTGACCATCTGATTTTCTGACCACATAAATACTGGGCCACCTTTGCAACTGGTATAAATCTATGAATGGAACACTGTGGAATTATACCAGCCAGGGACTGTGTCCACCAGAATTAGGTCCACTGGAACTTATCACTTCAAGGAACTCCAAGAATTTTTGTGGAAATAATTCCCCGTGATGCCACAATCAGTTATATCTGGTGGCAAGTATGGAAAGTCAGGAACCATGTAACTTCATTTTTAATTAGGGAAGGGAAGGTCCCAATGTCCATGCAATTTACAGAAATCACAGTGCAACACTCCTTGGTGAAAGAAGTTACACCATTACACAGCTGGGAGAAGGCAGGAGCTGGATAAATTAATTTTTCCTGTAAGACTGCAGGGTTGTTTTTTTTCCCTATATGTTCCATTAACTGTTTGTACCTTGATCAGTACAACTAATGAAGCTTGTTTTCAAACCCTTGCATCTTTGCCAGATGTATCTCCTCCCCTCTTCTAGTGATTCCAAACCCTTTCCCTCTATGGAGCTTGTGAAATGAAAGGAAAAATACAGTGTTGTAAGTCCATAAGCCTATACACTGGTGTTTGCCTAAGGATGGAGGAGGAAAAGAGCTTATTTGGGTCAGTCTCAGGTGCTGGCATACTGGTTATACAACGTGACCCTGTGTACCCTCTATTGAATCTGCTGGAAGATGGCCCCCAGATTTTTGAAATAGATTAGGGATAGAGTACCAGCCATAGCAAGTGCAAAAGTCTTGTTTCAATGTGAAACCACTTAGAAGGTGAGGGGAAAAAAAAGCTGAAAACTATAATGCTTTGAAATCTGTGGTAAGTTGCATTGTCATTGTAAAATTGGTGAAAGAGCACTTCTTGCCAAAATGCTCTCAATACAGTTATGTTAACATACTGACATAATTTTCCAATAGTGTTATCTCCAAAGATAAAGCTGTTGTCACAGCAAGACATGCAGGGCTGGCTGCCCAGTGAAGTGGATTAGATTCCCAATGAGCAGATCCTTATATTGTTATACAAGTCCTTCTTATTCTGTTAACATTGATTGAGGTGACTTTGCAAACCTACAGATTTCTGCTTCTGCTCTGGTTCTGCTCCCATGTAACTTTGGACTTGAACTCTCCCAGAAACTGCTCTGGTACCTCAGTGTCAGCTTTTATTCCTTGCCCTGTGCACGGAAATGATTTCCACAGAGATGCTGTGCTGACAGCTGGACTGAGCATGTGTCAAGAAAAATCCACACACAAGGGCAGAGAGCCAAAAGATGGCTGAAACACCACTAGCAAATGCAGGAGTCCTGCTAATACCTGTCAGGGCTCTCACAGCAAGCCCTTCTGGTTTCTGTTCATGCACATCACAGCGTACTGATCAGCTGCATTTCAATACTGGCTATGGCTAAAAGTGAGGTGTTCTCTTACAGCAATGCCACACACCTCAGAGTCTTACAACAAGCAGGTATGGCCCTTGCTCTCCTCCCCTCAGCCTAGTGAAAGCACTGCCTTCCCAAACCACTGGTAACTGCACCATCTGATGATTATGCTTTTTAACAATTTCCTTTCCTCAGCAAATCTTCCCTTATGTTCCTGTTGGGTGCATGTTGTTCTGTAGGTCCTAGGAAGCTTCCACTTGCAGCAGAACTGCTGCGTGTGTGGGATGCCTTGCATGCTGTTCAATCATTTATAGGCACTGTGTGAGATCCAACCTCAACTGGTGCAGGAACTTCTGGGTTGTTCCAGGGCTGCTGGACACATGTCACTGTTCAAGGGATCCAACTCATGCTAGATTGCACGCAATGTGATCGTTCTGTTCCTGCTTTGGGGTGCCAATTATCCTTGACTTCTGTGTGAGCCTCATGTGTGTACTTGGCAGAATAGCTTAGTCCTGTGATGATTCAGTGCAGTGTTTCATACCAAAGAACCCTAGTGAAATAGAAGACAAACTACAGATGCTGCTCAAAGGTCTGAGGTTCTGCCTTAATGTTGTTTTGCCCACAGGTTGCATTAGCATTGTATAAAGCTCTAGTGGCTATTGAAGCAAATTGTTTCAGAGAACTGTAATTATCTGCCTCCATGAGGAACCAGATAGTATCTTGGCATGGAGTAATTACTTAATGGATTGGTTTCATGTTGGGGAGGGTATGTGCCCTATTCTATAGGTGAACCTTCCTTTCACGGAAATTGCTTTAATGTTACTTCTGAATGACCACAGTAATGGCATGAACATACTTTGATGTATACTCTGAAGAGATAAATGCAGTTTTCTGAAGTCAGTTTTGAAAGTGGAATTTGCTAATGCACAAGTTTTGGGCTTAGAAGTATCATTGCTGCTGCACAGTTTTTGTGACATAGTAATAGAAGTGTAGCATGTTACTCTAACCATGATCCTCTCAAAAACAGAAATAAACCTGTTGGTAGTGCTTTTATTTGTGGAGTACATTCATTGCATACCTTGGGATCTCAACATGAAATTTTGGCAAAAATTGCTGTGGTGAACCATATTGTGTTTGATATGAATAGTGGCACACAGATTCCTTTGGGAGCTAAGTTTCTTTGTGTACAGTTGGAATCACAACTGTGCAGTTTGAGTGCCCCAAATATGATATGCTGTACAAACAGCTGGAAAGGCAGGAAATGTGTTGTTGGCTCAATAACCTGTTCCCATTATCAAAGTATAAAAAAAGTGCACATCTCTTCTAAAGATGTCATCTCTCTGAAAACCTATAACATCTGTGAATCTGGTCTGCTATTTCTCCACTTGTACATACTGTCAAAATTCATCCTTCCTGTTTACTGGTATGGGCAGACTGGGTCTGATACCTGTCTGACAGAGATCCTGCTGGGAACACCTTGTAGACCTGCACTTAGCCAATTTGAGTGTAATTAACTGTGTTAGCAAAGATTCTGCTCTGCACTCTGCACTCGTTAAAGCAACGGAATTCTCACAGAGAGCGTTGAGCGAGCTGTCTGAGTGTCTGGAAGGGTGCGAGCAGGGTTTGTAGGCAGCTCTGGTACATGGCTCTGTGAAAGAGCAGGACTGTGATGTCATGGCATTATTACTTTGCCATTGTTTTCTTTGGGTTCTTTCTTACCTCTGGTTATCAGAAGTTGTGATTTCTGTATGTACTGAGGAGAGTCCAATAAAACCTTGGAACTCCACAAAAAATGCCTTGTAGTGCTTTAGACAGATGCATGCTTTCCCAGGGCCAATATAGACATCGCTGGAGTTTCTTTGCTCTCAGAAGCTGTACCACAGACAGTAGATAAAAGCAAATTTCTCATTCTAAAAGTTGTAGCTAACACTACTTGTAAATTTACTTGCTGTTTATTTTGGACTTCAAAATACTTCACAGTCTCTGCTATCTCTGGCATTAAGACTAAGTAGATATCATTACCTCAGGGAAAACCAACATGAGAATAAAAATAAAATAGGTTTATTCTTCCTGGTGAGAAGCACCAACTTACAAGAATACAAATTGGATATGGGTGTGCATCTATATGTATTGGGTGGTAGGTGCTTTATTTGCAGTAATAAAATATTATTATATAGTTTGCTGCATAAATAGCCTCAAGGATAAGTAGAGTGTGTCAGACATCCAGTTATGCATGTGATAAAGGTTAATACTATTTGTTCTCAGTACATTTAGTCTTTGCAAATCATGTGCTGACATGCATCCCATTTTGATATCTGTTCACACACTGTGGTAATGATGCAAAAAGCAGAAACTCATGCCTGTGGCATTCAGTAGGACTTAGTAAATTGAACTTTTGTGTAAAGATCTTAGAAAATGGCAAGGCACAAAACGAATGTCACTTGCTGCTAATTTTATCTTCCTCCACACACTCCTTTCTGGAGATTAAAGCATGGATCTATTCACTACTGAAAGTTATTTCAACTCACATGGCACATATTGGGATGCAGAAAGGCAAGTACATGTTCACAGTTATTCCTGAGGTCTCTCTGCTGGAAAGATAACCTATTAAACTACTGGATTTCTGCTTAAAATAACTAAAAATAATGAAATAAAACAATTAACTGGTGTCTTCATTAAATACAAATACCGAAATAAATCGTACGGCAAGGTAATTGACTGCATATGTAAAGTAGCTGTAGATAATTGACATGACCTTCATTTAATGAGTCTGCTTCCCATTAGTGGAGATGACTGCCACAGTTACAAGTCCTTACTCCAGCTGTAATTGTGTGGAATGCAGTGGGGTATGAATAGGTGGCATCTCCCCGAGGTGTGGTCTGGTGGGCGAGCCCTTTTCGTTTCACTGCGCTGCATGAAGGCAGAAGGGACGTTCTGGTGGCCGTGAGGATGGGTGGTGTTCACAGAGCTGCTCTCAGGTGTCATTTCTGATGGACACACCTCATGTCCTGAGGGGGCAGGGCAAGGCTTGCTCTCAGGGGGCTGGTATATATCTATATTGTACAGGTGAGTGGGGGCACAGTCTATGGGACAGCAACTGGAGCAAGACTTCCCCTCCTAGAGAGGTCTTCCATCTTTTATGTGGCTCAACAGGAGTGCAAGAGGGTTGCAGCCTTTACTTGTTGTTCCTAGAAGGTGAGGAGTAGAGACTTGAACCTCCTACACCTGAGAAGGGAGGGAAAATGAGTGTATTGTAGAACTACAGAGTGATGTTGTAACACCAGTAATTTTTTTTATTGTACGTTTCTGGGTGCACATCTTGCAACACGTAGTCATGGCTACACTGTTTGTCTGGCGTTCAGTTGTACTGATGCCCTCAGAACATGCATTACCAGCCAGGTTGCTCCTGTTAAGGAAAATGTTTATTGGGATGTTAGTCCAACCTCATTAAAAAAGAGAGGAACCATGCTGTCGTGGTTTGATGCTAAATGCCAGGCACCCATGAACAAACTCGTCACCTTTTCTCCTCTGCTATAGTTGAGCAGAGGAGGGGGAAAGAAAACTCAAAGAGGCTCATGAGTTGAGGTAAGAATTGGGAAGAAACACTTTAAGGGCAAAATAGGCCCAAAACTTAAAAGGTACCAAAAAACT
>JANRMJ010000097.1:60142003-60169483 GCA_025584955.1 Alethe diademata
CAGTCCTGCCTGGCCTGCTTGTGACGTGGGTCCCTTCCACAGGCAAAACAATCTTCCCAAACTACATGGTGTGGGTCATTTCAGTCCACGGGATGTTGTGTTTTTAAGGATGGGTTTTTCTAGTTTGGAAGCAAGGGTTCTCTTTCTCTACGTTCTTTCTCTCTGAGTTTCTCACTAGATTACAGCTTTCCAGCATGAGCACCTTTTTCTCATGGGCTGTGAGTGGACCTCTGCATCCCCCCAGGCACTTCTTGAATTACAGGGAAACAGTTTGTTGTGCTACAGTCCCAACCATGGCTTGCAGAAGAATCTCAGCTCTGACACCTGGAGCCTCTCCTTGTGCCCCTCCCTCCTTTCACCAACCTTAGTGTCACCATCTTCTTCTCCTCACGTGGCTTCAGCTTTTCCGTTTCTCTGACTCAGGAGAGAACTGGTGTCTGGAGATTCCTTTGGTCTCAAGTTCTATCCATTGAAAAGTTTTTACAGAGTTCTGCAGTGCTGAAAGGTAGATCCCATCCAGGCTCCACGTCAGGGAATTGCTCGTCATGCCCCTCGCTGTCTGCCACGTGGTCCCAGCCCCTCAGAGGAAGAAAGAGTAATTGCATGCATTTTTTTTCCTTCTTAAATAAGTCATCATAGAGGCACTACCAGCTACTTCAGTTGCCTTAGTAGATGTCTGTTTTGAGAGCCAGCCTGTGATTGGCTTTGCCAGGCATGGAGGAAGCTTATGGCAGCTTTGCACACACAAAAGGAATCACTTCCGTGCCTGGCTTCTTCCCTCCTCACGGAAAAGTCAGGCTAGGCAAAACCAACTTGTCAGTACAACAATGGCTGGAAGGTTGTGTAATTCCACCCATTAAGTGAGATATCTTATTCTGCTAAAGCATGTTAAACTAGCTGATTTTTAGCAACTGCTAATACATGGTCTCTAAAATGAAGATATTTCCCAGGTGATAAAATATTATTCCCAGGTGATATTATGCCCTTGTATTAATTAAACCATTTGATGTAATTTTGCTATAAGATAAGGACTCTGTATAGTGCTCAAGGCACTGTCAAGATAGAAGAATCTTTTTACATTTTGCTTCTGGAGCTCGGCTTAGTCTGGGACTCATCTGCAGAGTAGCAGGTGTTTGATCTGTGGTTGCTTGCTGGTAATATTCCTTGTATCTGTGCTGCTAAAGCTTACTTTGGCATGTTCTTCTACAGTTTTAAATGGGAGGAAGAGGATTGGCTTTTAAGCAGATATGTTTTCTTGTGTATCAACAGTATGTTATGTGGGTAATGCCTGTCTAAAAGCTATTGGTTTTCAGAGTATAGCTGTATACAATTTCTGGCCATTCTAGATAATAGTGGTGGTGGTATCATCAGATGGGATGTAAATTGATCAAACTTGACACCAGTTTTCTTGCTAAATGGAAGGCATAATTGATTAAGGAAAATTTAATGTGATATATAAAGTACTGTTAGATGTGGTGACCAACCAGCTATCAGTGGAGGATGCTGAGGGCTTATTGAAGTCAATTTGTCCTCCATTGCCTTCCTTTTAAGAGAAGTGTCCATGTGAGTGAAGTTGCACAGCCACTATTCTGTTTTGACATCTGTGCAAGGTGAACAGCCCAGCGACAGCAGTGAACAATGTGGCCTGGTCCAGGGATTCTTCTCTCCTTTGTTCACCTATCTGACTTGAAAAGCAACTGATCAACTCCAGCTGCTGTGCTTACCTGAGGAGTGCAAACTTCCTTCTGCCCTGTGCTTGGCTTGCTGCCTCTTTTGCCCTCTCTCTTTTGCTCTGGAAAGCTTTTTGGGAGGCCTGCATGCTCAGAGAGATCTGTCCTACAGAGACAAGAACTAGCCAGGACCTCTGGGCACTACTTCGAAAAAAACAACAGGAACTTGGTTAGGAGCCAGAAGATCTGCTTTCTGTTCATTGCTCTGGTGGCCACAAAGTGTGATGTGAGTGTTTGGGGTTCTTTTCATTTTAGGTTTTATATTAAACAATTCTCTGAAGAGAGAGTGTAGAAATATTTTTTTTTGTTCCACTGGCTCTGCATTTGTATGTTAGCTGAGCCACTCATTTTCAAGACAAGAAGAATTGTCTTGTCTCTCATTTGATAAAGGAAGACTAGCAATCTTTGTCCTTCTTTTGTGAATTACCTTTGTAAGGCCTCTTTTCTTCCCCTTTGAGGAAGAAATATGATACCACCTGTCGAATGTTTTAAAAGTCCCAACATGAAAAAACTGCAAAATATTAATGTTCTGCATGGTTAGAGCAAACACTATGTTCCTGTGAGTCACAGATGTCAGGTTTGTTTCATCTTAATAAATCTATGCCACAACAATACTATTAAACAGGAAAAGAGATGGAGAGATGAAGGAAGAGTTATGGTGGGTTAGAAAGGATTCTTGGCCAAAATCATGTTTAGTGGGGGCCTGGAGATGAGGTGGCATGGAGATAAACCCGAACACTTCCCACCCTGCCTTCATTAAGTACTTCAGGACCTACATTTTGGGCACTGCGTTTCTAGTGCACGTTTCATTTTGTTTGTATGTTTTATGATAAATTCCCTTTCCATTTTAAGTCATAAGAGTACTCATTTCCCACAGCATATTTGCTGGAGATAAAGTGAGTCTTTTTGCATAGCACCCTGTTGGCAAACAGAAATAGCATTTACTCCAATGACTGTTGCCAAGTATGAGGTACTTCCAAATGAACTTCAAAAGCTCTAAAACATGCATTAGCTGCTTTTTCAAAAATGTGAACAATGCCGTTGCTTTCTAGCAAACAGAACTGGTGAGAAGAGGGATCAGAAGGTAAAAAATAACAACAGGATATGATAGATGTTGCAGTAGTGCTTGGGATCAGACAGAAGGCATAGCTCTCTGTCACTGCGGGATTTGGGGGTGTTTCTTGTAACAGTATCTAAAGTATCTACTCTGCACTTGAGGAGGAAACAATTTCTACCCTAAGGATACCTAGCAGAACACTTGGGAAGGAGTTCTGTGAGCTTCACGGGGCTGGGAGTCCTGATAGGAGTGAGTTGTGCTGTCCGAGCCTGGTGGGGAATTTCCTTACCAGCACTCCTTTCTGGTGCTGCCTCTGCTCTCAGTGAGGACAGCGATGAGCATACACGTGAACATCAAAGCACAACCCTTAACACGTGCCAGATTTTGAGGCAGAAAGCGAGAGAAACAGGCAAACTGCTGTGTTTCAGTATGGCACTAGGGCTGGTTATGCTGGGTTTCATTATGGCCTCTGGCTCTAACTAGGCATAAATAAATGCTTTGCCCACCTGAGAACAGGCCCTGGAAAAGTACAGAACAGTGGTTCTGCTACTGTCACTTCAGTATAGCTCTTACCAGCTCTGTAGTCCAGCATGCCCTTTCCATGCTGTTCACATGATGCAAGCTATCTGTCCAGCTCAAGCCTAATATACTGCTCCAGTCCATTTTCTTGTTCTATATTTATGTATATATACCTTCTACATTTAGATGAGAAATTGACCTGCTGAGACCTCAGAACTGTATGGCTTCTCCCTGTGTTTTGAAGAATGCTTTCAAAACACAAATGTAGTTTATCCTGGTGCTGCTCAGTTGTTGGTTTTGGGTTTTTTTGGTGGGCAGAATGATGAACTATTTTCTGCCGTAGGGTGATCCTCAAAATCGAGTATTTACATTTGTGCTTGAAATGGAAGTCTTGCCTTTCACAGCTGTGAAGCTATATTTTATTGCTGAAATGTTGCATTGCTAGATAGCATTCTGCTTTTGCTGTTACTTGAAATAGGTATGATTGGTCAATAAATAAGGAGTCTGCATAGTATCTAATCTAATACTTTCTACAGAGAGGTTTTTAGCATGTAAGAACCAAGTTGCTGGGATCGGTGTTGCCCGTGATGCAGCATATGCTTTTTCTGAAACTCTGAATTAAAGAACACTCTTTTACAAGAGTATGCTTTATCACTGGTAATGAGTTGCAACTGCATGGAGAACATCTCTGTGGAAAATGCACAGTCTTGTGACTACATGGGTGAATTTTTATTACTCCAGACCTTGTAAGTTAATTTATTTTTCTTGGTTTTAACAGTTCCACCAAGTGAGAAGAGTGATGACCATCCTTTTCTTTACTATGGTTATCTCCTACTTCACTTGCATGAAAGCTGCCCCAATGAAAGAAGCTAGTCTGAGAGGACAAGGCAGCTTGCCTTACCCAGGTCTGCGGAGCCACGGGACTCTGGAGAGCATCAACGGGCCCAGCGGCGGTGCGAGAGGACTGACGTCGTTGGCAGACACCTTTGAACACGTCCTAGAGGAGCTGCTGGACGAGGAGCAGGACATCCAGCCCCGCGAGGGAAGCAAGGATGCAGACTTGTACACGTCCCGAGTCATGCTGAGCAGCCAAGTGCCTTTGGAACCCCCGCTGCTCTTCCTGCTCGAGGAGTACAAAAACTACCTGGATGCTGCGAACATGTCCATGCGGGTGCGGCGCCACTCGGACCCCGCGCGCCGCGGGGAGCTGAGCGTGTGCGACAGCACCAGCGAGTGGGTGACGGCGGCAGAGAAAAAGACTGCGGTGGACATGTCCGGGGCCACCGTCACCGTCCTGGAAAAGGTTCCAGTGCCCAAAGGCCAGCTGAAGCAATACTTCTACGAGACCAAATGCAACCCCAAGGGGTACACAAAGGAGGGCTGCAGGGGCATTGACAAGAGGCACTGGAACTCGCAGTGCCGAACTACCCAGTCTTACGTGAGAGCTCTCACCATGGATAACAAAAAGAGAGTTGGCTGGCGCTTTATAAGGATAGACACTTCTTGTGTATGTACATTGACCATTAAAAGGGGAAGATAGTGGATTCGTGTTGTAGAGATTATATTGAGACAAAATTATCTATTTGTATATATACATAACAGGGTAAATTATTCGGTAAAAAATAATTTTATGGACTGCATGTATGACTGAAGTTTATACAGTACAGTGGTTACACAATCTATTTATTGAACATATCCATGACCTGAAGGGGAACAATAGTCACTTGCGCACAAGTTTAAACAAACAGAAAAAAGGAAAAAAAAAAAAAAAAAAAAGAGAAAAGCAAACAAAAAAGTCTGCATTACATTCCTCCATAACATTGTGGTTTGTTGCCGTTGCCAAGAATTGAAAATATGAAAAATTTTTTAAAAAAAGAATAAAATTGCATGCTGCTTCAATTGTGAATTAATGATAAACGGTCCTCTTTGAGAAAAATAAATTGAACCAAAACATTCTGTTTACATTTTAGACAGTAAGTATCTTTAGTCTGTTAGTATATATGTTTATTGCTTCTAACTTCTGATAGCGTTGAAATTAAAACAATGTCAAGGTGCTGTTGTCATAGTTTTACTGTTTCTCTTTTACTTTTCAATTCCCATCAGATTGAAAAAGAAAGAAATCATTACCTTATTCTGGATTAGAAAAAAATTTGGTTTTTGTATGTTGTGAAGGTGTTTGCAATAGCAGTCCGACTACTGACAAAAAATAATAAAAAGAGGCAACTGAAAAAGAATGGTGATTTTCCACTTCACGTTGTTGAACTTCAGGCTTAAAGACAACACTTATTTAACTGTATGGCAACATGCTTTTTTGGTTGTTGGGGGGGTGGTTTGTTGTTGTTGGGTTTTTTTTGTTGTTTGTTTTTCTTTTTCAATTTTCAGTCTTTAGAGACATGCATTTGCTTATACCATGTTTGCTTGTGTTTGAGAATTTTTTTCCCCTTTTCTCCCTCTGGAGGGACATTGGTTGTGATCTTTAAGTATTTCACTTACCATAGAACTGGAGCTTGTCATATAGAGAATATTCTATAGTGTTCAGAGCAATTATTTTCATATAATAAAAGACTGTGCTTGGATCAAATGTCTTGGTGAAGCACGGTGGGAGTGTCACTAGAAAAAGGGCCCAGAAAAGATGATGGTGGGTCTGAAATCAGGTTGATTGTGGGACTTTATAGCTTAGCCAGTTGGGAAGGAATGCCAGTGAGTTGGGTTGACTGAGGCTATCCCAGTTGCAGTCATTGCTGAATGTGGCCTGTGCATTGTGTCAGAGAGCAAGAGCTTGGCCATGCACACGGATGCCCTTCCCCTCCAGAGCATGCCAGCAGCCCCAGGCCTGCAAAGCTGCTGGGCAAACTGCCTGAAGGAGCCCTGGGAATTAGCTTGGGAATGAGACAGAAAGGAGCCTGCTTCTAGTAGAAAGCAGTTAGCATTGTGTTGGTGTGGCTCCACCTCTGCTGCCACACTTATTCTGTGGAACAAAGATTGGCACTGAAAACCACTCTTGAACTAAATGAAGAGCAAGTGCTGGAGGAGTTAGGTTAACTCTCTCAGAGTTAACATCTCTGAGAGATGTGTTTAGCTCTGCTTTTCCCCTCTCTGACAGAAGTACTGCTAAAAAGGTGGGTTGTAAGGCTGAGAGCTGTGCATACCACTTGCACTGGCTCACAGTGGGCTGAGAACAGAAATAGCTGTTAGTAAGCTCACTGAAGGCTGATGCTATATTTGTAATTCCTGTAGATTAAAAAAAATAGCTGAACAAGTAGGAAAATACTGCAAAATATAATCTGCTTCTGAATGCTGTAGAATCTGTGTGTATTAAGACTTTGACTAGGCAAAGCTTACGGAAATATGTTGGCCCCAGTAATGCTCTTTGAAGAGCACATTTGACATTGATTTTATGTCATCACTGGTAGAAACCCATGCTGAAAGCTAACAGACCCTTTCACATCAGTGGTTTCTTCTGCTTCAGGTAGAAGGGCAGCCCCTTCCTGAGGAGAACTGGCTGTTGCATTGGCTGTGTGCACAGCAGACTGTGAGTGAGGAGAAAGGGTTGTGTGACCCACCTGAACTTCAAACTTCAGCCTTCCCCACCAGCTGCTGATGGGGATTTCCTACACAGAAAAAAAAAACCCCAAAACAAACCAAAACCTTACTGAAATTCTCAAAACTTCATCCAAGATATTCTTCATGCAAATTAAATCATAGAATCAAAGAATGTTTTGTGTTGGAAGGGACCTTAAAGATCATTTATATCATGGGCAAGTACACCTTCCACTAGACCATTTCATTCCCCTGGGACCAGTACCTGTGTGCATACTGTAATTTGCATTTAGTAAACCCAGCATCACTCAGGAGCTCTTCTCAGCAGTAGTCCTAATCTGCAGCAGAGAAGTGGTGTAATGCTGGCTTCTCTCAAAACAAGGGTTGGTTGCTTTTAAGGCAAGGATGATGCTGATATGTGACTAACAAACAAATCACTCATCGAGACTGGAAAAAAAAAGGATAGCTAGGTTCTGATAGTAGTCTAAATCAGATACAGGAATAAAACCACTACTAGTTCAAAGAAATTGCATTTCCGAAAGAGAAGTGTTAACGCATAGATCATGCTAGAAATAAAGTTCCTTACTTCCCAAAGTTAACTATGGCTATATCCTTTACTTGTTAGCCCTCACGTGGCACAGTAAAGGTGGTGCAGAATTAGAGCAGTAGGTTCAGAGGGGTAAAGGACAGCCTGAGTAGCTGGGGAGGAGTAAGGGATGGAGCTGGGGACCTGGAGCACTGTTCTAGCAGCTACACCCAGAGTGCTTTCCCCATGACAACTCTGTATTTACTGCCACAAGGTTAAACTGGCAATTAACCTGCAGTGCCATGCCTGACCTCACACACCCATGGTCCCAGGCTGGGCAGTTCCAGCTGGCACAGAGACAGGGAGGGGAGCGCTGGTTTCTCTTCATATCACTTAATTAAACTCTTGCCGTGGTCTGTTTGTGACAGAAGTATAATCATGCATGTCAGCAGGCCTAGTGCTGCGTTAAAGACTCTTGCAACTGTAAGTTCATGTCTGTGGCCTTGTTCTCTATTATTCATCTTGTGTAACATAAATATTTATTGTATATTTATATAATTTTATGGTTTTTTGGGAAAATACTGAAATTGGCATTAAAATTTAAAAGCAACTGCGTCATATTGTAAATATAATTAAGCTATATTTAAGTGTACTGATTAACATAATATATGTTTAACTAGAGTTTTTTACATTTTTAAATATATTTTCGAAATACATATATATATAAAAGCGGGGGTTTTGGGGGGACCATGTGACTTTTCTCTAATTGTAAAACAAACTTGAGTTTTCCTATAAATATGCGTGTTCTTTGTTTTAAACCATTTTTTACTCTATTTTAGCAATAAAATCTCACTCGGAGGGCAGGTAGCCCCCTGTTTCATAGCTGGACAGTTAGCATCGGGAGGGGAGGGATAGCAAGGATTTACCTCACATAAAAGCTGGGGATACTTGCAGAATGATGTATTTTCATTCAATTCTAGCACAAAAGTCCTCATGAACTAAAAGCCCATGAATGACATATGTATGGTTTTACTCAAGTATAAAATAAAGAGTATAATGGATGTAAGGGGGTGGGAATTTCTACCCTTAGTAACTAAGGGATAAGTGAGACATAAACTCAATAGCTCTAGTCATGTACCTGATTTTTAAATGGTGTCATTTATATTTATATCCCCTGCACTGATTTATGACCCTGCGGAGTACTAAGAGTGGAATTCCTTGGATTTAACATCTTGTTAACATTTCTAAAATAGTATTCTCCACTACAGCTGCCAAGCCTGTATATTTAATTATCCCATAGACCTATAATAATCAATAAATCCTCATAATGAGTAGAACACTTTCATATAACTTAAGGAGGGAGGCGGGGGGACAAGCACAAACCCAAACTCTTACCAAAAAAAACTATTGCTGCAGATTTTTCAAGAGCCCAGTACCAGCAGTATCTCACAAAAACTGAGGAAATCACACTTCTGAAGATTGTCATTTATATTAAACACACCTACACTGCTTTCTTTATTGTCATCTTAACATGAGCTAACAGAAGTCGTAATGGAGACTAAAATCTTTGGGATGTAGCTGGCTCTGCTTGGACCCTGCCTCCTTCCTGAAGCAGGATAGAGAAGTTGCTTTAGCTTATTAAATACATGTTGATTATGTGAGATGGGTGCCCAGGGAATGAAATGCACACACTCAAAACACACATTTGAGCCACAGAGGAAGATACAGGTGTGTCCAGCCTGCCACCCTACTGAGGCCTAGCTCTGAAGGGGAAAACTGAGGTATTTCCATGGCTTTTCTCACTTGGAGAGAAAAATTTAAAAAAAAATAAAATAAAAAAACCCCATAGCTAGACTTCAAAATTACTCAGCAAAAAAAACCCCAAATAATAGAAAGCAGTAAAAGATTCTTGAAGAGCAGGCTACATTGAAGTGTAATGAGAGGGGGAGGATGTTTATTTCAGTTTGTCCCAGGTGGATCTAATACACAGCTTCCACAGGCTCCTTCCCCTAATTATGTCCTCATTAAAAAGACACCTTTTGGCAGGTCAATTGAAATGAAAAAGTAATTGATGCACCTGTTTTGAGTAAATATAAAGAGCACTGATGTCTGATATTATGGAGGAATTGGAATTCTAAAGTAAGGAAGTTTCTGTAGGGGGTATTTTGGAAGAGGAGGAGTTGTTCTTTTCTCCCTGAACATTTTTATAGGTAGAGTTTGGTTTTTTAAAACAACTTGTTGCCATTTTGGGTTCCAAGAGACTGTGGTGTTGCTATAAATAAGAGAATTTAAAGTGCCAGCTTTATTTTGATGCCTATGGGAGATGGACTGGAGAAAGCACAAGTGATCCTGCTTTTTCACACAACATCTGGATTCACGTGTGGAATTTGAAACGCTTCTGGAAATTCTTCCAAGTCTTTTAAACCCTGTCAGACAGTGGCAGAAAGCACTTGGAGGCAAACTGCTCTTTGCTCCACCAGCCCCTCTCTACTGAGACAAATGGCCCATAGCTGCTGGTTTTTGCTTTGCTGTGCCAGGGTGAGTCTGGAACCTGCCCGTGACCTGCTCCATTTTCCACCCTGAAGTCACCACATGTACATGTATTCATCTAGCTGCAGGATCACTCCTGGTGCTGCTTGCTGTCTGTTGGCCAGGCTGCTGCTGTGCTGTGGGCTCCCTGCACTGCTGCAGCTCCCCCAGCTGCTGCTGCAGGTCCCTGCTCTGCAGGAGCAATGTGCTGAGGGAACAAGGGGTGGCAGTTCCAGTAACTGCCAGGGCCTGGGAGGACCTTGCAGCAGCGAGGGCTTCCCTGCTGCTGAGAGTCCCCACTGCCTCAGCTTGCAGCAGACACTGCTGATCTCATCTGAGCAACAGCTGCCAGTTTGCTCACGCAGGGATTTCAGAGATGAGGAGGAGGATTTGGCACAGAGCTCTGAGGCTTCTTGCCTAAATCCTCTTTCCTGCCTCTGCCAGCAAAGGGATGGGTTACAAGGAGGGATATGTCCTGCTGGGAGTGCAGGGTTTTGCACTTCAGAAACAGCATCTCATAAGTCTACACTCTGAAAACATTTCCCTTTACCAGAAGAATCCTTTCTTTATCCTGTCCCTTCCCGCCCTTTAGTAAAAAAATCTGGTGTAGCTTAAGCCTATAAAGTTCAAACAGCAGTTCATGTGTGTAAACCAAGCTGTCTTCTCCTCCTGTGTTATGTTAATTATAACAGCCTTTAAAACTGCTCAGACTCTAAACAGGGGTGCAGGTACCTGGTGGACTAAATATTCCTTCAACTGTCATCTACACCAAGGGTTTTAAATTACCTTAAGAAGGTTTCCAGTTGTAGTTTATTTGACCTTTGAAGACCATTCTGCTGGGAGACTCATTTTTTCTCTAACCCCAACATGGTCCTTCATAGAAGTTCTACTATATTTGGACTCCAACCTTGGGAATCTGTTATTTCAAGACAGTATAAAATATGTGTGACCATGTTTCTGTTACAAAAATAGTGCTGCCAGTGTCACCATTTACTTCCATGAAGCAGCCCTATGAGGCCCTTTCACTTCCTGACGTACACTCTGCTCTTACACAGGCATGGTACAGCTGTAAAATTGAATGGAAAAATGTACCCAAAAAAGCTTTGAGAAATATAAAAAGAACAAATCCAGTGAGCTTTGCTGAGAGCAAAGTGCAGGTGATGTACTGCTGTTCATAGCAGCTGGACATCCCCACCTTTGCCATTCACCAACAAATGCATACCTAAAGTCCTGTTTAGCTACAAGAAACTCAAACTGTGAACCTTTTTTGGTTTTTTTTTTTAGTCCTTCTGGTTGGCTTTATTCTTGGGCTCAGCAAAACTCTGTCCTTGATGTCCCCGTGTAACACAAGCCACCTGCTGAACAAGAACAGTCTCAGCAGCACAAGTATTTATATAAAAAATAAAATCACTGCATCACCTTGTAAATTAATACCTATTTTGTCTCGTGGGAGCTCCTGCTCCTGAGGGCAGAGCCAGAAGGATGTGCTGATACAGGGGCAGATCTCTGCTAACAGCTGATTGACAGTGCTGGGCTGCAGCAACAAGGTGACGTGTGGTTGTGTCACCTCATGTCAGATCACCTCCCAGCTTGTTACAGATTTTGACCACTATTCCCTTGTGTTTGAGTAAATCAGTCTTGGAGGTGCTACCATCTGCCTATTTAATTGCGAAGGCTACAGAGAAAGTCCCACCCAGCTTCAGCTGAACTATTGAAAACAGCCACATTACATTTATTTTCCTTTGAGCTCCCCCCTTGCTGCCAGCCATGCTGGTGTGGATCACTCACCTCCCCATTTCATGTGAGTTCAGACATGCCCCTTCAGCCTCCTGCTGGTGCATCCCTCTGAGCTGCTCGGGTCAGAAGCAGGGAGGATCCTGCTGCCAGCTGCCATGCCCTGCTGGGCATGAAGGTCTCAAACTACTCCTTGTTGGCTGACATGACCCTGTGCTTAAATACTGACAATGGCAGCCTCAGCTCAGCACTTCAGGAGGATGAGCTGTGCCCTGTTTGCAGAAGGCTTGTTGCAAACAAGCTGTCTAGTGAAACAGAAATTCATCACCTGGTGTGCCAAACAGCAGCTTTGTTTTCCCAGGGGAAAATAGGGCAAGAGCCTGGAAGAGGCTAAGGGAAGAAAGGCATCAGTTTGTGTGTTCCCTTAAAACATGCATTACCCTTAGCTTCCCAAAAAGATAACAATCTTCATATGACTATGGATTGAGACCTCGATAGTCAGGTATTTTATTTCAGTGAGCATGACCAGCCCAGGGACCACACAACTCTTTTTGCCAGCTGTTAAATTCAGCTTGCACGGTGTGGGACGCAGAGAAAAGGCAGACAAACACTTGAAATCCCTCTGTGAATCTGTCAGGTGGGCACCTGCAGTTAGCAGGAGCAGTGCTGCTCTTGTCTGTGCCTTCTCTAATTAAACCAGAGATTCCAGGCATAATTCTGCACGCCCTTACGGCTTTGTGATTGTTGCCTGCATGGAAAGTCAGAGGAGCAATGAAGATAAAATAGTGCAAACAATAGTTATATGAGCTAATTAGCCCTGGCTGTCACTGAAAATAGTGAATGGACTATTCAAGCCTTGCTTGAACTTCCAAGGCAATGTGTTAGTATGAAGTGATCCTGAAATCAGGGGTTCCTGTAGCCTGAGATTACGTTAGGGGTCTGCAACCCACTACCTATGCAACAGTCACTTCACAAATTCCCTTTAAGAAACACAGTACTCTGTTCTGTGCTTCATAGTGCAACAGATACCTATGGTTTCCAAGAATTGGTGCAATATCTCTAATAAAGCACGTATCAGGTACTGCACAGGGCTGTAATTATGGTGTAATTCACAGTTTGGTGCAAGGCTAATGAAATTACCAACTATGCAGTAAGTTGGGGCATTGCAGAACAAAGCTGAAAGCCCAGAGACCTCTGCAAATATTCTTTCATGGAGCTTTTGTTTTTCTCTCCTTTAAATAGGACAATTTTTCCTTAATCACAGAGCCCAATTCTGCCTTTGAAAAGCACAGTGTCTACTGAATTTAGTTGGAGGATTAAAGAACACTCAATAAACCAATAGAGAATAAATCTAGCAGAAGCCATTCTGGGCATAATCAGTTTTAGCTCAGGAAAAACTTGGGATGAAGACTGGCAGAGGAGTAGTCTGGGAGGCAATTGCCATAAAACTGCCCCATTTCCACCCCCACCCTGGGACTTGGGAAAACTGGGGACTTGGCACTGGCACAGGGGCCATGGGGTGTGTGCCTGTGGGGATTTCAGCCCCAGAGGAGGATTGTGTGGGGCCTGGTCTGCTCTGGGAGCTCTCAGAGAGCAGGGGGTTAGAGCCATCTCCTTTCCACTGCTTTGGTCTCCGTGCTCCTCAGCTGTGTGAGTTTGCCCTCCCAGTAAATTAAAGTCAGGCCAGTGGTTTGGTTTGGATTTACATAGCTGTGTTTGAGCTACAGCCAGCCAGGGGGATGCAGCAGGGATGAGAACCTGCCATGTCCCCATGGTGCTGCAGGCTTCACGTGGCCCCAGGCACAGCTGAGCTCCCTGGCTCCACCCTCCCATCAGATTTTGTCATTTTGTTGTTGCTGTTGCTCTGAATGTTATATTTTATATAGCTGATTATATTTTACCAGCTCCAAGCTCCATGCCTGGGCTCAGGGTCCTGCAGCTGCATGGCTGGCTGGGAATGCCATTTTGCTTTGCAGCAGATGGGTTTGTTCCACCCAACAGGTCTCATCCTCCACCCCACAGAGCACAGACCCTCTGCTCTGGTTCAGGTCTGTGGCACCATCTATTTTTGCATCTTTGTGTCCATCATTGTACCCAAAGTTTTCTGTCATCACCCAGGAGGAAGTTTTCCTACCTCTGTACCTAAGCACTGCCAGCTCCCAATAAAAAGTCACTCAAAGATTTACCTTTAGGGTCCTGCAGTGTTTTGCAAAGTGTTCTTGTTGAACTCTGTTGAACACATATATTTAAAAACAAAACAATACCAAAAAAAGCACAAACAGAAACGATTTTTTTCTGCCAAAGCAATGATTACTGTGAGTAGTAACTAGGAAATTACAAGAATTTGTATTCAAAATACAAAGTTTAAGCTGCAGATATAAAACTCTGCCTCTTCTCCTCACATGGCAGGCACACTGATCTGTCTTCTTGGCAGCAAGGCAGCAAACACAGTGTTATTCCTTAGGCCTAATCTAGGAATAAAAAGTATACTGGAAGAAAAACTTGGGCAAATGACACCATTTGGGTTAGGATTTGAATAAACACTAGTTTAATTAGGAAAAGTGTTTCTTTCAACTATTGCCACCATATTTCTGGCCTACAGTTTTCTGTCTTTTGAGATGAGCAATATATATTGTGCCAAAAACTTGTTAGTTTTGAGAGATGTATTTATGAAGTCTGCAGCACATCACAGGATGCAAAACTATTATTCTTTAATAAATTACATATTGCAAAATACCTGCTCATTGATGTTAATATAGCTACAATGTAAATATTTGGTAATATAAATATAACTTACATGTAATAACTGAACAAAGCCTATGTGACAGGCTGTGTGAGTCACTAATGCAGATAAATGCTGTATTGATTACCAATGCAAAGGTCCACACTGTAGGCTGATTTTATTTATCAGAATACATGCACCACTCCAAAACTGGAAATACTCCTACCCACAAAGTATTTAAAGGATGTTCAAAATAAAATCCCCCTCTGCAAGTATAAAACCCTGTCAAACACTTCAGACTTCTCAAGTACAATGCAAACTTGAAATGATGGAAAATATGGGTTCCAGACTTTTTTTTTTTTTTTTTTTTTTTGGCCTGGCAAGCAACTGTGACATCTTTGAAGTCCCTGGATCCAGCCCACCCCTGCACAGAGCTGGGTGCACAAGGCAAATTGGTTCTTGCACTCTGTGTTTGGGCAGGTCCAGCTCTGGCAGGACCCAGTGCTGCCTGTGCTCCCTTCCCACAGACACTCTAATCCAAAGCTGTGTGACCAGATGGACACACGTGGGGATCCAAGTGTCTGACTCAGCAGCAGCTAACTGGGGACTTGGGAAACACACAGGGAGTTGATATTACCTGTCCAAAACTCCCCGTGGATAATTAACTGGTGGTCACACCACCACTGGTCTCATTCTCTCAGTTCTGCTCCCTCCTTTTGTTTCTCAAACTCCTCACTTGGAGGAGAGCCCAGGGTGGGAGCCCAGGTTTGCTTCACAGCCAGGGCCACCACCAAAGCTGATCCTAGGACAGAGCAGGGCAAAGGTGCTCTCCCTGCACAAGAAACCACTGCAGAGCCCATCTGCATGGCTGAAGCAGTTTGCAGGACACTGGAGGGAGGCAGGGCAGACTGGTTAACAGCTCCCCACAAATTCAAAAATGGGACAAAGCCGTTTCTGGCAGAGAGGACAGGATTTGCCCCAGAAAGGACAAACAGGGGAAGTGGGTAGAAAATCACCTTCCCTTGGCCTTGGGAAGAAAAGGCTAAGATTTAGCATGTTGAAAGTCAGAGAAATTGAGCAAGATGCTGTTGGCTGGGTGAGTGTGTTTGCAAGAAGAAGAAGAAGAAGAAATGTGAGCAGTGCAGCCAGCCAGGGGGCAAAAATGGAATATTGTATTGGCCAGGGGATGCTGCTGAGTACAGAGGGCTGGTTAGAGGCAGGGGGTGGGGGCCAGGGCAGCCAAACAGTGAGGTTTGAGGTGGGGATTTAGACAAGAGCAGCCTCTGCTCAGGGCCTGTTGGTGCTTGCGTGCTCTCAGTGTCTGACACGAGGGCTTTGCTGAGGAGCAGATGTTCTCCTGGTGTGGCTGGAGATGTGCAGCCAGCCCCTCCTCACCCACGCACCAGCCTTCACTCCAGGCTGGAACACACAATCATGCAAAGGCATTAGCTTCATGCTGCTCCTGACAGCCCAGCATATGTACAGAAATGAGCTGTTCAAATAAAAAATAATCCTGCTAGCGCTGCAGCAGTCTGCCTCACCCAGAAACTCAGATTTGGGGTTCCAAAGTGCCAGGTGCTGGCTTTGCAGTTAGCTGGCTCTGGACCTGCTCGGTAAGGTCACCAGAACTGAGAACAGGACACGTGGGGTATCAGGGCTGCAGCCCCATCCATCTCACCCAAACTGGCCAGTGCTCAGCATCACACTCTGGCCAGCTCAGCTGTGGGGATGAAAGGGGTGTAAAAACACTGGGGCAGTGTAGAGTAACAACTGAAATGGTGGTCGTGTCAGCCATGAGCACTTGCTGCTCTCATCAGCACTATAATGAGATATCAAACCCTTTTCAGAGGAAAACCCCAGCCACCTGCAGGCAGATAATCAATTAAAACCCGTCACAAACCCACAAAGGGAAATGTCTGTGCTGCAGCCAGCTGTAAGGCAAAAAACCCACACTTGTGGGGTTTAGATAGTGCAGACTATAATTGTTAGTTTGATTGTAGCATAACTGAGGCACAAGTTCCATCTCTTCCATTTTTCTGGAGAAGTCTCATTCCATTTATCATTTATTACCTGAGAATTAATGTCTCAGACACCAAAGAAGGTGGAAGAATAAGTGTTAAACACATTTTCATGAAAATGGAATAAATAATAAGTGCTTCTTTTTTTGTCTTAGTGGATTAGGTGATCTTCTAAGAAAGATTCCTTTTTTTTTACCAACTGTATCTCATTTAAATATGCAGCTGTGTGCCTCTCGTCTTTCTTTCCATGTTTGATTTCTGAACCTCCCTAATTGCTGCCAACTTTTGTGCCTGAGCAGGGATGGGTGAGGATGAAAATTCTGCTTTGATTTAGGCAGATGTGTTTGCATATTGTCTAGGTTACCGTTTGCATGGAAGGAAAAAAGATCACAACTGGGGTGTCTTCCGTGTTTCCTAGCTGAACCATGGCCTGTGGAAAATGTTAAATGCTGAAGAAATCATCAATAAATCACAATGTTCTGCCCTATTTGAGCAGTTTACCCTGGAGAATTTGAAATTGCAGTTCTTCTCAGAACACTTCTGTGAGGCCTGCATGTGTTTTATGGCTGGGTAAACTCAGTGCAGAGTGTTTAAGGAATTCACCAGAGATCTCACAGCAAAGCAGTGGCAGATTTGCCACACCTCCTTTCCTTAACAAACTGGCCCATCATCTGTCATTTGAAGGAAAATGAGAAAACCCACGTGTCTGCCCTCCCTGCACTGCAATGAGGAAACAAAGTGTTTCAGGGTTTTGAATGAGGAAGATAATGTGACACTTGAAATAAAAGCTCAAGATATTACAAAGCCATATTTAGTGCATTTCCCACCTGAATGAGGAATTGCCATTATGCATTCAGTTTAAAGAACACTCACATTTATTCCAGGAATGCTCT
Source organism: Alethe diademata (assembly GCA_025584955.1). Taxonomy (NCBI): domain Eukaryota; kingdom Metazoa; phylum Chordata; class Aves; order Passeriformes; family Muscicapidae; genus Alethe; species Alethe diademata. The sequence goes on from JANRMJ010000097.1 coordinate 60,159,272, forward strand.
AATGCAACCTTTTCCTACTAGCTAAACAGAAGATTAAGTTTATGCTGCCACTTACTTTAAAAATTACTGGAATAATTATCATGGGGGGGAAAAGAAGGCCAAGATTTTGAGATGAAGTGCTATAGAAATAAGCAATATTGGTAAAACTTTGCTTGGCACCATTTATTAGTATTCACAATAGGTTTGACCAATCCTTCCTCCTTTCATTTTTTTTACCTTTTCATCATTTCACAGAATTTCCTGTGTTGTTTTATTAGTGAGTATGCATGAGTCCTTCTTCTTGAAAGCAAGGGCAAGAGAAAGTTTTTTTTCCTGCATTCTAATGGATGCCAAGCTTTCTGTCCAAAGCATAGAGTGTGCAGGGGACAGAGGGGTTAAAATATACAATATTTTTTTATAAAATGTTATATATATAATTATGACAAATTTCTAATTTTATTTTTATCTTAGCTCAACTGTGCCCTTTGTCCTGACAGGTTTTCAAGTCCTGCAAGTCCTTCAATGTAAAGGAAACCACACACTTTTTTTTTTTTTTTTTTTTTTTTAGAAAAGCAGAGAAATACGTAAAAATTGGTCAAGGATAAGATATGCAGATAATATTCAATACTCTAAGTGAGAACACAGAACAATTTGTGGTGAAATTTGTTGCTTTAATTCATAAAGATTGTTTCAGAAAGGATGTTTTATTCCATTCTCCCTTATTTCACTACCAAAACCCAAGATTTTACTGCTTCTCCTACACCCATGCTTTTTACCAGCACTGCTGATGTGTAATGCAATCTCCCATATTCCTGCCACTGTTTACTAAAATGTTTTTAAATTATTGAGCTCAGTTCTGCACTGGCTTATCATCACAGGGTTCACTGGGTAGGCATGGCCCTGCTCCCTCCTTTTTGCTTGTTAATTAAACATGTCATACCTCTGATCAACTTTTGATGGATTCAGACTATTTTCCTGTATCCTGGAAATACACAAAGAAATGTTTCTGTCGAGGTCTGGCATTTGGGTAAGGAGCAGTTCCTGCTCAGCAAGCATCTAGAGTAGAGGAGCACCTACTGGAAATTAAGTGAAATGACAGGTACAATCAACCCCTGGGGTACAATAAAATGCAGGGGGCACCCCCAGAGGTGACACACAGCTGGCACCTCTGGCAGCACTGCTTTGCATAGGTAGCTCAAACCATGCATCTGGTAAAAAAAGCAAAAGAGGGAAAGTACTTCCCCTAAGTGGGCTGGCATTGATTTTCATATGTTCATAGGTATTAGAGAGGAAAGAGACCTATTAAATCATCTGGTCAGTATAATCAGAGCAGAACTACTCCCTGCTGGACATTTGCTGGTGGTTTGTCAACTCTAGTTCAGGAAACTGAGTTGTAGTGTTCAATATAATGGATCCTAAATTTCCATTTAATATCAGTTTTCTTTGGTTTCTGCTTTTGTATTAAGGCATTGATGGGCTTTATATTGATTGACTTTTCTTAGTGTAATGAGAACAAAATGCCACTTATCATTTAAGTCACTTAACTCAAACTAGCAAGCTATTAAGCTAGCTCCTCCCAGGGGAAAATCCTAATAGCTAGGGCAGAGAGCTATGTCAATATAGAACTGTTGGTAAGGTAGATAATTCTTCAAACATTTTAATTTATTTCAAAACAATAGTAGAGAGTTACACAGCTGAATATACCAATCAAGTCTCAAAATCACATGGAGCAAAGCAAACAGAGCATTATTAACCTTTGAGCCAAATCCCTTCTTGGTTGTGATCACCCAACTATGGGGATCTGCTTGAGAAGGACTGAAGGAAGAGGAGACCCACTGCCTTCCCTCCCCTCAACTAATAAAACCTGATACTGCTTGTAGTGAGTTAGTTATAGATTTTCACATAGTAGCAGACCTAGCATGAGAATAAGTGACAGAGGAAGGTTTTGATTCTTATAAATATGTTGTGGAAAAGACACTGCAATTACAATCACATATATCATTATTTAATATGGAAAATGCCATACCCCTGTAGAACTAGCACCAGGCTCACAGAAACATGTTTGGAGTTTTAACACACCAACTGTTTCACAAATGTTGCCAAACTGCTGCTGGAAAACAGCTCCAGGATTAAACATCTGTAGAGTGTAGATGCAGTGCAGGGTGAAGTGTAACCTAAAACTGCTGGAAAGCAATTAAAATCTTATCCTTCTTAGTAATAAATCACTGGAATTATTTAGAGAATTAATTCTGAATATCGTGTAACAGCCTACCCTATAGGTTGGTGAGAAATTATTAAACTGAAAATATGTACTTTGCACCAGATTTAATAACTTTGGTGTAAAGAAATAAGGCAGAGGATACTAAGTTTTTTCTTTGCAGAATGATGCAGTTGCTTTTAATTGTGAGTTCATAGGAATGTATGAGGAAGAAAAAGGATCCTGTTCCTTTCTTCTCATTCTTGTGTTTTCTACTATCATATTTACTGCAGTGGCCAACATCTCCAGAGCATGCAAAGAGTTCAGGTTTTATACAGTATTTCTCTGAGGTACTTAATCCAGCCTGAAAACAAAATCCCCTTATGAACACCTATGACCACCATGAGATCTCATTCTCTGCCAAGGAAAAGAAAAAAAAAAAGTTAAATTACAAATAAATTATTTCAAGAGAATCCAAAGTATACTTAGCAGACTGCTATCAGTGATCCTCTGAAGGAGGTGAAGAATCAGAAAATTTCCCATGACTTCAGGCTGTTTCCCTGGAAAGGTGTCAAAGACTGAAGCTGAGAGACAGTCTTTGGGAGTTCAGCTAACTCACACTCCTTATTTTCAGAGCTAATTATTCTATTTACATATGGCTACTCTCCAAGGAAAATAAATCTTTCCATGCTTTTTCCATCCATCTTACCTCATTCCAGAAGCTGCTTTTGATTCATCCACAGTCTCATTCACAAAGACAGGAGGCAGCACAAAAACAGCCAGGATGAAGGTCCCAGCAGCCCAGCAGCCCTTCTCCAGTAATGGCATGAGCAGGCTGTGGAGAAATAAGAACCAAGCAAATAAATGCCATCCTTCCCCTAGTGATGTCCCTGAAAATGACTTCTTGCAGATGAGGCAACTTCTTGAGCCTCCTGTTGGCTACAGGCATTGCATTCTTGGGCCAGTAGTGCTGGAGACCTTTTTTCTCCCCTTCTTTTTTTGCTCTAACCTCTTTCATACTCAGATTATATCTCCTGTTCTTGTGGTTATGGGTTTTTCTTTGTCTTATGGATATTTTTTATGTTCCCCTCAGCTAAAGTTTGGCAAAGGCAAGTGAAACAGGCCCTTCTGACTGCTGCCTAGGATGAGCAAATCCTTCTGGTACAGCTCAAGATAATCACTGAAACTATGGGTCTCCCACTAATCATGATACCTTTGGCTCAAGCAACTGTCCCACAGGTAGAGTTTACCCTCCTTTTCAACTTTCAGAAATAACATTTAGTGTTCAACATTTGAATTATTATGCAATATCTGTGATAGACACAATCTCTCTTTTTATCTACTGTATCTTCTGGTGAGGTTATCTTAGGGGGTTGAGGATGTACCTTGGGAAAATCCATTGAGAAGGAATATATTCATAATTGTTTCAGAGAGTAATTTCTTTCCATCTTTAGATATGGGCTCTCCTGTTTGACTTGTCTGTTATCATGAACCCTTATCTAATGTCTCAGTAATATTTCTTGCAGTGCCAAAGCTTCTTAATCTTCTGTTTTTAGTCAGGCTGGTATGTTAAACACAGTACTGGGTTTTGTTCTGCTAGATGGTCAAAACCTTTGAAAGTGTGTCTGGAGTCATGAATGTGATTATAATATGGGTACAATTTGCATATGTGTGTATCTTTGTTTTGGGGAGCTTGTAGACATGAAAAGCACTATTTTTCCAATGGCAGTAACATCAGTTTAGGCTATGGTGATACTAAACTCTCAAAAGGTGATATTCAACTTTTTATACTCATGAGCAAAATCCAAAGTTGCCTCCTCTGAACAGACTCACTTTTAATATGTTTAGTACCCAAAAAGAAGATAACTAGGAATAATACCCCACGGCATTATTAGAAGGGTCCTGGGAAGAACAGGGGTGGAGAACTTTCCACTAATTGTGACCAATGAAGAAAGAGTAAATTTTGTAGAGGGCATAAAAGACAGTGCATGTTGTAATAAACAGATATTAGCCTTCTGAAGCACAGTGTGTGCCACACCTGCCTCTATAACAACATGGCACAACGTGTTCAATACTGAGAGAGGTTTGTTCTTCTGATGCCTGCTTGGTTAAACTGATTTATTATCCTGTAAGGATGCTCTCCATGAACAACCTCTGAGGTGCACATCCCACAGCTGTGCCTTGCATAAAGTACATGTGAATCCTTCGGCTTGTGGAACATAAGAGGAAAAATGAGGTGACTTCCAAACTAAAAACACTAACCACCTCAGAAAAACCCAGTAAGTTTATGCTCACTCCTTTGAAGCAATCCAATCAACTCATTTTAAGCCCAGGGTTGGTACAAACATGTCCTGTAGGACCATAAATCAGAGCAGCTGTCCCTCTGTCAGCATAAGATGGATGCCTGCCTCCTTGTAAGGACTCTTCACACCATGCTCAGGCTCCAAAAAGCAGCAGGGAAGTGCAGGGCTAACAGGGCACCGTGCTGAAGGTGGATCAGCTGGGTCTCTATCCCATGGAGCAGGAATTCACCAGCAGCTGCCTTGCTACCTGCTCCTGGAGGACTTTGAGGCTGTGGCAGTGCTGCTCCATGGCTTGTTTAGTGTCTCTTCTGGAGCATCTGCTCATCACTCACACACTAACTATCCCTTGGTGCTCTCCCTGCAATTTTCTTGGGCTCCTGGCCCCTGTGTGATCACTGGGATAAACACTTTAAAACTGTCTTTCCACAAAACTGAGCCTCTGCTGAGATGCCAGCTAAACTTTTCCTGGGGCTGTGAGAGTTCCCTGATAAGATCCCACAAAACATGCTGGGGAATTACGAGTGGCAGGCTCATTCCTCACCCATGAAATGAAGTTAGTGGCTGTTTCACAATGTATGAAATAACAGGGAAAAGATGCCAGTGGGTGGCAGGGAATGCTGCTGAGTCACTGGATATTAAGCAATGCAGAACAAAGCAAACAAGGATTGCAGACTCTTTGGGGATGCCATATCAAGGAGCCATTTGGAAGCAAGCAGCAGCCCTTGCCTGACACATGCAGGCACAGGCATCCTTCACCACAGCCATGCTCTGGCCCAAGGCAGGCAGGTAAAAACCCCAGAGCCAGTGTGGCTAAATGCTCTCAGCAGGATCTTGTTACTCACCTGGGGAACGTAGCAGAAAAAGAGCAGAAAACTTCATCTTACAGCAGAGCTTTAAGGTAAAGAGAAGTGCAGCTGCTTATTACAACAAATCCTGATTTTAAATTTTCTTTTAGCTGGGCTTTTAAAAATAAATACATATGTCTTTTATTTAGCAAAATTAATATAGTCTGGTGCCCACCATTATGGAATTTTTTTATTTGTATTTTCTAAACCTGTAAATGGGTACTCAGTTGCTGTATTTCAGCTCAAATATTTAAACAAAATCTTTAGTACCTCTTCAGTTACATATTTTATTTTTTTTCTATTCACTTCCAGAAATGCTAACATATTCCAGCACAGTGTGGCCTCAGATGTCCTCATCAGAAAACATTAAAGGCTAAAGGTATGCAGTAATTAAATTGTGCTAAGGGAATTTCCTGGGAAGCTGTTGCACAAATCCATTGAAGAAAGGATGAAAAGAAATTAATGAAAAGGATAAGCGTGCTATTAACCAAATTTGGAATAGGCTTCTTATAAATACGTTTACCACTAAGTTGCTGGGATCAAGCAAGAACATCTAGTTAAAATAAGACATACAAAAGAGATGGGAAATGATGAAGCAGTTTTAGAACAGGCAATATCCTCATGATTACTCTATTCACCTTGAAAGAGGTAGCTTACAATATTAATTGGGAACTAGAAGTAAGTGGGGGCTACAGATAGTTTTATGATTTCTGTGACTGATTATATACTCTCCTCTTTCTTTGAATGGAACTGTTTAATTTTGCATTCACGTGTGAATATACATTCATGCAAAGGCTGCAAATTATTGTTTTTACTGTAACAATTAATATAAACCTGTGATTTTTGAAGTTGGTTTTGATCTGGACTGAAACAAAAGCAAGCATTTAAAGGGGTAGGGACAAAATGCAAAAATGCAAAAGGGAAAAAGCCAATGGAAGGTAGAAAAATGTTAGAAAATACATTAACCTTGTGACAAGTGAGCTGACCTCAGACACTACATCTTTGGGTTTGACTCCCTGCTTTGTATCACATCTCCTAAAGAGCTTCCTAGCCACAAAACTCCTAGGTATTCTGCAGTCTTTCATCTCATTCCAGTTTATCATTAAAAATTTCAATCCTGGTTCCATGTTGCTGCAAGTAAAAATAAGTACTGAGCCTCTTTTTTTTTTTTTTTTAATTTAAAATATATACCAGTTTTTCCAACCAAGTCTGCTCCTTTGCATTCACTTATAAACACACCAGGCTCTGGCTGGAGTGCCAGGTTTGGGATCTTGTTTTTCCAGTTTTTCCTCTTCTAGAAAATCTTTTACACCTGAAGCACAACAAACCTCTTAATCCTTCTCTTGATGTTTGAAACTTCTTATGTAACCTTTAATAAAAGCATGTCTAAAGAAATCTGCATCATTCTGCCCAGACTTGTGGGTGGTAGCTTGGAGTAGGACTGGTGCTCACCCACCAGCACATTTGGTAAGTGAGGAGGAGTATCTCACACTTTGGGACCTGCTAGGGTGTTCTTCACTAGCTCTCTAAACAGAAGGGATTTGCCCCAGGTGTTCTGTCAACAAAAGGACACTAACAAAGAAAAAGTCTATCACTGGATATTTTGAAGCTGGGTAAGGGTCCATACTGCCTTACCACACCCCAAGGGATTGAAAATCCAGCCATGAATGGACACTTACTCCTCTCAGACTTATCCGTCATAGACTGAAAATAAGTAGCAGTTGCAGGTACTTTGTGCCTTTCTAACTTAATTTCTTAACAAACTTTATTTCACTCCTTTGACTAAAATGTAAAACAAGGATGAATACTTGAAGAAAACTAAAACCCTATGTTTCTCAAATGTGCAAATGCAAACAAATCAATATGTTTCAAATGTCATTTTGTACTGATCATCAAAGTATAAATTCACAAATCATATTACAAATTGAATTGCTTCCTCCATTTTTAGCAAAATCAAAAAAGTCAGATCAGATGCAATTGTTCATTCTTTGAGCACAAAGAACACTTAATTCACAAAAATACCAAATATTTTTCCATTTACACCATGCTGCCCATACGTGTAACTGCAAAACAGATTGTAAGGAAACAAGAAAAGAAGAAAAAAAATCAGACAACAAAGATGTATTTCTTCCCTCAAAATATAGCCTAAATGCAGCATCTGGAATAATTAGGAGCCTTTTACGCTCAGAAACCATTTCAATGTAAATGAGATTGTCACCTGGGGCCCAAGCCTGCAAGCATTAAAGGTCATTTTATCCATGGCAGTAATTTCTCTTAAGAGCATTTGCAAGATTAGAAAGCAGGGTAACGTGATAAAGTGGAATGGAAAGACATTGTTAGATACCAGTTAGATACCATTAATTTAGCCAATTTCATATCAGTCAAACTCACTGGCTTCATGAAGATCAGCTATTTTAACAAAACAAGATTAATCTGTCTCTAGCACTATCAGCTGGCAGCTTTGCCAGTGAAAGTCAATCTAAAGACTCCATTTTGGGAAACAATTATTCTCGAATAAATAGAAAGTCAGGTCGGAACATCCTTGTTGATGTGAAAAAATGCACCATACACAACAGCAAGTCACATACCTCCTTGTCACCTGTGCAGTGGTCCAGCCCTGCTGCTACTGCAAATAACAGCAGAGCTCCTGGGACTGTAGGAGCCAAACCTTGCATAAATTGTCACTGCAGCAGTAAGACAGCAGCAGGAGACTGCAGGGCTGCATGCACTGCATCAGCAAGTAATCTGGCACTACCCATGTCTAGAGAAAGATAATGCTCACTTTCTTTCATTACTCAAATATTTTAAAGGAAATTTTACATATCGACTTGAAATGTTTTCCCTGAGTTTTAAATGTGCGACAGAACACTTCCACAGGTCACTAAACTTCAGTGATATTGCTAAAAACACCATGTCCCTGAAATCATTATGTTCCTCCTTTCTGTATCAGAAGGCCTCATTATGTGGAGATTAAGAATCTGCTGGGGACCCTAAATAGTGGATATGGTTTTGAAAGCATAAACAGTTCCACAGTAATTCCACTTTAATGTTATGTTAGCAGTTTGTATCAATTTTTTTTACAACAAGGCCTTTGAGATACAATATATGTATAAATCATTTTGTCCAAAAATATTGGAGAAAAAGAGTGTCTTTACAAAGCCAGAAATGTGTGGCCTATCATACAGCCAAGTCCATCTGCTCTACAGTCCTAAATCCTAAATATATAACTTAATTGTATTCAAACTTCCTCACTTGCACCAGCAGAGAGCAAGAACCACCTTAGTGAAATTGGATGGTCTTCTGGGGTTTGGTCAACTTGTGCTCAGGTCAATGGCATACATTTAATGACTTAAGCAGAAATTAAACAGAACAGCTTCAGATATTGGGAGTCAAAGCAGAGTTTTCTAGAAAATTTTCTGATCCCAAAGAGCTTTTTTCTGAGACAGCTAATGTAAAGATACACAGAGCAATGGTTCATTGCAGGAGGACTAGCCAAGGAACACTGGCCAAGGAGTCAGTGTAAGACTCAAATACAGCCTGACACAGTGGAGAAATTGCCACAAAGCAGAGAAAAAAAGCCAAAAGGTGAAATTAAATCCCAGTCCAAATACTCACAAAGTCCTGAAAAACACAGATACTTATTTTCAGTGACCCTTGCTGATCGTAGCAGTTCATCTGCTCAGGGGAGCTATTCTCAAAAGCTGTGAAACAGCAAATTCTGTGTTGTCTGATAAAGACATACAGTGTAAGATTTCATCTAATTCTGACGAGTTTTGGTTCTTGCTCTGATGTTTTCTTACGTAAAAAGTAGAATCTCTCATACATATCTGTCACGGTTTAGGAATGGTGAGCTGCCAGTATCTCTTCAGTTGGTGTGCAACAAGGCTCAGATCCTGTGTATCCCCAACTCCAGAACCTCAGGGCTCATCCTGGAGTGTCCCAGGGCACTTTTTCCCAGAGGCTCCAGGAAGACCCATTCTGCAGTGCAGAGCATGTTTTTTACACCTTACCCTGTCCTGACTGGCCCAAGGGCTACTGTATAAGCAATCTCCTGTTTAATTTGTTATAAAGCTTGTTGTTAAGAAATTCACATGAAATTGTTTTTCTTCCACAACACATGTCCTGGTATGAAAGACAGGTGTCTGCCAAGAAAGGCAGGAACCTTCCTGGAATGGAAAAGATGACTCCCTTCCCTTCAAATTAAAATTATTATCACTTCAAAATTACTGGACTTTCAGGAAAAGATATGGGTAAAGGAATAGCATTTCCCTACTAGATTATATACATGTATATATACATATACATATATATATATATATATAAACGAGGCAGAATGACCCTGGCCCCTCTCAAAGTCTGCCAGTTAACTCTTCTTTGCCATCCATTGGTGAAAACTATTTTTTTGCAACTGGGTTGGAGGTCAGGTGTTGTCATGCCATGCCTCCTAGTAACAAGCCTGCCCTCCTCCCAAATGCCCCAACTACCAAGGCTGTCTGTCCAGTGCCAACAATACAAGGGGAGGGGAAAGAGGACTATGGGGAGACCAAATCACAATAACATAACTATACATCAATAAAACTTCTCTTAACATATACATAATATTTAGGCCTTAATTGTGAGAGCCAGCCATCGCTCATTACCCATATATAATGGCACCAGCCCTGGAAGAGGGCAGCAAACAGCAAAGGCAGGCAGGTCTGGCTTCATTTCCAGGTTATTTAAGGGATCAGTGATGCCATCAATGTATTGCAAGGGTTCTGCAGCCTAGGTCAGTCCATGGCAAATAGTGGGACTGTTTCCACCCCTGGGGCAGTCTGTTCCAGGTGTACTGGGCACCTCTCCAGGTGAAAGCAAACTGTGGCCTGCACTCTGCTGAAACTTTGGAACC
>JANRMJ010000097.1:60177574-60187882 GCA_025584955.1 Alethe diademata
TAAAATGATCTGTGCACTATTTTATATAGTAGACTAATCACTGCTTTTTGTCTTTGTGATAATGAAAGTAATCCTTTCTGTCTGCTTTTCTAAGAGACTGTTCCAGTTCTGTTCAAGAACTGTGTTTCAGAATAATCACTTATGTAACAGTTTGGGAATATGAGGGATGTGAATGCATTCTACTCTTCTGGCACTGTCAAGAAAATGTCACATTGCATTTGTTGCCTATTTTGAGTCACACTGGTCTGGAATCAAATCCTTCATGGAGTTCAATTTCACAAAGCAGCATTTATGAGAAAATGGGCAATGTGAACTCTTAGGAACAAATTTCAAGGAACTGAAAGAGGTTTGGGGTTCAGGATTCTAGACTATGGAGATACTGTCTCAGCTGAGAGACCATCAAAAGGAGTTCTGCTGGTTTTATAAGCACTTGAGGAGGGAAGAGAAACAGGCAAGATAGTTCTCAGCCCTCTTCTGTGGGAAATGTCGAGTTTACCTTATTGAACTAATTTTTGAATATAAAAGGAATGTTACACAGCATATTTGATAATATTATAGCTGGTGTTGACAAAATGCCACCCAAAAAGTATTATGAAATATACGGTACCAATACTTTAATACACATACTGATATTTCAGTCCTTTGAGGAAAAATTGGATTGTCTTTGCAATATGGATGTCTCAGTGATAGCTCCAGATATGTTACAGGGTTGCTGCTGTGGTTGATTCATAACAGGCTGAAAGTACAATGTTTTATTGTAGCATTTTGTAAATAGATAGTTTTATGGGTAATGAAACTTAAAGCATCATTTTAATATGCAAGTGCACACACACAGGCTGCTCCATTAACAACCCCCAAAGACACCTTGAGATTCCTCAGGCATTCCTCATTACAAGTGCTTTATTTTTTTCATAGACATCTGCAGAGCAATTGAATTGCTGGAGAAATTACAGAGAAGTGGAGAAGTGCCACCACAAAAGCTACAGGCATTGCAAAGGGTGCTTCAAAGTGAATTCTGTAATGCTGTAAGAGAGGTAAGTTAACTTGATGTAAGCAGTTACCTTCAGTTAAAGACCAGTATGATTTACTTTTTCCTTTTTGTGCTCTGTGCAGTAAGCTGATTTTGAACTTCATACAGCTGTATTTAATTTACAAAGCTTATTAGAACAAGCCTTATTTTTAAGGCTTTTTTTTAAGGCTTTTTATTTTTTATTTTCAAAATAAAATAATTTGGGACACCATGGGTGTATAAAATAATGGCTTAGTAGCAAATCACTTCTGAAAGGTTATTTTGAGAGTCTGTCCTTACTGGGAGCTAACAGGATGTTATCCAGCTGGTATGTAAGAATAGACAAAGTACCAATTGCCTATGTTATTTTTAAGGCAAATCCATGCCATCTTTAGGTGGAGTCTTGTGCCACCTCATCTTCATTCCAGGTATTCCTTTGGAGACTTTAAGGTGATTGGATGTGCCTTGCTATTGCTGTTGCTTATGTTAATACTGATGATAACAGCTGGAATGGTTTTAAAATATCTGTTTGTAGACACAGGTGTCATCTTTATGTTTTCATCCTTTTGAGGACCCTGTACTTACTGCTTAGCAAGTACAATTGGTTGGCAGGGAGATGAGAAGATGTGGGTTAGCCTTCAGTGCAAGCACCTCCTTAGCATTAGTATTCTTATTGTCTCTGTGCTTTCAATCCTATTTTCCTTCAGATATTCAATTAATTGCTAAAGTTGAAGAAAAATTTGGGAGTTTGCGGGGAGGGATGGGTTGTCAGCAAAGCCTTGAAGAGCTGCCCTTAAGTGTTTTTGCATGCATCCACACTGAAGAGTTCCAGCCTGAATCAAGCAAGAGAAAACAGTCATCATGCCTCGAGTCAGGTGTGCACACCTAGCCATAAGCATTTCCAAAGTCTGGTGAAGTCTGAGTACTGTGGAAGGAGGGAGGACTTGGGACTGAGCAATAAAGATGCTGAGAGATTTGTTTCTTTGTAGAATGCTAGATTGCCTGTTCTTGTTGTGAATCAGGGAGTAACATTAGAGGTGTGTACTTTTAATTTACACAGTTTTGAGTTGCACATGGTATTTTGTTGTGTGTTTTAATCATACTGAAACTGTTTTGTCTCTAAAGGTGTATGAACATGTATATGAAACTGTGGATATCAGCAGTAGCCCAGAAGTTAGAGCTAATGCAACAGCAAAGGTAAAAGTCAAACTATCACTTGCAAAAAATGCAGTAGTTCATTACTTCAGAAGCAGAAGCTTATGTGAAATTCAGAAGGATATTGTCTAGATGTCTGACAAAATGGATAAGATTGACAGTTTATTAAAAGGCATAACAAGACTTGTTTTTAAATTTCTTTCATTTCAGTTTTATTCTTGGAGTTCTGAATTTTTCATAATAGTGTTGGTATGTAGGGAATTAATTGTCTCATTTGCCTTAACGTTTAAGTACTCTGAAGTAAATTACATTTTCAGTCTGCTCACTGTGTCTAGCTACAGGAGCTGTATTTAATTTCTTGTAAATGAGAAAATCTTGTTTCTCACAGGCCACAGTAGCTGCATTTGCTGCTAGTGAAGGTCATTCTCATCCCAGAGTGGTTGAACTACCCAAAACTGAAGAAGGTCTTGGCTTCAACATTATGGGAGGCAAAGAGCAGAATTCTCCAATTTACATCTCTCGGATTATCCCTGGAGGCATAGCTGACAGACATGGAGGCCTGAAACGTGGAGACCAGCTGCTTTCTGTCAACGGAGTGGTAGGAGCTGGTTTTCTTTTCTTTATGTAGCAGTAGCTGCTTGTTTCCACTTGAGGGAGCACAGACAACACACGTGGCACAAGCTCGTCTTGGCTTCTGATCTTTGCAAAATACTTCCTTTTTGTCCTCACAGAACATATTTGCTTAGGTTTCTGTAGAGTTGTGTGCATTGAGAGTTTTAGGATTGTGCTTTGGTTATCTGTCTCAAAAAGGAGCTGTACTATCCATATCAGTATTTCAGATTCTGAAGGGTTATATAAAGGTAAACAAAGAATTTTGTAAAATACAAACTGCCTTCCTTTTTCACTGAAGTTCATGATGCAGTTTTTTACTAATAGAGTTTTCTGCACCTTCTAAGGTAGGTAGTAAATTATGCCATGTTGCTTTTGGCTGACCAGATTCTCATTTTTCTGAGTAAAAATGCTACTGCATGATGAAAACTGTAATGAGATGGAACTGCAAGGTGGTGTTACCTTGTATGGTACTTTTTCCTTCCACTTAACTATACTGAGCTTGAGATGCAGACTTTTTACTGTATTTTAAGAAATACATGTCTAAAGTGCCAATGTGGATTTTTTTTTTTAGTAAGTGTCCTCTTCTGAAGAACTACCAATACAAAAAGTAAAACAAAGGGAGGCTGGAAAGAAAAAGTTATGGGTAGACTTTGACTTGAGACAGCTTTCAGTCAAATGCATGTAAATATCTCCCAAATACTTGTTCTTACTTACAGAGAGAGTCTCTATGCAGGCTTAAAACTAATATTTTCATGATTACATCTGTAAACCAAATTTTAAGACTTAGGGTCAAACAAGATTCTGGGGGTTTTTGACTCTTGAAAGGAATAGTGAGTGGGTACAGATACTGGGTATCTGTACTCCAGGAACTCTTGGCTAGCACAAATCTCTGACATACTTGGCTCCTGACTATTACCTGGGAGTCCAGCTGTCCTTTCCAAGAGACATAAGAGAAGTCATAGCTGTAGTGATGCACTATCTTTCCTTAGCCTTTTGTTATTAGGAAACATTGAGAGACTGGTGCAAAACAGTCTTCAGATGAGTCCTTACCCACAGACTCTCTTAAAGACAGCAGAACACCACTCCACCCAGAACTGAACCTGATCATCAGGCAGTTGGTACAGCTAACAATGACTCTATTGTGTGCATGCACATGTATAAATATATATAGCCATTGTAAGAATACAGTGAGTGCATAAATTGCTGTTAAGAACACTAATGTGTCTCAGAGAAGTCATTGTCATCTGGTATTTACAGATGGAATCATGTCATCATAACACGACAGGTATTTTCTTGTGATTGTAATTTGTACTTCAGTAATAGTAATAAAGAATGCCACTGCCAAGACTGCAGCAAATATGACTGAAAAACAAGTTTATTTCTTTTTCAGGTGGGAGATCTTGAGTGTACTCCAGAATTTTAGGTGTTTTGATAGAATTAACCAGAACTCTACAGACCTTTTATTACCAGTTTTGAACTGAACAGCCTACACATCCACTTGAATAACAAAAATGAAAACATTCAAATGTGTGTGTTGTCTAAGTCTGATAGAAGAGAAATAACTTGGGGTTTTTTTTAACTGTTGTTTTTCTTTCTGTAAGTAACTTTATAGTTACGGGGAAACCCTCCAATCAACAGGTACATCACCTGCCTTCTAGCTTCTAATAGCACCAGTGGGAGGTAGGCTTGGAGCAGTCCTGTCATTGTGTTTAGTTGGGAGAAATAAGTCTTGCTGATAAAATATATGTGGACCAGGAATGTGTCATTGGGTGCAGTTTTTGAGAACCGCTGCTTAAAAATTGTAATTAGATGAATCTAATATAATTCTAAGAAATTCTGAGGGTATTTTATAAAGCATTTTTATTCTGGTCTTCCTGAGCTGGGTTAGGCTATTGATAATCAGTTTGGAGGAAGTGAATGTTTTGGTTTTACTGAGAGATGTGAAGCACTAAGATAAGCAACACATTGCATGTTAGTTGCTCCCTTGCAAGCATCCAGTATGCACTGTTTTGCCCTGTTGTGATGCAAGGTAACATCAAGAAGGCAGCTGTCTTGCAGCTGTCTGTGGTGATTTCTTAATGAAATTGAGGGTAACCGCTAAATTTAAGATGGATGCAAAAGAAGAAAAATAATACTAAATTTTAAGTAAGTATTCTCCCGAAGCTTTTGATTTTTAAGTGTAATTTCATAATTGACTAAGGTTAAGGTTATCATTGCAGAATTTAACTGTTCAGCATAAATCTAAACAAGATTTTTGTACTATTCTTTTACTAATACTAATTAGCATTTTTATCATCACCTCTCTTGGTTTGTTGAAACATAAGTTCTGAAATTGCGTCTTGAACATACAGTCTTGAAAATAGAGTACATATAAATAAATACATAAATATAAGTGTTTATATGGAACTGTACAAAAAATGAAAAAATCTGTTTTCAGTTGATGTCTTTACTAATGCTGAATGGTTTGTACTTCACAGAGTGTTGAAGGTGAGCACCATGAAAAGGCAGTAGAACTGCTGAAGGCAGCTCAAGGAAAGGTGAAGTTAGTTGTGCGATACACACCAAAAGTCCTCGAAGAAATGGAGTCGAGATTTGAAAAAATGAGATCGGCAAAACGAAGGCAGCAAAATTAACACTGTGTGCAATAACTTAAAGCAAAAATATATATTCCTTTTACATTTTATAGTTTCTTTGTGACTCAGTTGATCCAATGCCTGTCATAAGACCTGTCCTTTTCATAGAATCATGGAGCAATTGAGGTTGGAGGGACTAGGTGTAGTCCATGCCCCATTACCCAGCTCAGAGGAGGGCCAGCTAGAGCAGGTTTCTCAGGAGTGTGACAGGCTGGCTTATTAGACATATCTGAGGATGGAGACTCCAGACCTCTGGACAGTCTGTTGTAGTGTTTTCCTCTCCCTTACACTATGAAGATCCATTTCTATGTTTTAGTAGAGCTTCTGGTATTTCTACTTGCACCCACTTCCTCTTGTCCAGTCACTAGATTTACTGGGAAGAGTTAGGCTCTTCCTTTACTCCTCCCTTTCAGGCATTTACACAGGTTGATAAGATCACCTGAGTCTTCTCTTCTCCAGGTGAGAGAGGCAATCCCAGTTCTTCCAACTTCTCCTTGTCTGTAAGATACTGCAATCACTTAATCACCTTTGTGGCCCTTAACTGGATTCACTCTTGTATGCCCATTTCTGTATTGGACTGGGGCTGAAACTCACCCAGCACTGGAGTTGTGTCTCACGAGGACTGAGCAGTGGAAGAATCCCCTCCCTCAGCTTGCTGGCAGTGCTCTTGTCAGTGTGGAGCAGGAGACTGTTGGGCTGCTTTGCTGCAAGGGCACGTGGTGGCTCATGGCTTGCTGCTGTTCTCTGCAAGGCTGCTTTGCAGCTGCCCAGTCCCCCAGTCTGTGCTGGAGGATGAGGTTGTTCCCCCAGTGTAAGACACTGCACCTCTCCTTGCTGAGCTTTACAAGGCTCCTGTTTGCCCATTTCCCCAGCCTGCTGAGGTCCCTTTGCACGGTTTGCTGAGAGTGTGGGCTGTCCCATCCCCTGGGTTGTTAGTAAAATCTTGCAAGAGTGTGGCCCCAGTACGGGCCCTGGCGTGCACTGCTAGGGACTGGCATCCAGCAGGACCTTTTGCCACTGATCACAGCAATCCTCAGCAGTTCAGCCAGTTTGAGTGTCTTCAGTCTCCTTGTGCTTCACAGTTTAGGAGGAATGTGTAGGTTTAGAGTGGCCTAAAATGCCCTGGAAAAACATGTATGGTGATATTTCTGTTGATTTTTTTTAATAAGTCTTGTGTCAGACTTTTGAGAGTGAATTTACAGATTTTTCAAAGGTATTTAATAAGACATAGTTGTACAATCAGCATCCTTTTTTTTCTGTTTTCTTTTGACATTACTTAACATAGAATCTGCCAGGAGTTTTGCTAACTGATTTTTGGAAAAAAAAAATTCTTATATAGCAGTATTTTGGCACTTTTCTTAAGAATATGTTGTATGTCAGCTACAAAACGCAGTCACAATCTACTGTGTAGCTGATAACAATACCAGATTTTGTAATATGTTTGGTAAGTACATTGTTTTTACACTTCTGCTAAATTATAATTCACTACTCTGGAAATTTTATTACCTCTCCTGTAAATAATTTACAGTTGGTGTTCTTATGTAATGATGTTGCAATAGCCAACATTTACAAATTTGCAACAATCATTCCTGTAATTTACATTATTTTGTACTAATTTTAAAGCAGTTATGGAAGAAACATGATTGCTGTATGCAGTTCTGGATTGACTCTAGATGTATTTTTATATTGAGAAACAGAAGATATATAAATGCAGTACAAAAGAAACCCAGATGTTTCCCTGACTTTCTGCTGTGTAAAAGAATTATTCATCTTAATTGTCATACCATTCTTGTCTTTCTAGTATCTTTTATTGTAGTCTTATTTGCATATTGAATGTATTGGTTCTGGAATTGTAAGTACCTAAATTACTGATTGTTATTGTTATAAGACTAAAATGTTCTGAGTCTTATATGCCAGGTTACTGTGACGTGAACGTGTCTGGGGCTTTATTACTGACTGCTTTTGACTTGGGGGATTCTTGTTTGTACTACAGAAGTACTACATCATGATAGCTAAATAAGGACATCTCCATCTGTAAACAATTACTGTCTTATCTCATGTGTTCTTGATGGTGGCATGGGTTTTGTGTACCATTTTTAAAACTTCTGGACAGAGATCCACCTTTTGGAATCTACCAGGTTTGATGCTGTACTTACATAGTTTAAGGTTTGGGCTTGGTTTGGGTTTTTTTAAGCTTCATCTTTTGAAGAATTAACTTCATTGTCTACTGGGTATCAGTTCACTTGTATGGCAGCTATGAGTACATCCTAATTGACTGTTAGCAATTTGATTTTTAGAGGCTTGAGCTGAAAAGTACAATTCTTGCTATGTGGCTAATCCCTAGTCTTATTTCACATGGACCAATATGTGGAAGACAGGAAAAGGGTAATAATCTAAAAATGACAGCTTGAAACTTGTGCTTTGTCAGTTGACCTATTTGGGAAAAAAAAGTGGTTGCTATGGGCAAGTGAGAAATGTGATTGTTTTCTGCATGTCTGTAAGCATGGTAAGCCTGCAAAGAGAAGTTTGGGAGATACTGGTAATTTGAAAATGCAGTATAAATATTTATCAGTTTGATGACATTGAGCACTGAATTGCATGGTTGGTTTTATGTCATAGGCCTCTTTCAAAAGGCCTCATGTTACTGATACAACCATGTTGTTGAATTGTATATTTTTATGGAACAACTAATGTTTAAAATACTGAGACCAGAATCACTAGTTAGGCCAATTGTGGATGTGTTTTAATTTAATTGTTAATTGGTAGAGATATGTTATAGAGCCATATATAAATATATATATTACAGAGAGGTATGGATACAAGATAGGAATGTTCATTTTACAAACTGTATCCTTTGTATTACTGAGCAAGAAGTATGTTTTGTTACTCTAATGAAATATTTACTGCAGCTAGAGCTGCTAAATGCAGTAGCATTTTCATTCTGAATTGTAGCATTTGGGTATGGTTTTGTCGACTACTACTAAATGTGGAGAGGTATCTGGGTATATAAGTAGTACACGTAGAATTTGATAAAATGTTTTTAAATTGCAGTAACAAAAAAATCAGTAACAGACAACTAATTAATAATCATCTTTGATACTATGAGAACCCTTTAATAATAAGGAAAGGGTCAATTAAAATACTCCAAGAAACTTGATCTCTTACTACTGAGCAGTGCCTGTACTGTGTTAATATGCAGTCCCTACACACTACTCATACTTGGGTATGCAAATTAAGGAGAGGTATCATTTCTGCAAGTAATTTCTGCATCTGATGCTGCTGTGAGTTTTATCAACAAAAAAATAAAAATTCAGTTTCACACATGTGTTTGTGTGTTTTTCTTCTGACTTTCCATTTTGAGTACAGGTTACAGACTGCTTTAATTGGCTGTTCATAGTCTTTAGGGCATAATGTAAACATTTGCATGTGTGGGCATCCAAAGAGAGAAACTTCAAATCTGTGATTAGTTCATCTCCTGATTGCTTTTGAATCTCCCCTTTTCTACCCAGTGTTTTGTGATTTGCTGGAGAAAAATAGTGCTATAAAGTACCTATAATAGTTTGAACATTTTTGCATTTTTGAGAAGTCAGCTGCATGAAGTCGAAGGTTTTTTCTGCTTAAAAACATCTTAGCATGTAGATCTTTGTTACATAAATAAGCCAGCTTCACAGAAAACGTTAGGGTTTTATTTTTAAAGGAAAATAAAAAAATGCTCACAAGCAGGTGTCTAGCTAAGCAGAAAGTGAGAGAAATGGGAGTTGTTGATGGAGAGGGAAGAGCAGTGATCTGTCAGTACTAGCAAGGGAGAGGCAGAGGCTGAAAAACTAAGGAAAGTATTAATTTGCCAGGACAAGCTATGGACTAACTGGAAGCAGCAAAGCAGTATTGATGACAAAAAGGGGAAGTGGATTGTTCCTAGGACAGGAGTTTCAAATATGGAGACTTCAGAGAGCTGCACTAAGGAAAAGACATCTGAAGTGATGCTGGTTAAAAGAAACAGAAAGACTGGAAGCGGAAGGATTGAGAGGAAAAGCTAGGCTATTCCAGTGTCTCAAAGCATGCAGAAAAAGAAAAAAACAAAACAGAGCTCTGCTATTCTGCTTTTACTAGGCTCCTTCTATCCTGAGAACTTCTGGGCACATTGTGGGGTACTACTGCTGCCGTACAAAGTAATCTCCATGCTACTGTTTGTCTTCCAAAATCCAAGCAGGCACTGAGGGCCATTTCTGCTCCCATTATCTTTGGTTAGTGAAGTGAGACTATTTGCAGAGTGAGTGTAACTGCTTTGTTATTGTTCTTTGCCAGCAGTAGAAGGTAAAGGTCATTTTTTCTTATGGGGATTGTTTTGGATCTGTTCTGTCGAAGTAAGTTGAGAGAACTCCTTTAAATTTTTTCCCCTTCTATTCTGGTTGCTGCTCTTCCACTGCTGTCCCTGAGCACAGGCATGAAAAGTGACATGAATGGATGGTGTCTTTGACCCTGACATTTCTCAGAACAACATGGCTTTGACAACAGCATTTCTCTGCCAAGATCAGCAGGGGAGCACAGAAGATAACCATGTGTCTGTACTTTTACAGCAAAGTTTTAGCATACACTGGTAGATTCAACTTTGAGAACTTCATATTTCTAACAAGGTACAGGACAAGCACATAGCCTGTTATTAAAATGACCTTACTTTTTCACTGATAAGTGATGATGTTCATATAAAATCAGTGCGTCAGGAACAGGATTCCTAAATGCAAGAAAATAATAACTTTTTGCAGCAAGATAAAATCATGTTAACACTTTTAGAAGGCAGTTAGAAGTTGAGCTCAGATGCTCAAGGGCTCTGGACACAGGAGCTATGCCACAGGGACAGGTGGGTTAATTTTGCAGTGGAGGTTTGTGGTCCAAAGTGCT
>JANRMJ010000097.1:60198749-60258391 GCA_025584955.1 Alethe diademata
AGCAAATATGTCTGGACTTTTAAACGGTTACATGATTAGTAGTGAATCATAAATAAATGTGCAATTTCAGAGGTACACAGGGAGGGCCTGAACCTGTTTAATTTAGCTTAATAATGCTGCAGATGTAGCTGTATATTTTATAAGGCTGCTCTCCGAAAATGTGTTTTAATTTGGGAGTCTTGCCATTGCCTTCTTGACATGTGCACACAGATTAATGGCCTGACCCGGTGCCCCAGTGGGGAGAGCAGCATGGCTGTGCTTTCAATAGGCATGTCACTGACAATGGAAACATATGGACTGTTTCACTGCCATCCTGGAAAGCCATCTGTGGGGCTGTGAGGGCAGGGGGCTGGGGGCTTCAGCCTTCACAGCTGATGGTAAGCTGGCCGTAAGGTTTGCTGGGAGCAGTCAAAATGCTTTTGCTGAAGCTGTTGTGCTTTGCCTGGCACTGTTTTGTGGTGGCACAAGAACCCCAGATGTAGAACAATGCTGTTTTGGCATTGCAGGAATGCAATGTATTGCAAATATATTGCAGGGCCATGCAGTACAGTCCACTGTGGTTGTGTTTCATTCTTTTGTATGTGATGCTGTACCGTGGTTTTTCTCAGTCATTTGGGCACTGTGGTGGTTGGTATTTGGTGTTCAGTAGATGCAAAAGACATGAGTGCAGGTGTGGGTACTGCTGGGATGTACCTGGGGGTTGGTTTCTCCATTCTTCCCCTTTCACAGACAAAATGGCACTGCTGTTCCTATCCAAAACAGGACATGGCAGTGTGTGTTAGCTTGTAACGTGAGAATTTGTTTTTCCTGCACTCAGGGCTTTAGGCTTGTGGCAGGAAAGCAGGACAGTTTGCTCCTTTTGCTGGAGGAGGAGATGGTGCAAGTCAGGAAAGGATTTTTGGGGAAGCTTGCTGCCCCTTGGCTGGCAGAAGGAGTCTGTGGTGTATAGCATCAGTCCTTTCTTTGTTACTAGAATTTGATGTACAGGATGAACTGACTGTCCTTTTTAAAACTTCGTCTCATGTTATTTTAAAAATAACTCTTACTTGAGGAGTTTCTTTACTGTTTTCTAAATGCTGATCCAGGTTAGTAGCAGATGTAATTTCTTCATCTGGATAAGTGAAGCGATTGAAACCTGTGACTTTGGAGTGCAGGCCTCTCTCTCTGGTGCAGTGAGTGGGTCATTCTGTCTGGAAACACGCATGGTGTCTTTCATCTGGCAGAACTGGTGGATCTGACCTTCACTGCACTTGTGCATGTAGAAGCTGTGAAGAGGTTGTCATTTTTTCAGGTGCCATACTTGGAAGCCCTAGAAATATATTGGTTTTCTGACACTGGGGGACGCCTTTCTGAGACTGGGGGACATGCCTGTGGTCGTGCTCTGAGCAGTTCTGTGAGCTGCTCCTGCAAATTAGGAGTCCTTTAACCTACTGAAAGGAGCCCTGCACTGTTTGGAAGATAGCAGCCAGACTTACATGTTCTTTAGGGAATTTTGCAAAGCCATTGTCAGCAGCAACCTACATGTTTCTTGTTCATCTCCTTTATTTAGAGTTTCACTCAAGTACCTGTTCTCTTCAGACATGAAATGCTCACCATGCTGGGTGTCCTCTTGGGGTCTTGGTGGCCTTCCTGGAATTAGCTGGGGAGAGAAAAGGAAATGGTCTTTACAAAGAGTCCTACTCTGAGAATATAGTTACTGGTGATTTGGGCTTGCACAGGCTTTTGCCTTTTGGTAGTGTTCTGCTGCTGTTGGTTTTAACATTTGGGTTAAAAAAAAAAAACAAACAATGGAAGTGGATGGGCTAATATTGACCAAACTGTTAATATTTTACAGAACCTAGTGTGAGTCTTGCTGGGTGTAGAAAATCCATGTCTTTTGCAAGGGCAAATCTACTGTCTCTGTGTTACTATTGCTAAATGTTTACTGGAGTCATTATATCTTTTCAATATCAGCTCAGTCATTTATTTAATATTTACTTGCTCTTGCTTGACATTTTTTTCAAAAATTTCAGCTGGCTTGTTTACATGTTGTTTTTCTTTAACTTGCTTACTGCAAAGGCAGGTCTCTAGTTTTCAGACCAAAAACGTACAATATCTCAGTGCACAAGAGGATTAAGCAGGGATTTAATTTGTTTTTGGGATAATAAGTGGCAGTTGTTTACTTCTTCAGCAGAATACTTTGCAGTATTGCAGCAAGACCGGTTTTTCCTCCTTAAAACTGTTCAACACTTCTGAGCAACTACGCCAGTAAAGCAGGTCTGTGTATTCAAAAAAACATGAAAACAATAATATATCTGAAATCCTGCTTAAGAATAGGACTGCTTGCACGGTGATTGTATCTTCACTTGCACAAAATAATTTTTTTTCCCCTTGTAGCATGATTGGGAGAAATTCTGTAGCAAACATCAGATAAATACTCAAATACCCTTGGTGTTTGTCTCACCAGATGTATTCCTGCTGTCCTTCAGGCAAAGTGCATCGCCTGGTCTGGGTTCGTTCAGTGCCATCAAGAGCAGAGAATAACGGAATAATAATGTAAACATTAAAAGAAATTGTCCCTCATGCCATTTTTCATTGAACTTGCCTCAGTGAATTTGGTGCCCAGTCAGATTAATTTTATTATAAAAAGGTCAAGATTGATATTGTTGGCCACTTTACTGTGCAAATTGACTTCCCCACCACTTTGTCTTTTGGCATCTTCAATGGGAATAGGCAGCTTCTGTTTCATCTCTGGCCTCCAAATGCCCATCACTTTAGAGGTACTGGAGAAATGGAGGATTCTACAGTGTTTATGATATCTGTGCATATTTCAGAAAAATCCCCTTCTTTCAAAAGATGATATGTTAGTTACATTGTGCTGTTAGTGAGAAAAAGAACAAGAATTATGTAGTGCCTGCTGTCATCCCGTGTGCTAAGTAAGTTTTAATTGTTGGTGCCTTCCTTGAACTGTCAAATTGAGAAGTAGTTTCTTAAGAGGACTTAGAACTCTGTGTGAATCAACAGGCAAAGTGTAGAGGTAGTTTGCATATGACCATTTTCAGTCTTACAAGTCTTTTGCATCTCTAATTTAAAGAAAGAAAAACTGTTGGGTAGTAGCACCTGCCTTGGGATTTGAGTGTTGAAGTGGAAGCTTTATGTATGATGGGGTGAATTCTTTTTAGCTCTATTGTGCATCAATGGGAATCAGCAGGAACATATAGATATCTGGCTTAGCAACTTAATCTGAGGGCTTTGCTAAAAGAGTTGAGTGACTTACAAAATTTTAAAGTTTGGTAGAAGAGACAGGTTCTTGCAGCAGAACAGTGCTAGCAGATGATTCTTTGGAAGCTTTTGAGGCAGCAAATGTCTTAACTATTCATCTCCGCAAAACTATTGGGAAAGCCTTAAGATCTGTCAGTGTTAGTGATGTTGCTTAACTCCTTTGGGACCTCAAACATATAGCCTTAAGTGGGATTACTTCTTCACCTGTCACTGTGAAATAGCCTGTCTTTGGTTTAGGTCTCCCAGAAGTGCATAGGTTATTAGAAATACAGGATATTGCTGCATATTTGCTTTGTATTTTAAAAGAAGTTAACACATAGTATAATTTCAGAGGCTATATGCAGATCACCCAAGGAGCTTCAGCAAATCTCTGCATGTGCAGTTGAACACAAGCAGGCCCTCTGGTGCTGCCATCCCTCATTGGGACAGCTCTTTTCTCCAGGTGTGCAGCTTGCAAGGGGGAGATTCAGGTCCAGCTTTTCTTCACCAGCTTTGCGGTGCAAATAGCTTTCATTAGCTTTCACACAATAGCCCAAGGCTTTTGGGGAAGGACTAGGCTGGAAGCTCACCACTCTTACTGCCATATGTTGCATGCATTTAGACAAGGTGGTGAATGAAGCACAAGAGGC
Source organism: Alethe diademata (assembly GCA_025584955.1). NCBI lineage: Eukaryota > Metazoa > Chordata > Aves > Passeriformes > Muscicapidae > Alethe > Alethe diademata. Next base: position 60,202,640 of record JANRMJ010000097.1, read on the forward strand.
ATCTCAAACATTGAAAATCTTGGTCATATTTTAAGCTTCTTTAGTTGTTACAAAGATAACATCTGTGGGGAGATTAATGAGCAGTAAGTAAACTGTGTTGAATCCAGGGTTGCAGAATGCAGTTTAACTGCTTTAGGTTTCAGCACACTCATTTAATTACTGGGTTACTGAAGGTTTTCTCTGGTGTGAGGAGTGTGTGTGTGTAAGGGAAAATGTGAACATTTATACAAAGAACTGTGAATGAAGTTTAGGGATACTGCCTTCATATTGCCTACACAATCCCACTTATATTATCACTGCCTTAATTTCTTTCTAGAAGATTGTGGATAGGTCTTGCTATCACTTAAACTCAATTAATTATTTCAGTGTTCACTTCCCCATGTGATTTAACACACACAAATTTAGTTATTCTTTTCTGGCCTAGGGAGAGATTTCCTTCCAATAATTACCTTTACTGCCCTTTGCACTTCTGCACATTAGTTTGTTTGGAGACACATAGGTGCTTGGTAAGCAACTCCAAACAAGGCAGTGCCTGGAGCCGTCTTGGAAACATAAATTATACCTTTTAAATATCATGGTAAGCTTCAGTTTGCAGAAAGTAAACTACCAGATGTACTGAACAAGCAAGCTCTAAACATTTCTCCCTTAACTTAAGGCCCCATGAGTTCAGCAGGAAAGCACCAGTTCACACTGCCCTTCAATACTCTATTGGGGCAATACAGGTACAAAGGAAAAGCATTTAAGTTACCTAATAACATCCATTAATTCAACCATTTCTTTCTACTGGCAGCTGTTTAGTCATACACTATTAAAATGTATTTGTAAGATGAATGTGATGCAATGCTGCCAGACAGATTGCTCCTATGGTAGCAAAGAAATCCATATTTAATCTTGTGGAAATTTTACAGGATTATATCCTTCTGTTTGCCTTCCATGATGACCTACTTAATACATAATATGGATGAAAGAAAAGAAAATACAAATAGTAAAGACCAGCAGGGATAAAGTGCATACATTCTTTGTTAAAACCATTTTTATTTGAATTCAGTGGTAGTTAGAAGAGAGAATTTCTTGAACTGTGTGGACAGAATTAGTTCTAAAAGCTGTTTTATTTGCAACATTTATTAATCTATATGCTGCAAAAAATACAGTCTGATATGTCCAGGATGGGTTGCTTCACTCTACTATGTTTACTATAAATTGTCCTTATATCTAACTATTTTGTGGTAAATATAATGAACAGTAGAAAAAGATTCCATTTGTTTTGAACCTTTGGATATTTAGTATTCTTATTAAGATGGAATAATTAATTAACTTTACTGTTCATGACAGTAAGTATTTGTAAAGTTGACTGTTACTGTGTATGTGGAAAAAATTAACTATTTTAACTTGAGAAAGCTATGCATGTTTTAAAATAAAATTTTCTTTTTCATTATACCCTGGTGTTTGTTCACAAACAGAGAAAAATTGATCATGTTTTGCACGTTTCCTCACCTTTTCCCCTAAGGTAGTCTCTTAGGCCTCTATTCTGATCACCTGTCCCTCAGCTAAAATGTAAAATAAATCACTGCATCTGCTTTACATTTTTCAGATTGGGTAGTGAATATAAAATATTTTGCTATTTATTGTGGAATCTGGCATTGTAATTGCAGAGCATTATTTCATTTGTTGCATTAAAAATAGCTTGCCAGTTTCAATAGTAACCTTTTCATGCTGTAAACTTTCAGGGCATTAATTTTTTTTTTAATGTTACCTTCGTAGTTTTGCTGGTGATAAATTGGAAAAATGAGTGTGTTAATGGAAGTAAATTGTTAAATTGGTAATGAGGAAACAGGCTGTCAATAGCTTAAAGGTGTCTGTGTTAGGAGCAGGTTTCAAGCTGCATGGCAAGTTTTACTGGCCTTGGTTTACTGATCCAGTAAAATTCATGGTCTTTCAAGGTAGAAGGAACCAGACGTCTTCAAAACAAGCAAGAACAAGACAAACCAGATCATGTTATTAATGGAGCCTAGGAAGGATACATTTTGTCCACTTTGTAAACATTATAGTTGTCTTAATCGAAATTTACATTGGTCAGTGGCCTTTAGGTAAGATCTAGAGTGTATTTCCTTGCCTGTAGAACAGCTGTGATGATGTAAAAATATGCCCATGTTTGTCATGTGGAGATAACCAAGGAGGCAAGTGTTCATAAGCCAAGTTCTTTTGTTGGAGTTCATCTGTAAAATGCATATTGCTGGGAAGATGCATGTACTATTTCTGCCTACAAGCAAGCTAGAAATACATGCAGATTACTTGAGTGCCTTCTCTGGGTTGCTTGCTTTTAGATCACACGTGAATTAGATGTGTTTGTATAAAAATTAATTCTGTGTACATGATCAAAGTTGTCAAGCATTAATCTCTGTTGCAGAGTGTGGACCAGCTAGTTAATGTGGTAGGTCTTCGTTTTTCATGTGGAATACTTGAAATGTTCTGTTAGCATTAAATTAGCTGTTTTTTCTTGGCAGTTAAGTGATTAAAATCTGATCACTTTTAAATAGCTGTAGTCATTTAAGTACTGAGAACAAAGTTAAACTGAAGAGAACCTTTTCAAGAAAATCACTAGTAATAAGAGCTTCTTTGACCTCTTTTTTATAGTTGCAAATGATGGCTATCAGTGTTTTTGGTAGAGGGTTTCTATGAAACATTTCATATCTTTGTATACATTTTACTTAAAAATTAGAAAATATGCTAAGTTTTTATTGGCTCATATTGTTGGGTCAGCAATAGTAAATATTACTAATTTTTTTCATGTTAGGGCAGAATCCAGAAGTCCAGAGCTGTCCTATTAAATTTGATTAGCACAGCTGTCCAGTTGTAGTTTCCTGTGTTTTAGTTTATGGCTGTATTTGCTTGGTTAGTTGTTTTTGTTTGTTTGAGGGTTTTTGTTGGTTTGTTGTTGTTTGACTGGGGGGTATGTTTGTTTTTTGACAGCAGCAGATTAGACACTGAGCCATGCAACTGGTGAGTGGCAAAGCCTCACCCTCATGTGGGCCTTGGGTTGCACAGGATGGATGGAGTCTTGTCATGCTTTTTTATATTACATTGCAGTGGCATATTCTCACATTATATTGCAGTTTTATCAGATATTCTAGCAGTATTTTTACCAGCTTGATACGAATTTGGATTGTAACTGCTGTATTGGATGTGCTTAGAATGGGCTTTCATGCTTGGTTTTAGAATGTAAATTACTTTTCTTGCTCTTTGCTGCTAGAGAAGAGTTCCTCCTGAACTGCTGTGGTGAATAATCACAGAAATTGTCAATAATGTAACAGAACTGGAGTGTAAATTCCTCTTTTATCAATATTCAACTCTGTTAAGGTCAGTGATATGAGACATTTTGATAAAGGTTTGTGAATAGGCTTTCCAAAAATGTGCTTGGAGTTAGGCCTTCAAACCAAGCCATGCTGACATTGCTGTGGTTTTTTCCTCCTTATTTTTTGTTGTACAGTTACATCGTCTTTTCTTGTAGGAGCAGGAAACGGGAACACCATGTAGGACAGGTGGTCATCATGTATTATTTATTGTGGCCTTCATTCTGTGGTCTAAGGTAGGACTAGAAAGATTTTGGTGTATAATCCCTAAGCAGGCCATCTTATCTCTGAAAAGCAAAATCACTGAGTACCATTAGATTGCCATTGCTGAAAGGAAAGTTGCTTCTTTGATTATGTGAACCGAGTTACAAGCAGCTGACTCTCTGGTGTATTTAAAGATATACAAAAGGGTTTTTTATTATTTAAAAAAAAATAATGAAAAGGTCTGTGTTGGTTTGTACCCAGCTGTGTTTTAATAAAATCATGGAGTGGTTTGGATTGGAAGGGACTAAAGATCACCTAGTTCCAACCCCCTGCCATGGGTAGGGACACCTTTCCCTAGACCATGTTGCTCAGACTCCCATCCAGCCTGGCCTTGAGCAAGGAATGTTCCAGGGATGAGGCATGCACATCTTCTCTGGGAGCTTGTTCCGGTGTCCCACCACCTGTACACTAGTGAAATGTCTTCCTGCTGTCCACTGTAACCTACTGGCTTTCAGTTTGATGCTGTTCCCTGTTGTTCTGCCACTGCATGCTCTTGTAAATAGTCTCTCTCCATTTCTTTTTTAGGCTCCCTTCAGGTATTGGGAGGCTGCAATTAGGTCACCCCAAAGCCTTCTCTTTTCCAAGCTGAACAATCCCAGGTTTTGCCTAGACAGTTTTCTTTATAGCATGGGGTACTTGTTAAAGAGTGCCTGCCTGATATGTAGGTGGTGTAGAGAGGATTTTAAAATACTGCTTTTTGCATTTGCTCAGATTGGTGTTTGTATAAAAAATGTTTTTGTCTGTTCTTCATGTTTTGGATGGTTTCTGTCAATCATAAAAAGGCTATCCCAGTTTTCTTTTGGGAGAGAGGGTGTTCTAGAGATTACCAGAGCCTCAGCCTGTGGTTCTTTGATGTGAAAAATATCCTCTGGTAATGATTCTGGTGTTTTTTGGCTGGATTGGCTGGGCAGTCTCTCGTGGGGAAGCTGCTTGTATTCACAGGGCAAGGGCATTACAGGACAATGGAGTAGGGCAGCAGCAGGCTGGAGGGCTTGGACCATGGCTGGGCAGGTGATGGCTTTAGGTGGTGGTTGTACCTGGTAATCCCTGCCCACCCCTCTGCCCTGCACCACATGCACTGGATGCCTCCCAAAAAACAGTGACCACATTAGTCTGCTGCTTCCCCTGGTTTGGAGTGGAAAGGCATTGGATGATTAGGTTTCCTCCAGTCAGCCTGCATCTATGGTATTTCAATGGTGTTTTCTTAAAACTGTTTTGTGTTTCTGTCAAACAGAACCTGCCTACCCTGCTGAAAAGCAGATGTAATCCTCAAGTGTCCTGTATAATATAGAGTCATCAGTATGACATCAGTTTGGTCCGAAATGGTGGAGTGCAGATTGCTTTCATTCTGTTACATGCAAGTAGATATTTAATTGTATGAGAGGCCAATTACATAGCAGGGTTTACACCTTAGCCTTCACCAGCTCTATTTTCAGACAGTGCTGTTGCATCATGTGCAGTGTCAGTGGTACCCGGTCCTTTCTCAGCTGTCTGCTTCAGGATGACCAGGGATGCTTCATCAACATGCGTTGTTCCTCATGCTTTCATTTTGGGAGCTGCTGTCTTGTGAAAGGTTTGAGGGAGCTGTTGCAGATAGGCTAGTTTTATGGCTACCTGTGTAGGTAGCAAGGGATACATACAGCAAAGAATGAGCTTAGTAAGCTTGAACTTCTTAAATATTGATGATAATATTTAAAAGCTAAAATATAACAGTATTTCAGTTGTGAATGTGTGGAAATTGTGTGTACTGCTTAATGTGTTTCAGAAATCCCTGTTACTTTTCTTCTTTCAATACAAGAAAACAGGCGTGTAATGCTTCATTGAAGGAAGCCTGTAGGGGTGCTTTGTGAGGGACTTAATTAAGGGCTTTGAAAGACTAAACAAAAGGAAAAAGAAAACGCTACAGGGTTATTGTTATTCCAGCCCATTGGCTCAGGGAGCTGACCATCTATTGGTGCCTTCTATCCTTTTGGGGGCTGAATGACACTTTTGTTCATGGTTAACAGAGGTGAAAGAAGCCAATTATTGGCTGTCTTTTCCACAGGGCAGCTGCAGAAGGATTTCACTGCAGGCAAATACGGACTTTTCTACCACAAGGATGGTTGTGATGACAGTTATTTTTGTGTAATTGTATGAAAGAAAACAGATCTTTTTTTTGCCTTCCAGTGACTTGTCTAGATGTTTATTGAAAACTACTGTGAATGTGCTGGCAGGGAATGGGAACGTGTGAGGGACTGGATTCCCCATGCGAACAGTGTACTCAACTTTTTCTGTGAGTGTGTGAACGAGTGAGGTTTTTAAAATTTATTTTTCTTCTCTTGCTTTCTTTTTTACCTTGAAACTGCAGTTGATTTTTAACAGTACTTTTCTAATCGGTGTACAGTGTGCATTTAGCTCTCTTATGGCTTGCCAGCTCAGGCTGTACTGGCTCCTTTGCATGCAGCAATGATAGAGGGATAACTCTGCAGGTTAGTGGGAAGCCCTACAACAGCAGAACACATCAGCTTACCATTAAGGACCCCAGAAAGCGTCTCTGTGCCTGAAACCTGTCACCCCTTCTCCCACATCTCTTATTGCTCCGTCCAGTACATTATAAAAATCTTATCCCCAATCTGTTTCTTTTATAATTAAGAATGTATTATTTTCCCTGCAAGTTTTCTTTGTTTCAGTAGTTGTAGTTTAAATGTGTAAAGAGACTCAGTTGACTGAAAACCAGGTTCTGTAACTATTTGGATTCTGGTGAGGTCTCCTCCAGTTAGGGGAAAATTTTGAGTGAGGGCCAATGTCTCAGAATTGAGCCATCTTTGTTGTACTAGAAGACTTATTGTCATGTTAGCTGCTCATTAGGCTTGTCAGTTGCTGAGGTGGGCTGCTTGTAGCCTTTTTGCATATTTGCATATGTATTTAGGCATAGTTCACAGTAATACTATAAAACAAAAGGACAAAGGTGATGTTCCTCAACTTATGTGGCTTTCTGCTGCAGGTCAGAGGAGAGTCTGCCTTTTGTCCTCAGACCTTTGGAAGTGGAAATGCTGAGTACATTAGTCCTTCATCTCTTGGTGAATAAACAGGAGTCTTGATGCTTTCATTTGGTTTCTCCTCATCCAGACTGATTATTTTCTCTTGAATCCTTAGAGGATGTAACTTTGAGGCACTTGTCCTTTGTGGGCCAGTGTCAGTTGTAGGGCTGTGCCTCTGCCACATTCCTGGGAATGAGAGATGTGTACAAGTGTGGGGCTGTGCAGAGGTCTGTATGGTGCCAGCAGCAATTGGCAGTGATCAGGGTGACTCTCCAGGGCCCGGAGCCTGTCTGAGGGAATGGGCAAGCAGCCTGGCTCCCAGGGAAGTAACCAACAAGGGTTGTGTGTTTCTTCACAAGGCAAAAAGCATACGTGAATGAATTTGGCTTCCTGAAATGAAGTAATTAGCTGTGTGATAAGTCAGATAATAACAAGATAATTCCTGGCACTCTGTATGAGAAGAAATAAAATTGGGTTTGAATACTCCCTTGATGTCCCTTGTTCAGTCCTGTACTATTGAAATAGAAGCTGAACCTGTAGCTCTTCTCTAAGAGTGTCCTGGCAGATAACTTTGGCAGTTTTCATTTTAATTTATGTCTAAGGTTCACTGGAAGCTAAGGTGGATGCTTAACCCATGTCTTCATGGACTTGGACATTGATTTCAAATCAAAAAGAGAAATGTAGATGAAACTGTCATAACTACAGATCGGGAAGGCTGATGAGGCTGTTTGGATTCTTGTATTCAGCTACACTCCTTGTCAATAGGCAGCAACTTTGCCATTATTGAAGGCACAGTTTCCTGAGAGAAACACAAGGGTTGTGTGTCAGCACTCATGAACTCTGCCACATGGGGAACTTTAGGCAGACTTTAATCCTTCAAATGTGTAAAGTAGAAATTACTCATGCTAAAATGCTGTACAATAATTGATGACCAAAAATTTTCAAAACTCATTTTACATCCTATCAAATTTGGTTGTTCTTCATCAGCTTATTTAGGATACCTTGAAAATTGCTACATAGAAGCATGTTTGGTTCTAAAAAGGCACTTCCCGGTGCTGCCATGAAGTCTATTTTGGCACTAGGAAGTTGTACTATGTGCTTTTAGTTTTTCCACAGTATAGATATTTTGAGTGCTTTTTGCCAGAAATAGTTTTTAGTTACATCCAAGTTACATGTTATATGTGACTGAAAAAAATTCCTAAATGCTAAAGCTGTTGTATATAGGTTTGGACTAAGCATGACATTTAGATTTTGTCATCTGACTTCATTGTATCAGAGGCTTTGTCTATTCACCAGTATTGTTTTGCTATTTTTTTGTTTTAGCCTTCTAAAAATGTAGGTCTTTCCTAGACTTTTGAGGCTCTGGTTGCTTTCTAAACATTGGGTGGGACAGACTAGAAGACCAAAATAAACCAGAAGAAAGTGAATAAAATTCAAAGTACTTAGAGTTACTAAAGTTGGCATTCTTATGAAATTGGATTTGTAGCTGGTTTTGTTCTCTTTTTGCAGCAGAGCAAAAACACAGAGTGAAAATGCAACAGAAGGTTTTTATATGAACATATGTGTGAATTGATACCACTGCTTTTTTATCAGCCAGCAGATTTAAGGCTCTGTCCGGACAGCTCAGACACATGGGTCGCCTTAGCCTCCTTCTACCTCACAGAGATGCAGAAATACTCTCTTTTGAGGCCAAGACTTGGGAAGGAAAGCAAGCTGTCTAAATCCATGAAATGTATCTCTGCTGGAGCAAGGCAAGGCGCTGAACCTCGCTAGGTCTGTGTCCGGAGGTGTCACCGGGAGTTTACGGTGTGACACATTTGTTGTTTTAAATACAGGGTTGCTAGGTGGAGAGGGATATAATGTCCTTGGAGTCCAAAGGGTGAGTGTGACTGCCGGCGCTCCTGTTGAGGCGGTTCAAGTTTTATGGAATTGCCCTTGAAGCTATTGAATGGAATGAAACGTGCCTTGTAGGTGTTGGTGGTTATGCAGCAGAAACCTGACACCGGAGCGGCAGTGGGGGGGCGGGAACCAGATCTCATTAAACTGGTTAGGTTACATACTTTGGTGATGGTCGTGGTGTTTCAGCAATGGTTGTTCCTGAAGGTTTTTGATAAGGGAAAAGTGCTTGAGAACTTCCTCAGCAGTACTGAACAAAACTGTGGCTTAGTTATGTGTGGAGTGTTGGAGTTTTGCAATATGTTTTAACGTAAAACACACATACATATTAGACCTGGAACTGACAACTCAAAGAAAATTCAGAGTTGTCTAAAAATTACATAGTTAACCTCAGTGACTGATGAGTCAGTGTGATTCCATTATGGTAAAAGATAGTTGATGCAGCTGGCAATACTACCCTATTTTAACTTAGCTGCAGGTATAGTGTTAAACTTTATTTACTTTAAACATAACAAATACCCTTCCATAAAACTCCTTTGGTTACCTGGTTTGATTTTATTACCGGCATGAGCTGCATGTGACATTTTTTCTTAGTATGAAGTTCCCAGTGGCTTCTTCATTGCTTTTCTCTCCTACTACCATAGGAGCCTGCTGCTCCATAAAAGACAGCCAGCACAATCTGATTACAAAAAAAAAAAAAAAAAAAAAAAAAAAGGCACAGAAATATGCCACCAGGGTATAGTTGGTGTGTCACCTGTTGCTGCATTCCCCTTTTCCCTCTGTATGGAGACTTACAGGTTAGAAGAAATAGAAATATTTCTGCTTTCCTTTACTGACTTTTACAAATAATCTCAAGTCTTGCCAAAAATAATGGTTGTAATGTATGATGTTAGATGCATATGTTTTGAGCTAAGATGATCTTACTTTGTATAGACGTCTCAAGGCAGAGGGTAGCTGTGATGTAACCATGCTGGAAGCTTTCCTATCAGGGTGATAGCAGGACATGCAAATTGGTCACAGATGAGGGATGTGGATGAGCTGAGTTCCCACCTGCTTTGGTCTGTGGACCTCTTTGTGGTCTTACTGGTTATTCACGTTTGTGATTAATATTCAGAGGTACAGGAGAAGTATTTTGGTACAGACTTGCCCTCAGATTGCTTGATTAGTGTGCCTGTCACATGATTTTTTTTTTTTTTTTTGGTACTCAATTCCCTGGCACCACTGTATTCCATAGAGTAAATAATTATGAAACTGTGAATTTTACTCTCTGCTATAAATAATCTCTAACTATGTAAATCTCTGTGTAAAGGGAATACTCCTGCACTGAAAGACATTTTGTTTCCTTCTCCAGTTTACAATAAGCCTTTCCTTTAGGCTGTAATCTGCACCCAAAGTGTGGCTCTTAAACATTAACTGATGAGCATGTTAATTTGCACTATATTCCTATTCCGGGATGGGATCGCTTTCATAATAATGGAGTGGAATTTTTTTCTAGGTTAATTCCCTACCGTGTATCAACGTAAGCCATTAAATGTATGTGTGATTGCTTAATGGCTGGCCTGCAGTGACTCAAATACCAGTTCAAAATAGGGCTTTGCATACAGGTATTGTTCTCTCTAAGATCTTGATGATGGCTTGACTGGCACATGAATAGGGTACATCAGAGCTAGTTACTGTGTCTGAATGAAAGCTAAAACACCATGTTGGAAGGAAAAAAACAACAGGTTGATGTGACACGGGAAGGAGGAGATACAGTGGAGGAAAGGGAGATTTTATTTCTCTTGCAGGAACAGACCTGCCTGAAGTTCTGCAAGATTTTGGTTGCTGCCAGTGAAAATGTTGTAGGTCCTGCTTCAGCAAAACGCTAAAAGCTTACTGAAATCTACAGGATTTATATGCTGCTGTAAAAAAAAAAAAAAAAATTAAAAGGCCTCTGTGTGCCACTATTTACTAAAATTCTGATAATCAAAATACTCTTTAACAGCCAGGGTCAGTGGGTGATCCGAAGTTTGATTATTTCCGTGAAAAAAATCAGGTGAAGTGCTTAATCCCCAAGTGAGCTGTCACATAGTCTCCAGTTAGAGCCACAGAGAAATTAATGGAAATGTTGCATGTAAGAGCATAATTTCTTTATGCTGCTAGCAAATGGAGAGGACCTAGATATCTAACAAACAAATTGTCAGAACATTCTCTGGTCGTGTTTTCCTGCTAAACAAAGAGAAGGGGCAGGGGAAGAAAGGTAACTAATTGGTTTTGGGAAGGAAGTGATAGGTGGTAGCTGGGCATAGAACGTGGGAGCAGCCTTGGTCAGCTGGAGGGGGCTTGAGGCTCTGCTGGTGATTTTGGAGAGCTTATTCACTGCCTCTGCATGCTGCTTTGCTTGCCATGCTGTTTGTTGAGTGCATTTAGGCAGCAAGCTGCTCCAGGTGAGGAGTGTGTGTTTGTACAGCGCCAGCCCATGGACGTGTGGAACAGGGCCCTTAGCTTCTCCTTGCAGTACAAACAACAGATGATAAGACCTTGTGCTCATTAGTGAGATAGCATGGGTACTTAGGAAATGGCAAGTGTATTTACTGGGTGGGAGTGCAACCTGTGTCTTACTTAGCCAGTCACAGCAGGTACTGACGAGGGCTTGAAATATTTGGGTTATTTCCTTTCTTGTCAGAGCGTTTTCCTGGAAGAATTGGAAAATGAAGCATGCTTGTAGATGAAAAAATGCCATGTCTCATAGGCTTTCTGTTACTCCAGAATGGATTGTGAGTACAGAACAGGTTTCTGTACTTTTAAGTTTGGAGGTCTCTGTGATCATGTCAGAGGCAGTAGAAGCATGCTTAGGATTGCTGGGGAAAGATGGAATAACCAGAAGAAAATATCTATATTAATGCAAAAGCTTTGAATTCTTCCCTTTTGTCATTAACAGCTTTGTGTGTAGGTAAGTATCAGGAGGAAAAAATGTGTTGGGACATGGCAGTAAGGATTGGAGATAAGGGATGGTTCATACTGTAGAGTTCTGGCTGTTGGAATACCCAGTGAGCCCTTCCCACTGGAAGATGGGCACTAGTAATTGTGACTCAGAAATGGAGAGAAGGCAAACTTTAAATACAACACCAGTCTGACATTGGGGTCCTATCACCATAGAAATGTTAGCTAATAGTATAGGTATTATACTATAATATTACACCTTCCAGTAATATATGTAGGTAATACAAAAAGGTAAGAAATTAATTTCTCAGCAAGTTATTGAAACTTTATTTTGAACTCAAAAATCATTGCAAACTCAAACATTTTCCAAGTGTAGGTTCCTCTGTAAACATCATCTTTGCCTGGTATTTATTTTCTTCCTATTCATGATTTCTCACTGTTGGGATTGGCACATCTGCATGTAACATATATCCTTGGATTTTAGCTGCACTCTTTGGATTCATAGAGCAGTTACCATTCCAAGCAGTAGTTGTGATGTGGTGCTTCTGGAAGAGAATTGTTTGCTTCTTGACATCAGGAAGATACAATAAAACAAAACTCTACTACTAAATTTGTTTCTTTTTAATTTAATTGAAAATTTCTTGCCAATCCTCTAGGCTGTCCATACCTTCATTGCATACTGAATACAGTTAAGATATGGGACAGTATTGATGCAAATTCATTTATTCTGTCCCTTCAGTGGTTTTATCGCCATCCTGAAGGAACTGGCTAAATGGGAAAAAAGATTTAAAGCAGGGATGTAATTCAGTTCCCTCTCTTCTATGAGATTGGCTGCTGAGGGGTGTGATTTGGATGAAAATCACATTTGTTTTCATCATGTAAACATGTTCCTATGTAGACTTGGGCACTGGATGTATTTCTTCAAAACTGTAGCATTGCAGTATAACTTAGTATTAGTCTGACCTTGAGTTTCTCTGATTTCTTGTCTCTTCCTGCCCACTTGTCTTGGCTCCAGTGTCTCTGCCTCTCCCTGCTGCCAAAACACCAGAAAGTTCTCATGGTTAACACAGATATGACCTGGGCAAAACTTGAAGTAGTGACCATTGCCATGCAGCTGTATAATTGGTCCTTTTTGTTTGTTTGTGGATTTTTTGTTCTTGTTGAGTTTTTAATTTTGTTTTTGGCAATTGGTGAAGAACTGTTGGTCTTGTATGCTAATAAGAATATATATTTCTTTGTCTTTGTCCTCACCAGTGTTAATGTAATCAGGTCATTATCCATGTTACCAATGGCCCAAATGGTAATGGATGGCTGATTTTTGCTGGGTACTTCCCAGCATTATGTTGAGGTGCATTTGCAGTATCTTGGCTTATTTAATGTAGTTTCTAAAAATACAAACAGCCTCAGATTTTCCTAGTACTACTGAAACTGGATCATGGTTACTACCTGGGGAGTTTTATATAAGATTAGGACCTATTACCTAATGGTTTTGTACAAGTAGGTAGGAGGGCTTTATTCAAATATAGACAGCTCTGCCTAAGTAATTTTCTACATGTTATAATTAAATAACTCAGTGGCAGATGGCCCAGACATTTGAAAAGACTGAATGGAGCCTACAGTATTACATGCTATTATCTATCAACAAACAGGTTAAGCTTGCTCAGAGGCAGTATTTTATAGGAATTTAAAAGTGCCTTGTTGAAACATGATCTTCTTTCCTTCAACTAACACTCCCCTCTCTTTTTCTATCTCACTCCTTCCCCTTCTCTCTTATTTTTTATTAAACAGAGTCAAAAAGCCAAAAAGTAGATAGCTATTAATAAAGTGCTGGGAAGCACAGGGGTGGGCTGTATTTTGATCTTATTTGTTTTAAACAGCCAATCTCAATTTGGTTTGGTTGAGATTTAATTTTGCTTTTCTGTAGCTAGGTATTTAATGGTTTATTTGGCTTAAGACTGTTTTTACAAGGTGGTGTGTTTTAGGTCATTAGCATGTGTTTGGATGCAGTGTGTGAATGTGGTGGGAAGATTTGTGTGATCCCAGTGCAGATCCAAGTGTTGAGAGAGGAGACTGGTCCCTTTTCGTTGTTGCAGCTTTTCTTCTCATGCAAGAATTATTGTCCCACTGTTCCCTTTCCATCATCTAGTCATCTGTTCTTTCTAGCCAGAATCGTGCTCTGGCAGTTGGTAAGAGAGAAATCTAAAAAGAGTCAGGCTCCTTTATGGTAGAGGCAGTACTTTAAAATGGTAGAGAAAGCTACCTGTGCCTGCAGGAGACACTGTAACATGCTGTGCATTGCATCTACTTCTCTTTTGTGTGATGTCACTTGTGAAAGCTGTGATTGAAGCCACTATTTACATATGAGTTTCTGTTCTTAAAATATGAGAGAATTAGTAAGTTGCCATCCAAGAGACTAAGTATTCCTGCTCATCCTGAAGCCTGGGGATGTTGATTTTACCACTAACCAGAATCAAACAATCCTTGAAAAAAAAATCCAAATAACTGAAACCTCGCATCAGGAGCTGGAATTCTTGAAGGAGGAGTATAATAAAAAGTTTAAGTGTATTGTGTTTTCTAGTTCACTTTCCTGAAGTCTCCACTGCTGGTTGATTTAAAAGGGATTAAGTATCTGGCATGATGCAAGATGAGATGTGGTGCTGTGTTTTTTTTACTGTGTCCAGCAAAGCTGCTTTCCTCTTCCAAGGAAAATGGACACAACAGCTTTAAATGGGGAAAACCCAACTGTTTCATATTTACAAGAAAACAGAAAGCTGATTTGATGCCTGTTTTCAACAGAGAGGTTTTCATTGCTTTTACTGTTGTTGCCAGTTAGTATAAGTATTTTTAATGACTTTAAGGTGTTTCTGTCTTAGGTGAAGGCAGGAAACTTTGCTAAAGTCAGCTGGAAATAAATATTCAAGTTGTTGTCAGAATAAGCTGAAATGATCTACTTGAGCAGGCTGGAGACAGCAGATGAGTGCTGGAGTACTGTGGCTTTTCACCTTTTGCCTGTAAAAAATTAATCTCTGCATTACCTGGGATGACGAAACAACATTTACAGTTACAAGCCACTAATTTTAGTTACTTTTATTCTTTTCTGTAGTACCTTCTTGGAAGAAGGGCAAAGCTTCTGGCAAAGTGTAAGAAGTCTTATTTATCATTCAAAACTGCAGCCATGGCACTGTAGGGAGGGAGTGCTGTTGTGTTTATTTTGTGTTACATCTCTCCTACCTGAAATGGTGAAACTAACTGTAATTATAAGGCTGTGATTCATGTTATCCCCCAAGATGCAGCCTCTTGTTAGAGGTTACCACCTTTGGCAGGTCATATTTTAGTTTCAATGCCAGTTTCTTAGCCATCATTTTAGTTTTAATGCTAGCTTCTTGCCCCATCATGCCCTTCAATGTTTCCAGGAATGGGGCATCTGCCACCTGTGTCCTGGTTAATGCTGGTGAATGAGTGAATAGTTTGCCTGGCTGTTTAGTACAGATAAACCCAGTTAATGGCTGCCTGCTGAAAGGTGCAGGCCTACCCTGGCTTCTGCTTGTTCCTGATGTATCTGCAGTGTAGACCCAGTGTAAATCCATGGCATTACCATAATCTTATATCTCTCAGAGCTGTTGTGTCTGTTTTGCACTTTCTGGGAAAAACATCCCAAATATAAATGTGGGTCTGAACTTAAAATTAAGTCAGAGGTGTGGTTTTCTGGGCTGACAGACCATACTGAGGACTTGTTGGAAGAACAAGAAAACTATTATAAGCCTTTTAGATACTGAGTCTGAACTTGAGTTTGCCAGTAAAATTTAGGGCAAACGTATAGAGGTTTTGGTGTTTTGTTTGTTGGGAGTTCTGTGTGCACATGGGTTTGGTGGCAATTCAAAGGTTTGCAGGTGTTGTGCTGTTTTTAGGGAATTTATATCTGGGTGTAATCAATCCAATCCATTGTAGGTCTTCTAGCTTAGTCCTGCTGAAAAAGTGCTTTAGGCAGCTGCTGACATGATCCTCCTGTTGTGTGATAGCATCATTCCCATGAACACTACTAGAGGTTGGGATAGAACTATTAATATTCTTTTATTCATTATTAGGAGCTTGTTTAGTATGTTAGGGCCCTAAATGATTTCTGGGCTTATAGACCTGAGGGCTTTTTAGTAGACAAACAGGTGGTGTATTGACAGCTTCTCATTGGAGATTTCTTTGACATGTCAAGGGGCATACTAATACTTATCTTTATTAACTAGATGGCCTTCTAGATACTGCATGGACTGATCCCTTTTTTTTTTAAGTTTAGGAGTAGTAAAATGACTATTTCTAAAATATAGTAGAAACTTCGTAAGGGCTGTTTTTGTTTAGGATTGTGGTTTTGGGGATTATTTGTCATTATTTTGTCACAGTATATTGTGCTCCACCATTTTTGTTGCAATTCTTCTATTAATTATGTATTATTAAGAGTATCTTCCCAAATCAACTTGGTAAACTTTATAGAGACTGGTTATTAAGTCATCTAATTTTAGTGTCATGGGTGTTCCTAATATTGTTTGTAAATTCTTGCTCATGAAGTACTTAATATTTTATTACCGGCGTATAGCCTATGAACTTACTCTTTAAGGATACTCTGCAGAGTGAAGTGAAAAGAAAAAAGTATTTTATATGTATACACACGTGTATATATATGTATCAGCAAAGCTGCTTTTACATAATGTTCTTAATTAAACAAGAATTGTTTTAAGACTTGTATAATTATCATTAGGAAACCTTCAGAGTTGGTGCTCTGATATTCCCAAAAGTTTGCAAATCAGTGCTATAAAGATTGACTTATTTATTTAGTAAGAGTTGCTTTCACATGCAATGAAGGCAAATGCAGATACTTTGTAAAAAATTCAGCTTTTTAGTAAGACATCATGATAAGCAGTCCCTGAAGAATCACATGATAAAGATGATCACAGTTTATATTTCTGTCTATTTTTTTTACAAATTCAGCTTCACTGAAAATAGATTTCAGTAGAATTTGAGGATATTGATGGTGGTTCTTAAGTTCTCCATATTAAGGTGATCTGCTTCATCCTTGCATCCAAAAATCTACTTCCCAAATTAAAATTGAAGGGCCTAACACTTGAAGCTACATGGAAAAATGTTTTTGGTTAATTTCAGATCCCAGAGAAAACCAAAATTGCTTTGAATTTGGATGTCATCCATTCTATGTGTCTGCATGGTTTCCATTGACTTTGTTTGGGGTTGCATAGGGCACTTCTGAAATTGGGCATTTATAGCTCTGGAAATTTCAAGACCATTGCTTTCATGTGGATGTGATTTCCTTAGCTGTCAAAAAGAGCTACCATGTGATGCAACAAATGTGGGTGCAGCCAAAATCTTTGCCAAAATGGTGTGTAAGCATTCATACAGTGCTTTCTGAAGCTAGGTACTGTTGACTTATTTTTACTGCCACTATTTATTATGGTGCATATGACAGTAAGGTTTAATATCACCTGGACAGTTTTTTGACAGTTGTGTTTTTCTTGCACAGGTTACTGTTTCTTAAGATTAGGGTCTCCACTCTCTTCTTAATCTTGTATTCATAAATGCTTCCCAGCTGATAATAAAAGTGGGTTTGCAGTCCTCTAGAAAGGAGAGGACAAGCCTGGATGTGTGAAATGTGTGTATTTATGACACTTTGAAAAACGTGTGAGAGTAGAAGTTGCAGTCTCCCATGGAGCAGACGGATGACAGTTCCTGTACCTGATACATTTATTTACTTTTCAGCACATCAAGAAAAACGTCCTCAACAGCAGCATTGAACTGTGGCCAGGCTGCTGCCGAGGCACAAAGCACAGCTGAAAGCATGCAGGCAGGAGAGTCTGGGGATAAAGCATCTCGAGTTCAGCTCCTTCTGGAGCTTAGTGGAGGCAGTCTTTTGTACCATAGTGGATCTTTTTGGGCTCTTGCCACAGCTGGGTTTGTTTTGTATATGCTGAACCTTATTTTGATGTCACTGCTCTTGAGTTAGGTTAGTGTAATATTAGCAGCTGCTGAGGAGTAGCCTTCTTAGTTTATGCTGGGAAATGAGAAATGAAGTTTTTGGACTGTTGTTTAATTAACATTTATTTTAGGGAAATGGTTGCCTCTAGCTTTGTATAAGAGTGCAGTTTTGACATTGGCAGTGCCTGAGGGTCTCTGCTGCACAGGTGGTTCAGAGGTCAGTTGCCAGTTACTTGTTAATGTCATGGAGGAGCTTCAGTGGTACTTGTTGGCCAGCAGTGAGATAAAAGGAGAGTTTGGCTTTGTTTGCTTTTTTTAATGTGAATTATGTAGGGAGGTGGCATACAGACAGTAGAGAACAACATGTGGAAGGCAGCAAGCAGGAAAGGCTCTGCTAACAAGTGTTACTGAATTGCTTATTAACTGCATACTAAAAAAACCCAAACCAGCAACCAAGTGGAAAGTAAGAACTTGGATTATGTCATGAATTGTTACACAGTTAGTTTAATTATCAAACCAAATTGTTTTCATGCTGCTTTTATTCACACTGAGTAATAACTTGCTTTGGGACTGGATTATCTGTGATCACTGTGTAGGTGTGAGCTGAAGTGATGTCACCAAGTTTGCCACTTACTGCTGCTTTGTAAAGAAAAAAGCTGAGCAGGTCTGCATACCTATCATGTAAGCACTTGCTGCCAGCTTCCCTCTGCCCATGGATTGAGAATGAAATCTGCTTAAAACTATTACCTCGAGGACTTTATAGGTTTTGTAGAAGGAAAACAAAACAAGACAAAAAGTCTGTGGTAGAGCTAGGACGTGTTTCTGCTATTCCTGCCAGTTGTTCCAGAAGCCTTGATTGCCAGAAGCTATTTATTAAGTCCTAACGCATGTATTTTTTTTCTTTAAAGACACTGTGGGATGAAAATTTGCGTGGTGGGTGGTCACAATATTTTTTTTTTTCATATGCTTGTGGTTTTAGAGTAGTCTTAATCATCTGAGTTAAAACTGTAAGTTGGTAAAAATTAGTACTGGAGATAACAGTACTGTAGAGCCTCCATGCATGCCTTCCCTGTAGTTTCAGAGTAATTATTTTTGTTAAGAGGTGTTGGAAAACTTTATTTTGTCAACTTCCCATTTTATAGGTCTTTGCTGCAACCTGATTCCCAAATTACAGTGACTTGGAAGTTTAGCATGCAAATTTCTAGAAAGATACCTTACTGTGTGATACTATAATAGGTTTTTTTCTGTTACCATACTTATCTCATGAGGCTTTCTTTTTCTTATACTTTTCATAGAGTGTAAAAATCCTTTCCTGGTTATTGATAAATCTGTATTTGTTCTTTTCCAGAGATATCAGCATGAATAACATCACAAGACTACCAGAAGATGCCTTCAAGAACTTTCCCTACTTGGAAGAGCTGTAAGTATTTTACACATGTTAAAGTTTTGCTACAACATCATATGTCTGTATAAAGTGAAGGTGGGTGGAGAAACACTGTTAAGTGGAACTGTGAACAGAAAAAGCAATTATACTTTAAAAATGAGATCTTGTACATGTTTGGAAACCAGGACAGTAAATGCTACTTACAAGGGACTTTTTACAGTAATTATTTTAATCATGGCGAGAGTGATGACACATACTAATTACAGTGTTATCCAAAGATAACACAAGAGTTGTGTAATTACCATTGTTTCTGAAGGAGCTACAGTATAGCTGTTGCATAAGTTCCATAAAATAGGTGTTGCTTCATGTACTGAGCAGCTGACTTCCGTTGTCCTTGTAGGCTGCAGATGCAAGGCTCACAAGTCCTGACCTATATCAGGAATATATCCTATGTCCTGACCTAGATCAGAAGTTGTGTGGTACAGGGCTTCTTTTTCTCAATTTCTCTGGCAGAAATTTTTTCCCCACTTTCCACCTCCCTTTTGTCCTACTCTCATTTTAGTTTTATTTTTTTATGTTTTACTTAACTGATACTTGGATTTCTGAATCTTCAGTCTCATGTGCTCAGTATTTTGCTGCAGTCTTTACTAAGATGCATTTGCAAAGCTGAAGCATGCTTTCAACAGTGTAGTCCTTAATGAGGTTGGGTTTCAGAGGTAGTAAACAGGGAGGCAGGTTTGACATTCACTTTACTGCTTTAAGTACTTTACGTGACTAGCACTTTCTGTGCCTTATAGTTTCCTTATCAGTGATGAGAGGGCAAGGGTAATGGTTCAACCTTTGCAAGAGAACTTTGAGAACTTCCATTGCTAAGCAATAGATAAGACAAAACCCCTGCAATTTGCTTTGCCTCTCTTATATTTTCAGTGACAAAGTAGGTTTTCTCATATTAGAGAGCATTTAAAGTACAAATTAAAGTTGCCTCTATTTGTGACCTCGGCAAGACCAGGACTATGAATGCTGCAGTGAGAGGTTTTTCAGTAAATCACCTTAGGGAAAGAACAGCTCGTTTCCCCAAAGAGACCACCCTTATGAGGTAGGGAAGTGTTCTTCTGACTTTACCAACGAGGAAACAAGCAAAGAATGAAAACCATTTGTAGAGGCCAAAAGGATAAATTAACCCTGTAGCAAAACTGCAGATTAAGCCCTGAACCCTTTGACTCTGGTTATCTGTTATAACCTGTACAACCACCGCACCTCACTGGAACAAAGATACTGAGAAATTGATAAGAGATGGATTGCTTGCTTCTGAAGAAAGACTTGTGTTCCTGAAAGCTTCTTCTTTGCACCTCAGCCTCACTGGTTGCTCTCATAAGGTGTTCTACCTCCCCTTACAATTTTGATCTTTCTTATATCCTGATAATGTAGCAGCAAACATTACGGATGCACTTAAATAACACTATTTTACCTGGCTCTTAAATAGTTTTGACTCACATCAGTACAACTGTGAAGTGCAGTTAAGTTGATTTATGTCAGATAAATTGTGTGAGATGTCCTATTTCATGTTTAACAGATTCTGGTTTATTGCCTCTGATTTTAGGTATTGCTTTAGTCTGTGATATAGTCAGGAATGCTTTATGAAGAAAAATAGGTTTTCAGATGGTGCATTTGTGTTGACAAATGCAGAAATTGACAGAATTTAAGAAAGGCTCTATGGCATGAGTAGTCAGTTGGGAAAAGTGGCCTAGGAAGGCTTGTTTGGCTTCAGAGTATATACTAGCCAGCATTCTATATGTGCTCTCTAACATGTGCTTCTGTATGTCTGTATGTTTTGTTAGACTAGATTTGTAACCCCCTTTTTAAATTTTAATTCTTTGCAGGCATATTTCACAGCCAAACAATTCTGTTTATCCAACTTAGATGACTGTGGGAGACTTCACTTTTTTTCTCCAAAAAGTAATTAAGCAATAAAACTAATGGGTGGGTGTGCATATTGTGTAACTTCATAAACCTTAAGGTGTGTCAGGAGATAAAGAGGAAAGGCAGAGCCTTCAGCCATCACCTGTTGTGCTTATTGCCGAAGAGCTGTTTGCTACATGTACCTCATTGTCCCCCTAAATTCCAGGTTTTTCAGTTTGGGAAAAAAGAATAGGCTAGCATTAAGCTCAGGATTATATGTGAACACCAAGAAGCTTTAAATAGTTCTTAGCACGCTTACTTGATATGTTAAAGCAACTTCTGGGGAAAAAAACCCCAAAACAAAAACACAACTCAACTCTAGATTCTCTTGTTTCAGTTCAAGTTATTAAAGGGAGATATAATAAAGTAGATTCAAATAAAAGCAGCTTTCCTCCTTAATAAAAATGGCCAGCACCAGATATGACACTTTTCTGCTTTGTTCTCCCTGTTCCTTTTTCTCTATGGGACAAGGTACAAAAATATTTCATTCTTTATTTTTGTTAGTTATGAACAAGGCCAACTGAACTCTCATACTTCCTACTGTACAACCACAATTTTTCCTTTCTATGATTGTCAAAATTTTTTCCTGGCTTTTATTTATAGTTTAACAGATCCAAATTCTGACTGCCGAGCCCTTGCAAAGCTGCTTTTTCAGCACGCAAAACTGGGAGTTAGTGTCCATGCCAAAGAAAAGTAATCTAAAGAAAAGACTTAAAGTGGTGTTGGAATCTGTGCTAGAAGTGACTTTTCATTGAGAAGTTCTCCCAAGAATTATGCTCAAGAAAATTAAAACCTGCAAACTGATGGGAGTGCAGGAAGTGCCCACAGCAGCATGCAGTCTGGGGGGTCTCCATCAAGGAGGCAGCTCCAGACAATTTATCCTCATACCATGCCATAGCCCTGCCATTGTCAAGGTCTGTGTTCGATTAGCCCTTGGCAGAGTTTGCTAATTATTGTTGCAAACTAGTATCATAGAGTTTAATTGGATGGAAATGGCAGACAATTAGAATGTATTATTTAGGCAGCTGAGTTGCATGTGTGAGGAGGCTGAGATAAAAAAGTGCAGTAGGAGGCATTTGAAATGGGGGTTGTCATTTCTTCAGTGAAATTATTTATTTGGTAGTTTGCAGAGACTTCAGAGGATCATTTTCCAAATCCTAAAATGAACATTAGTGGAAGAGGCAGAGTACCAGATTTGGAAAAGCTGGCTGCTCAATTCACAAGTGCCTTCTGTGCCAACAAAGAGGAAGCAACTTAGGTGCTTCAGTTATGCATCTCGGGCTGTTTTCAGATGTTCTGGATCATCTGAGACACCTGCACCAGACTGACAGGTCTGACACAGATGGGAAACCTGTGGGTGCTGTGAATGGCAATTTTGGGACCAGGTGGAAGAGGACATCTGAAATGGCACTAAGTGGCCATGTCTGCACAACTGACTGCCAGCAAAGAATCAAATTTGCAGGAATAATCTGGGATTTTGTAGCTTTGAGATAATGTCCTATTGGAGTATTACTCACAGGTCCAAGGAAATGGGTTTTGACTTGTCCATTGGGCTGAGTGCTCAGTGTACCCTCCTTCACAGCCTCGTCATGCACGTTGCTGTATAGCACACTTACCATATGTCAGCAGGATTCTAGCATTATTTATAAAAGTTATAAAAATTCTCCATGCCTGTGTAACTGATACCCATCTGGAAGTAATTTGCAAACTATTGAAATGGCAATGGCCAGAGTCAGGGAGAAGCAGACCACCAAGGGTTTTGCCTTAGCAGTTAATGATGTGTATTCTTCAGAAAATGCTAACATAAATATGCTGCAGCCTTAAACGTGATATGGAAACTAAAAATTCTTGAAGAACTTGGCCATGATTTTCTAACCACGCCTAAAGTATTTATAGAAGGTTAGAAGAGGAAAATATAACAAGATAATGCAGTGTTTTTAGAAAGTAGAAACCAGTCTCCAGTGCGAATTTTTAACTAGAATATCCATGCTGTGTTATGTTTCGTTGGCCTTGTTAAAAAGTGGCAGTCCTTTCCAATATGTAAAGTTATCTAAAGTAGTTTAAGGATTTTACACTGCATTTGTGAATGATCTGCTAGATTAATTAAAAAGGCAGTCTCTTATTGAGGAAGGCAAAAATCAATATTATTCTTACTCTTGGCCAGTTTTCCAGTTTGTCATCAGAAACTTGAACCATTCCAATAAAGCAGAAGTCTCTTAGAATTAATGACCTTTTTAGCTTGTTTTGATTTCCACTCTTAACTCTTTAGAATGTTGTCATCTTATTTGCCCTGCACTCATG
Organism: Alethe diademata; assembly: GCA_025584955.1. Taxonomy (NCBI): domain Eukaryota; kingdom Metazoa; phylum Chordata; class Aves; order Passeriformes; family Muscicapidae; genus Alethe; species Alethe diademata. The sequence continues at coordinate 60,225,709 of JANRMJ010000097.1, forward strand.
GGCAAAATTTAGATGATAAGCTTTTAGCTGTCTAGTCCATGTGAGAAGCAGAGGGCTGCAGTCTGTTCCATGTCTGTCTGTAGCAGTGACAGAAGGATGTGATTGTCTGAAGGACAGCACAGGTAGTCTCCCAACCAGTCAGCCTTAGGGTAGGGCCCTGACCTTCTCCAGCAAGGGTTAGAGAGGTGCTCTCCACTCTGGCTGTTGGGTATAAAAACCATAACACACCCAGTAATACTGCAAGGAAAATAATCCTTCCTGAAAGCACCAACAGACACCAGTGCTCGATTAACTTCCAGATGTGTACTGATACCAAGATCTGTTGTTGTGTTTGTGTTTTTTGCTCATACATGGTATGAAATAGTCTCTCTCCGGTGACACTACCTTGTTTGTTTTATCCAGCAAGGGCAAAACCTTCTTATTTAATGGCTGGTTGAAAATGGCTGGGGAGATAAAGTAATAAAATGAAGAGTTAGATCCATAAAAGTTTTCTATTTTCTGAAACACAATGCTAATCTGCTTTTTGAGACATGAATAAACAGTGAACAAGAGACCACACATGTGCAACTAATTTTTGCAAGAAAATAAATAGTGCAACTGAGTATTTGCTTGACTATTTAATTATATCCATGTTGATTATAAGTCTTAAGAGGTCTTGCTTAAGTATCTCCTCACCTCCCTTCCCTGGCCAGAGGTTTTGATCATGGTTTTTAATTGACAGAGTATAGTTTAGGAACATAAGGAATAATTAAGATGTATACCATCAGTGAAAATGAGGTGGGGTTTTGCCATAAGGTTGTAATCAGGAAGTGTCTGCAAGGGAGATGTCTAGAGTTATTTTCCTCTTGACTGCAGCTGAAGATGACCACCTGGCTGAAATGCCACAGCTGCTTGTTTTTGTAGTATGTGTTTCAGTGTGTAATTTAGATGGTACACTTCCTCCTAATTTCTCCATCAGCGCCAAGCTGTATTATCCTTGGGCAGGGAGAGGGAGTGTAGTGTATTTTTATGACCTGAGTTTTATGAATAAGACATGTCTTGGAGTTATGCCAAGGCTGGGCTGTTAGTTTAGGATGCTGTGTCTTTCCTCACCTGGCTGTGGAACACTTGATGGAAAGACTTGCCATGTCCTTCATGCTAGATCTTTCAAGAGTAGTATTTTCAAGGTAGTATGCGAATGTTGGTGAGATGGTGCAATTCTTTTCTCTTTCATCTATGTGAAAAATCCCAAGGTTTCTAGTTAGAAACTGGAGATGAAGGACTTAGTTTTGAGTAGAAAAGGTATGAATGAATCTTCATGTTGTCCTGATGCCTTGTATTAACATAGGGTAACTAAAACTGTGGTTAAATATCCTTTTCTAAAACAGGCTGGCACAAGTGGAGACATTACTGCCCCATCTCTGTCCATTCAGCCTCACAGCAGACTCTGAGGAGCAGGCAGTGATCTCTCTTGAGTTCCTTTTTTACAAAGGTAGCTAGTGTAGATACCAGCTGTTGGTTCCTCAAAAATAGCAATATGATATAGGGTTGGAAGCCAATGAGTGCCCTTCATCGATCTACCAGCTCTGAATATTTGAACAGCTGGAGGAGGTGATTTCCTTAGTTGATCCAGCCTGAATTCCAAGAGGTAAAACTTTAATGAAAAAAAATGCAAGGAGTAGGTTTCTTGTGTGGTAGCAAGTTAAAAGCCTAACAACTTGACCAGCCAGCTCACATTACTGCCTTGTGTGCACTGGAGCTTTAAAAGTCATCAGCGTGTTGTAACTTGCACCTTCAAATTCTAGTCAAGACAAACCTTTAGGCAAAGACTCCCAAGTAGAATTAACCACAGTCAGCTAAGATATTTTTAAACATCATTTACTTGGTCTGCATTAAATGCTAAATGATGTTTCAAAACATGTTGGCCAACCTGTGTTTAATTAGTGCTTTCTTATCTCTGTGAGTCCTAAATCAATTTGATTCTGGATGAGTTTTAGTCATGCTGATACAAGAATATTTCTGTAGCTTAGAAGGTTCTTACTCTGCTTGACAGCTGCATGTTTTTTCCTGTTTGTGGGGATAGGTGCTAGTAGGTTGAGTAAATTCCATTGTTTTTTAGAAGATGTGAAAGTTTTTTTTCTTTCCAGGTTCTGTTTCTACATGTTAATTTCCAAAGTTGACAGTCCCAAGACTGGTTATTCTGCTGCAAGTACTTTTACTGGACAACAAAACTTTTTCCTTATCTGTCAGGTTTTTTTGAGTTTCAGTGTTCTGCTCACATGCACCCACATAGAAGCTGGCTTAGCTAAATGGCCTGAAGGCTGGGCTTTCCCGTGTTACACTTCAAGACCAGTCTTAAAGCCTTATTATGCTGCCAGGTTGGGGCTGCCTGAAGGTATAAACCAGATAAGAAATTTCTGGAGGCTGAGCAGTAACTTGAGAAGCCCTTAAGCTGTGTCTCTCCAAGTACGGGTCTCCAAATGGTGCGTGTACCATGCAGTCCTCCCTCCTCCTTTCAGTTCCAGAAATTGGAGTGTGGAACAAAAGATGTGTGTGTGTGAGTGATCAGGTAGCCAACTCAAGGCTGGGGTCTCAAGAATCATCACAGGAGCTCTATGAAAACCTTAGATGAAGAAGGAGAAGAAATAAATCCTGTATGTTGAAGGTAAAGGCCTTATACTCTGAGAAGGTAATTGAGTATATGCTATCATCACAGTTTCATAATATGATGCTATATGTTACCATAAGAAGACATGGTGATGTCATTCTTTTCCCTCCTTTCCTCCCCTCTGCTTGGATGTTTGTATTCTTGTATATTTTGTTAGTACAGAGGTACTCTGGGCTAATTAGCCTTGGCACAGAAATAGTAACCAGACTCCTATGAAGTTCTTTTTCCTGCCCTGCTTACATAAAAGTAAAATTTTAGATGATGCTGTTAAAATATTTGTTTTTATTCCAGCTCAAAAAAAGCTAACAGTCAACCTAAACTGAATCAAAGAATCATACTGAAAATTACCTCCATTTCTTTAGGGTCATTCATTGTGAAGGTGTCTGCAGAACCTGGGTCTTACCTTTACCCAGTATGCATCTGGAGTGGTCAGAAAACCAGTAACAGAAGTTTAATTGCTGAATATATGTACACTTAATCCACTTCCCTGTTCTGCAGTGTCACTTGCTAGATGCATGGTCATGTGAAGATCCCATGCCTAGATTGCCAATAAATGCCAAGACAAGAGACAAGGCTGTATAACAGACCAGAGCAACTTTGAGGATTTGCTATAACAGCAGCAGTTTTTTCACCCTCTCATGTCTGACCATTAACATATTTCATGATCTTGGAAACCATCTGAGCATCCAAGTATCACTCTCTGCTAAAAGCACAAATCTGTAGTTAAGGGAGTTGTTTCATCCCAGTTGATCAAAACCAAACTTGGTGGCTTTCATCTCTCTCTGCTGTGCAGACTAGGCAAGCGAAATGCATTATTACCTGAGTGTTTAGATAGCTACCAAGAGAAAGGTCTGTCTGGCCTATGGAAAAGCAGAGTTACCACAGCATAGTACAAAATGTGCAAAGGCAAGTAGGGAGAAGAGAATATATTTTATAAAATATATTCTGCATTTTGCTTTGGAGGTGAGAGGAATCAAAATTGTTTTCTGCAGCAACTCAGCATTTCTGCTGTAGAATAGGTGTTAACCAGTTTAAAAGACACCATGGTATTGTTGCTTATGTTTATGACATATATGTCCATGTTAAAAAATTTATGCAAACTTCTGAGATTTTTTGCTGCAGAATACTAGTTGAGATTACAAAGCTTGTCTCAACAACTCATAGTGTATAATAATTTTTTTATATTACAATATTTCTTTTGGTGCATGTGTTGCAGCCTATGGGTTCTACTTTGAGATCTTGCCCACATACAGATACTGCTTGAAAATGAAAGGCTAGAGTATATTTTGCATGATTGTAAATGCTTGCTTTCCTGAAGATCCATTGTAATTTATTTTGCTGGTTTTGATAGTCCATGAAAAGCGTTACCATAGAGCATATTTTGGCTTGTGGTAGATGCTGGTGACTCTTGCTGGCAATTTAACCATAGAACTTCTGAACAAGCTTTAGACTTTTTAATCAGTCAGTTTAGTTTACTTAGATATTTTAGCTTTTTAGATCAGAAATGCATTTTGAAAACAAGCAATTATTTTAAAGCTCAGTATAACTTTGAGAAAGCTGTAAATGCTGGAAAGGGAAAGATTATGACAAGAAGTGGAGTTGAAGCAGTTTCAGTGCTGTTGTAGTTACAGTACTCTTTCTTCAGTCATGATGTGTCTTGGTGTAGGTACACACAATTTTATAAATAATGGTTGAGGTTGTGTAATGCTAAAACTACTGCAAGAAAAGGAAGAGACAAATGCATTTTCTGTTAGCAGCAGCAAAATGAAGTATCCATTCAGTTTTGTTAAACTGGTGTGGAGGGATTTGGAGTAGCCTGTAGGGAATAGGTTGGATTCCCAGCAGTTCAGCAGGCTGCAGCTGACAGAAGTCCCAAAGGGGCTGTTTGCTACTCACAGCTAAGCAGAGCTGGGTTTAGACTGGAGACACAGCTTCCATTTACCAGCTCCTCCCTTTCTGCAGCTGCCCATCTTGGGTGGGAGCTGTCTCCACAGGCAGGGCATCCACCTGCATAAGGGATGCAGTGAAACCCTGTATTCTCCTGCAAACGACTGTACCTCTCCTGTAGAGCTTTAAACCTTGATCTATAAATTGTAGCACATAAATAAGCATCAGCCATTAAGAAAAACAGATTTATGTTCCAGAGTGACTGCTGTTTTGGCACAGCTGGAGACTAAAGCTCTTTTCTGGAGCAAACACTTGCTGTGCATCATGGATTAAGTTATCTATGAGACATTTTCAAAGATTACTTCTGTTGTGGGAGAACTTCAAGTAAAATTCAAGTTTGTGTTTGGAAAACACAGAGAAAAGGTGGAAGTTAGGGACAGGCATGTAGAAATAGCAGAATAGTTCAATGTAAGACAGCACAAAATGTAGAGTTTGCAAAAATTCAGGTGGAGAAGCAGTGTAATGTTTTTCAATAGGATGAAAATAAGTAGGTAAAAGTTGGATAGCTGAAAGTGAATGTTGGCCAAGCAGAGGAACAGTGATGGATATTGAAGGGTCAGGCTTGACCAAACCTTGAAATAGGAGTCTTGGGTCTTACCACGAAGCAGCTAATATAGAAATAAAAATAATAAATCAGGTGTTTTATTATGACATATCAGGATTGCAGTCTGTGTCACTATTTGAGTTTGATCTGTGGAGAAAGCAGCATGCATATATATGTATATATATATGTAATCAGAGACAAGATAAAGAAAAGGTTAGGAGCATTCCACCAAGAGGAAAAGAAAAACCAACCCAAATTCCACAGAAAAAAACATTTTCTGTATGAGCATAAGACCTTTGGATGGACAGAAGGAGATGAAACTCTTGGCTGGAGTTCTCTACTAAGGTAACCACTATCGGGGATGCAAGACAAGGAGAGAGGTTTCCAAGAAATTTTATTGCGTACTGTCATAATAAGAGAGATGGTTTTAATTGTTACGGGCAAAAATGTATCCTTGGAACACCCTCCCTGACTTTTGGAGCAACACCAGTGATTAACTTGGCTTGGTTAACATGCAGCTGGGTTGCCAGACTCATAATTGCAGAAGTTTTAATTTCCCAAAAGAGGGAAAACAGTATTAGCTGCAGTTCAAGGGCAAGAAACTAGGCTTGCTGTGTTCTCTGGGAATGAGACACCATGAAATGTTAGGCTTCAACTACACTGTATCCTGATGTCTGTAATAACAGTAAGGTGTCCTCCACATCTGGAGATTATTTATTGTGTCACTTTAAATAATGATTACAGGGTATTGCTCACCTCTGTATGACAGGCTAGAAGTGTTTTGTTCTCCATGTGTCCTACTCTGTAATCCTGCTATGCTGAAATTGAGTCTGTAAATTTGAATTTGTCCAAATTTACCAATAAAACACTTAATATTTATTTTTAGAGTAAAAATAGAAGACTACAACATTCAGTGCTAAGCAATTACAGGAAAGATACCTACTGTGGCCATACATTACAGCTGTGACTCCACTGGAGCAACATCCAAGGTTTAACTCAGATGCTGTAATTCCAGATACCTGCAGTCCTGGGCAAAGTCTCCAAACAAGGGGAGTCAGGATTGAGTTAGCAGAAAAACTCATGGTCAGTGTGATACACATTTCTATCTCACTTCAGATGCTTCTGTGTTTGTGCCTTGAGAAGTAAGAGATAGCAAATGAAGTTTTTTGTGGCCTTATGGCATGGCAGGACACTTTACAATTGTCTGTTTAATTAAAATTTTGCTGTCTTTGTGGGTGAATCTGTTTTGCAGCCCACTGCCTTTTGGAGAAAGAACTCTATTTAATGGTGATGTACTATGGTTCAGTGGCAACAGATGGACTGTCAGACTAGGTCTCTGTAACCATTTCCACTCGGAGTGAAGGGAAGGATAGGTGCTCAGCCCTTGATAGTGGAAATGTAGGGCTGCCTTGAGGTGCTGCTTTGTGGCAATGTGAAGTTGTCCCAGCATAGAGCAGAGATTTCCAGAGCTGCTCTCAAGCAGGATAGTGAATCTTGCTGCCAGGAGATCCAAGTTGTGTCTTTTCTACTGTGTTAGAGTTTTGGCCTTGGTAAAACTGTGATTTCCCTTAGCCCGTTTACCATGTGCGTGAGAGAGAGAAACAGAGATGCTTTAAAAGTATTTAATAATCAATGCTTTTAAGACTTGCTGAAGGAAGGTAACATGGAAAATCTGACTGGATGATTTCAATGACATCCTAATTTATAATGCTGTATGTGTGCTATGTTGTATGCTATCAGATTTTCAATTATCTCTTTAAAATGAACCTGGTTATGTAAAGAGAAACATTTCCATCCTTCCAGCTGCTGCATGGGAAAAGTGTTGAGAGCAGAGTGTGATTCACTCATCTTTGCCTGCTTGAGAGCTGCAGCTGGAACCTCCTCACGAGCAGCTCCCCAAGGCTAGGATGTGAACGATAAACGGATATTTGGCAAACTGATTAGCAAAGCCTTTCCACACTTCCTGGGACACTGCCAGATAGTGGAGAAATGGAAATGTAATTGATCACAAGGGTTGGGTTTTTTCTGTTGGTTGGAAAAAGGCTGAAGAAGCAGGAGTTGCCTTGAGGGATGCAAAGCCCTAGCATTTGAAGTCAGACAAGTCTTGCTCTGGCTCAGCTGTAATTTGTTTCCAGTGCTCTTTAAGGTGTTGTTAGTGACATTCAGGTTGAGGGATACTATTGAACTGTATTTAGTTTAGCTTTTTTAAAGCTGCAGTAACAATCCCCAGTCTCTTTGGGAGAGGGAACAGATGCCTGGCAAGCCTCACACGCACCAGATTAATGGCAGACCTTGGCTGAGATGCAGCCAGAGCTGCCTGACAAATTTACCAGGGCTGCCACTCATTGAATTGGGTAATATGTAATCATAGTAATGTTTGTATGCAAAATGATTGGGTGCTACGGCCTCAGCTGAATTTTGTTTGATTTAAGGATTTGTATTATGCTGTTTCAAATGCATTTTAACAGAAACGTGTTTTGCAGATTACTGGCTCTCTGCTGTAGAGACCCAGCATGTTTCATCAGTTCTTCTTACTGTTTACAGTGAACTTCTTAAGAAATTATTAAAAAGAAAGACATGAAATATTGCAGACCTCCCTCCACATCCCCCCAGATAAGTTAATCAAGTTGATTTGGACAGCTACTGACAACAAAATGAATTTTAGGGGAATGTTTAGTTGCCATCTGGAAGGTTCCATTAATGTTAAAAATTCTAAGTATTTCGAAAAATCATGTCCCAGCTTTGAAATTCTGAGGTTGCATGCAGAGAGGAGATTTCAAGAATAAGCATACATAGATTCTTCTTATTTTCCTTCTAGTTTCAGAGCTGTTTGATTATACTCAAGCCATGCAGACAAACTTTTCTCAGCAGTTAGCAGATGTGGGGTTATTTTAAACATGCTTGTAGTGATGTCAGAACCATAGCAATTGGGGTGTGTGTGAAAATACCAGGACTAAAAACCAACATCTGCCTTAACATGCAGGAGGAACAGTTTTCTAAGAGCAAGTAGGATCTTCTGCTGTCATCTTCTTGTTCATGAAGGTGGTGTCCTCTTCTCCCTTGGTTTATAAATATAACTATCCACATTTGAGAAATGAATGTAATAAAGATAACTAGTATCGTCTCTATCAGGCAGCATTTTATTGAGTCACTAATTCTGTTGCAAGCAGATTTATATAAGCATTATGTGCTTTAGTAACCTCTTTTATGTAGTTAGAGAAGAAGACAAAAATGTAATAACATTGCTATGTTCTGGCAAGCTGCTACTTTAGATGTTGCTCTTGTTATTTCCTTTGATTGCCTCTTTGAAATAATATTTTTCCCTTTACTGTGTCTGGCTTGCTGCACACTGCCTTTTAACAGTGGAAGTGGGTTTTGATATCCTGTAACCTTTGTTAAAGCACATTGATTGTTTTTTAATTATTAACACTTATTGGATTGTACTGTATTTCCACAGGCAATTTCATTGCACAACCTTGTTTAACATTGCTTTTGCTTAGCTTGGATATGAAACCCAAGTCTAAAAGCAAATACTTTGGCTGAAACTTTTGCATCTTTTGTCAGTTGTGGATTACCAGGTGTTTTACATTGTTGTCTTTACCCTTGATAAAATACAGCTATTAGCAGCTCAGCCAAGGCTGGACTGCACAGGATCTGCTGGTCAGGGGAGAGGTAAAATGTTAGAAGAAAAAAAAAGAGTGGGGGGAGGGGGAATGAGTTGTTTGGAAGCCACTGTTTTGACTGCTGTTTCTGCTTTCCTGCTTTATATTCTGCAGCATCTCCTGTCTTCATTACTCCTAATATCATGGTGACTTTCATAATTTCCTTTGTGTTAATGTCTAGCAGTCCAAATTTGAAACCATCCACATTTTGAGAATGTGTATGGCTGAGAATCCTGTTCCATTTCTCCCTGCCCCAAAAGTGTTCCCTTTCTTGAAAAGTTCTTCCAAATAGCTGACCGAAAGGATGAAATATTGCCAATATTATGTCTTGGTCATGTGCAGCATGTGTCCTGTCAACTGTCAGCCCTGGGTGAACATACCACTTGCTTGTGAATATTGGTTTTATATTTGGGTTTTCATATTCTCATAGAGACTTCTGCTTCTTTGCTGTAGCATCTAGCTGTTTTCAACTTCTTACTTTCTTGAGAACCTGCTGTGTATATTAAAAACATGTGAGTACCAGAACATGTGTTTCAGTAGAGCAGTGCTGAAAGCCAGAGGATTGTGTTGGTAAATGCACTTTCAAACCTAGTACCATAAGAAGGTTCTTCATCATTCTAGGGTGTGCTTTTTCTAGCACGTTTGCAAAAGAATATCCACAAGGCTGAGTGAGGCATCCTCATTGTTAAAAATGTGGTATAAGTAAAATAAATGTTACAAACTTGGAAGATTGTGAATATAGTGTAATTGAATGCCAAATGCATAATTGCTTGCAGGATATGATACAGGAGTGATTCTCCTTGTTAGATGGCTGTAGAAGTACTGTATTTTGTGACTGAAATTACTATTGCAATTTTTTTCCAGGCGACTGGCTGGCAATGACCTTACTTTTATCCATCCAAAGGCCTTGTCCGGGTTGAAAGAACTCAAAGTTCTGTAAGTAATTGGGTTTTAGAGTTTCATAGCTAGCTGTATGCTTTTGCTTTCTTAGTGCATAGCCAGACTCTTTACTGGTAGGCTGGAGGAAATTTTTTTGCCCTCTGTTCTCCTAAAGTATAGCTCTCCTACTTTGGTTTTTTTTTTTTTTCTTTACAAAGCCTGCTGGATGTGGTTAAGATGACAAGATGAACTTGACTAAACTATAATTATTGCATTTTATTAGAACACTTCTTTGTTTCTGAAGTATATTTTGTAGCAGAAGAATCAGAGGAAAAATCCTAAAAAGGGCATGTAAGCTTTTGTTGTCCTCCACCCCTTCAGCATGCTCTGTCAGGTGCCCTGACATTATCAGGTTACTTAGATTTAATATGCTGTTTGAATTCTTCCCTACTGGCAATAGGAAAAATTGCTATAGTTTGATGCTTCTCTAGGTGAAAATGGCTTACTATTAAAAAAAACTTCTGTTTTTCTTTCTGAGATAAGAATTTTTATGGCAGTAGTTTTTCCATAGCTAAGGATAAAAAAAGCTTTCCATTGTTAAAGATTTTAAAAAACTCTATTTGAAAACTGTAGCATTTCTGTTGATGTAAATACTTCCAAATGCTAGCAGGGTAATAGGTAGTTAATTAAAGCGATTTTTCTTTTTTTTTAAATAGCAGACTTTGAGGTTTTAAAGAAAAAAACAGATGCTATCACCAGGGTACAGATTAGGGAACTGCCCATTAGCAATACTATTTAATATGATATTTTGTAAATTGAATGCAAAGTGTCAAAGCTCTTGAAGGCATATCCATTGCAATACTAACACTGGAGGTGCCTGAAATTCTAGCAGTTCTTGGAAAAATGTGGGACGTCTTAATTTTAACAGTTAACTTGTCTACTTGAATTTTTACCCTAGTATGCACCAAAACTGAGTAAGATTTTATAAGGTTATTTACATTCTTTTTATAAAAGAACTCACATGACACACATTGTCCTATGAGAGAATTTTGAAGAAACCCACAAGAGTGTAGCTTAATTCAGCTTGGCCCAGTGGTGCTTTGTTGTGAGTACACTCTTTAAACTTGATTGTTAATGCATTGTGTATTGATGCGGCCTCAGTAAAAATTAGAGGTTTGTGTGTTTTTCAGCATATATAATTCCACCAGAAAACAATAAAATATCATCTCTTGTAGCAAATTTGTCCTAGTGTTAAGTTGCTTAACCTCTTCAGTGAGTTCCCAAGGGAATTGCAGCATATTGTGTCAGAGCTTATTCTCTGCAAATTAATGCTGCTGATGGAGGAGTTGTAAATAAAACTGAAATATACCATTTTCTTGTTTCACTGTTGCATTTGGGTATCTGGTCTTGGTTATTCTACATGCCTTTACATAACCTAGAAATTTGGGAAACCATAACAGGACTATGGGCTTTTCTGTTACCTCTACCTTTGATAAAGATTATTGTCAAGTTCTGCTTTATTAACACAGTGGATTTTTACAGAACCCTGCAGAACAATCAGCTGAAGACTGTACCTAATGAGGCCATCAGAGGATTAAGTGGCTTGCAGTCCTTGTAAGTTGCCTTACTTTGCTTTTGGTTTTGGATTGTTCTCCAAGGTCTGTTTTCAGTCACTGTACACCTTTGCTTCATTCTGTAGAGTTAGGAATTACAATAATGTATGTGTAATAATGGACCTGGAGTTTCTGAAAGCGCAATTGCAACTGGGACAAAGTTTCACAATTAAAATTCATGAGGAATTTTATTTGTCATCTTTGGTGGAGTGACCCAAACGTAAACTCTTTCAAAACTCAGACACTGGGTGCAAGATTGCTGTGTTAATGCAGGGGTGGTGTAGTTAAACTGTAAGCCCTCTTGCACATCCTGAGGTATTTAAGCAGTTCTTAAATGTTGTGCAAAAATGCATGATGCCCAAATCTTGTGTATCCAGAGCAGGGAAAGGGGTTTCTGGGAAGAAGTATTACTTGGGACATGCATGTTATTGGCTTTACGGGAAGGTGTTGAAATCTCACAGACAGTTATGAATACCTCAGCGATTATTGCTAGTTGCACATAAGGTATTTAATATGTGTTTATACTATCTCATGGCTTATTATGTTTTATAAAGCATTTTAATCAGACCTTAATAGTTAGTTACAGCTCTCTAGGTGGTAGATGCCTATCACTGTGAGGAGGAGGAGATGGGAGGGGCTGCAAAATTTTTCCTCCTTCCGACTTGCCTCCAGAGAGAGAGAGGGAAAAAAGAGTGTAAATTACTATTCTCTCTGTGGCAAAGTTCAGGTTTCTGGCCCAAGAGCCTGTTTCTTTCAAATTGCAGGTATTTGAAAAAAAAAAAAAAAAAAAATCGCAAAATAGATTTGCAAACTTTTGCACAACTTTTGCAAAGGTGTTTTTTGGCATTACTTAAGCTTGGATCTTCCCCCAACTTCTTGTAGCTGCTTGGATATTCCAGTAAGTAGTGAATTGAACATCCACATTTAACTCTTGTTTTAGCATGTGCATAGAAGAGAAAATACCTCAGTCTTGGTGCAAATACTATGTGTTGTAATAAAAGCCCTTCAAATTACATGACCAGAATAAACCTTTAGTAATAATTTAAAACAAAGCAAAAACATCTTCCTGGCTTCCAGCATTTCTTTGATGCCAAAAAGAGAAACTACTTTAGTAAAAATGTTTGTCTACAAATCATCCATTTCATTTTCAGTGAGCATTCTTTTTTCTATACATATTTACAGTAATGTTTGTTCTCTAATTAAAGTTTAATATAGTAAGTCTCCAGTTGCTGGAGATAATTTGATGATAATTTTATGTACAAAAGGGAACAAAATTTAAGAGAAAAATAATGTATAAACTAAGACATCTATAATTTTTTTTAAAAATCATATTGTTCTTTAATATTTTTAGAAAGATGACCATATTAGAACTATTTTTAAAAAACGTTTTAGTTTTTAGTTTTAATTTTTTAGTTTAGTTTTGAAAAAAATAGTAAGATGATTTTGTAAGATTGTGTAATTTAATCATTATAATCACTTAACCAAAGCATCCTTACAATTAAGATATAATAGTAACAATTTAAAATGTGGCGAGATTTTCCTTTCTGGGATCTTCATTGTTCAAGGGCAAATGATGAACTACATCAGTTTTAGGATGGTGAAAAAGGAGGAAGTTAGGTTAGTAAGTAGTAGCAAGCTGCTTGTTACTTCTTTTTCTGAGGAAAACCCAATTGAGATTTCTAGATAACTTGGAAATACAGTGGGCAAATCCAGTCTGGAAGTCAGTGGTGTCAGAATCACAGACAGTTCTGAGTTGGAAGGATCACTGAATCCAGCTCTCTGGTGAATGGTCCACACAGGGATTGAAGCCATGATTTTGGTGTTAGTAGCACCATGCTCTAACCAGTTGAGCTAATCTGGCAAGCTCAGGGAGATACTGTCATGGGCTTCTTTTTTTTATTTCCATCCACTGATGTGACTCAGCCTTTGGTTTGTCCCTCTCCCTTCCTGAGAATGATACCTGTCTGCATTGCAAGACCACTGTAATTTGTTAGAATGGGCAGGAATTTGAGAATAAATTGGGTTTTGAGACAAGTGTAGTGGGAGATGAAAAGCATCTTTTCTATTCTGTTTGTTTACTTCACCAGAATGCATTTCTGTGATGTTAATGAATTTCAGGAAAACTTTGTTAGCGTTACTGATTCATCATTACACTGATTATGCATATCCCCTAGTAATGTAGTTACACCTTCTGGCAAAGGAATGTAAGAATGGTCCTCTGAATTTGGTGTCTGAACATGGAAACATAAGTGTCAGCATGCTGCTTTATTGTATTAAAAAAAAAGAAAAAAGTTATTTATTTCCCTCCCTACGGAGTTTTATGTGAATTCAAAACTCCCAAGTTCTTTTAAAACAACTCATTGCAGAATATATGTTAGAAAACCTGCTTCTACTCTTTTATACAATCTCCACCCGAAACCTGCAAGTTTAAACATTACTGAACTGTCCCTCTTTTGGCAGTTTCCCAGTTTGCTCTGAAGTTTTGTTCAGGAGTATTTTTTTCTTGGTGAAGGCACAAGTTACTTCCTCATAAAACTTCATAGTATATTGATAATAATTTTATTTGAAACACCTTTACAGGTGTTTTCTGTCTTAATGTGCTCCAGTTTTTAGCTTCATAGGAGTGTGGTATGTATTAACAAACTCAGTAAACATACCAGGGTGGAAATAAAGAGGATAATTTTAGGAGCTTCATGATCTGTAGTGTTTATATTACAGCTGATGAGTAGCCAGCCTGGTTCAGAATACTAAATGACAGCTCTTTCTTTTCTGTTTGCATTGAATATTTTTCCCAGCTCTGGCCTCCAAAAGAGAGTTATAATTGGGTTCTTTATATGGAGGTGAAATTTAGCAAAATTAAGGAGTTTTCTTGAGTGGAAGCTTGCTGTGTAGCACCCCAGAGAAGTTTATCTGGCAGGATGTATGCTGACATTGCAAGATGCTGTGATGGGTGTGACTGTGGGACAGCTCTACCAAGGGAGAAGCCACTGGTTGTCCAGCTTGTGCCTGCCTCTTTCAGTAGCAGAAAAACCTCACAGAGAGCTTCACAAGTGCAAACAATAGTCTTGATGCATTTTGATTACTGCAAAGCATCCACAGCATGTTTTTGTTATGACAAAGCCATGAAGTGGTATACTTTGTGTGTTAGGTCTGGAAATGGTATTGGTGAGTTTTATGGGCAATCCAAGGGTCAGACAGAGAGCAGGAGGTGCAGCTCAGCCGTGTGTGAAGCTGCTTCCTGAGAAGGACCTGGAAGCCATCAAAAAAAGTCCTTTAAGTGCCTTGGCATATTTGACTGTGATGACTTATTTTGGTAACACTATTTATTCTGAGCTTTGACCCAGAATGTGGGGATTTGTAAAATGGGTCTGTAAACTGCAACCATTTTTAGGCTTGCTCTGCTTTACCACAGAAACCCAGCTACGCAGGACTAGTCGGAATATTCTAGTACAATTCCCAGTGTGTGACGAATATTGGAGCTACACTGTTTAAACAAAGACTTTCAGGTGCTTTACAAAGAAAAACTTTATTCCACTTGAATAATAAGCTCACAAACCTAATTGCCACTGTGCATTTGCCATCGAATCCAGGAGTCTTTTGACAGCCTGTCAATATCTGCTAATGTGTTGGGTATGATTTATTATAATTGCAGTTCTACTGTCCCAGCACATGTGCACACTTGTCCACATGCAGGGACTATCAGAGCATTCTGCAGCAACAGTTCAAGGCACTGCAGCCTAGCTGTTCTGCCAGATTCCCAAACTGGGATTTGGGATGGTGCCAGTGCAGTACTCAACTGTGATAGCTCCTGCCTTTCTTGTTGTGTGGGTGTCCTCTGAGCTGCACGGGTGAGTGTCCTCATGCATGGGATCAGCAGTCATTTTCTGCAGTACCTGGTGGCAGTTCTGCCTCCCTGAGCAGCCCAGTCTGCTCACAGCAGGATCATAACCACTTTTCAGTCTGCTTTCCTGTCTTAGGAGACTGGAGCAGGCTCGAGGCAGAATAAGGCAGGAGGCATGAATGTGCTGAACTGGGATGGGATAATATTTTCTGGGAGTGGGAATCATCTTGGCCCAGGTAGGAAAGACTAGTGTCCTATTGTAATAAATCAGCCAAGACTGCATTTTCTTCATGCAGGAAAAGCCAATTCTTTATTCACACAGCTTATTTTATACAGTTTTTACAGACCTTGTGTGAGACTCTTAATTGGTTAATGGTTTTCTTGCCAATTACTCCATTGGTTAGTAAAAGGTATTTTACTTGTCTGTCAAATTTCTCTATTCTTGGTTAGTTTGCACATTTTGTTCACTGATTCCCATGAGACAGATTTCTTGTTTATTGCAGGTGCAAATGGTTCTCTTACCAGAATAGCTTGTTGTGTTGTTTTCATGCTTAAGATTGTTTTCACATGGGAGCAGGCAAGTTACTTAGCTGCACATAGAAATGACAATCTAGCTATTAATTTAGCAGAGAGCAAGGCCTGATTTTGAGGCCTTTCTTTTATAGTTTATCTACCTGACTGCAACAGGGTCCTAATGTAGAACTGAAAGGAATGTGAGCAGAATCATTCTTTGCAGGGTAAAAATGTTATGGCAAAAGCATGGGGACAGAGAATGGAAGCATATTTCAGTCAGGACACATTTAAAATATGTTCTGTAGCACATATCAGCTACAGTCTTGCATTTCTAGCTTTTTTGTATTTTAGGAAGGATTTCTTATACAGATCAACTTAACATCTGTATTTTTTTAAAAAGTCAAATCTAGAAACATTCTGCTGGTAATGAAACTGCCCAATTTTAAGCCATAGTTCATACTGCTGACAATTTCAGTAATGTAAACCATAAATGCAAAATGTGTCAGAAGGGAAGATTCCTGAATTTGGCGAGAACAATGCAAACATAATCTTATGTAAAAAAATACACGGTTCTGTTCTAATTCTGCTATTTTCTTCTCAGAGAGTGCCTTAAGGCTCTTGTTTAGATAATTTTGTGATTCTGCATTATAGAGTTTGGAAGGATAAGATGTGTCTGTAGGGACAGTATTATCTAGGAGGAGGCTGTGGAAGGTGTTCTTCAACAGCAATGACTAGATGAAGTTAAGAAGCTTTAAGTGGTTTTATATGTAGTATCCACCCCTAACTGTGGCAGGTGTCTTTTCAGCTAAGCAACTTTTAATGGTTTGTCTTCAGAGGTTTTCTAGTTTCCTACTTTGTGATTATTAAGGGGTTAAAGGGCATCAGCCCTTAGATTTAGTCTGTGTTAAGATATGGGATTAATCAGAATGGGAATGGAAGAAATTGACACATTTTCTCTTTAACCTGTAAAACCAATACAATCTTAAATATACTGAATACGTTTTTCTTCCTTAACTGTTTGGAGTTAAGAATATATGAGAGCTCTTCTGAGCATATCTGATAGTGCTGAAAAATTTTAAATATATTGCTTTATATACTTCCCATTTTTCTATGCCATCTCTACCTGTAAAAAGTGTTCTGATTTTCTTGAAAGTGAGACAAAAACAAATGGTTTTTTGTGAACTTCAGGAATTTCTGGGATTATTGTAGTGCTTTTTTTTTTTTTTTTTAACTGCCAGGGCTTGCTTAAGGAATTGCTAAGTTTAAATTAAATCAGGGAATTATTTAGAAATTGAATGATCAAAAACTTAAATGAGATGGTGAAAGTTAAATAGCATGTAGGCAAAATTAGCTGAATCCTCTGTGGGTGTTTTGCAGCAAACTGACCTCTGACTGGTACCATCAACATTCAGATGGAAGAAACAGATATGCTGGCACATCATTACTAGTGGCTGAAATAGCTTTGGCATGTACCATTAGCTTCTGAGGGCTGCTGTAAATTTGTCTTTGAATAAAGCAAGTCCTTGTATTGATGTTCTCAACGTATAATGCACAGAGAGCCACTGCTTGATAGAGTGAGCAAACTCTCTAGAGTGTTTTAAAGTACCTGTGTTAACATGGGTTATTGCCTCTGTTGCAGCAGGATTTCCAAGGTACCAGGCTTATCAGTACTCAACTTCAAAACCTAAAAATCTACTCCACTGTTACTGGAGTGATTTCTTTGTAGTTTTTGAAGGAGCACTTTAAAGAGCAATGTTCTTTAATGATTGCCATTGAGCAGAAGTGGTTTAACACAAGAGCTGGGAGTGATTTGCCTTTTATTAACATCAGCAGTAAACTCCTGCTGTACAGGGCTGTTAATTATGCTATTAGTTAAAAGTTAGGCTGTTAAAATTTCCTAATCACTGAAGCCTGGAAGACTGCCTGTGGTCCTAGATGAGAGCTAGTGAGGCTGGGAGGCCTCTCAGGTGTTCCCTATAGGGGATGCAGGCCGTAGGGCAGTTGCCCTAAGCAGTGTGTGTACATTTGTATGTGCAATTTCATTTATATGTGTGTGTTAGATTTGCAACTTCTGTTCATTTGAACCCAGGTAGGCGTTCTCACTAGTTCTGGTTTCCTTAAAGCAGAGTCAGTTGTTTGAAAACCTTGCTATGCCCTGTTTTAACAATATCTCAAATACTGATGTAAGAGCTGTTGAATGTTTAGGTTTGTCATCCTCCTGCTCTTTTCTTCTGCTGGAGTTAGTGCTTGTGTGAGGAGGGAGCATGAGAGGAATAAAAGGACTATGACAGCTCCACAACTGAACTCTTAATTTATAGACTAAAATCTAAAGGTCTCTCACAAGCCAGTGCCTATAAGAAAGCTGGAATTGGAATAGCTTCTGAAAGATTAAGGTGGATGCTGCAAGCTCTAATTTAAAGAATATATTCGTGCCTTTAAAATATAATGGAAAAAGACAGTCTTCCTACTAGTCCAGTCCAGAAGAAAAAAATAACCATGGTATATTAGGCTCTTAGGAGAAATGAAGGAACACAAAAAAATTGTCTGAGGCCAAATAACTTAAAAATACCTCTTTCACTTTCCTAACATCCCTGCTCATTGCTGGTGGTGTTCTTTCCCCCCTTATCTTCCTTGGTGTGGGCTGGAACAAATAAATCCAACAGCTTGGATGGCTGTGGACAGTCACCAGTTTAAAGCACAGTAACTTGGGTGCTCAATCCACCTCTTCTGGGGGACAGAGGCCTTGGCAAAGCAGACTGAAAATTCAGGGTCTGACATCATCTCCATGACCATCTTTGTTCTCCCTGGCTGAGTTCAACTTCCCCGTGTGTCTGCTCGCCTCCTTCTTTAATGGTGGGAGAGGAGGAGCAGGGTGTGTGGCTTTTTGGTGTGCTTTTGTTTTCCAAAGTCTCCTAGAATAAATGGAATTTAGCAAGGCACCAGGGGAAGTACAAGTGCACTAGATGAGTAGGCACAATGGTTGAGGCCTGTCTCTTGAGTATGCTGCTTCTCTTAAAAAAACCCAAACCAGCCTCTTCCCCCAACAAAAAAAAAACCTCAGAAAAAATAGAGGGGAGGGGTAGAGAGAAATTAGAAGACTCAGATATGTTTATTCCTTTGGGAAGTAATTATTTGATCTTCAGGAAGCTGTGTCAATTTAGAAGAGAAGAAAGAGGTAATTTCTAGTTGCTTTTTTTTCTGAGGAAGAGCTTCAGGCTTTTTTCCTCTCTCCCTCCAGCCTCTTAATTTTCTTTCTTTATTATCATCAGACTTCAATTTCTCTGAAATGTTCTAGTCTCCATGCAGCCTAAGAGCATTCAAATAGAGTATCATACACACCTGTTAGACATGGGGCAAATGATGAGGGGATGACTGTATATGAACCATCAGATTTAACTCCTTGACACACAGCTTTAGAGCTAACGGCACCTCACTCATTTTAGGAGAGAGCTTTGACTGCAGACCATTTTGTAAGTACCCACTTAATAGTAATAGTATATTTTTCACTTGATTGGATGTATTTTTTAACTATTTATTACATGGAAATTTAGCTGTTTGCTTTTTTAATAGTAATTTGAAATATGAAAACCTTGTGCATCACAACAACAAACCTCTGTTTTAAGGAAAAAGATTAGTGTGTTAAATTTGTGATCAGACTTGTCTTCTGCATTAGTTCTTAGTTAGGGTTGTCTTCTCCCTTTGAATTCTGCATGTCCTTTAAGTGTTGGGATCCAGATCTGTTGTGGCTTTGCCTGGGGACAAATGCAGTAAAATCACTTGGTCCACACTGCCTGCCCAGAGAAGGACAGCATGAATGGCTGGAGCAAATTACTTCTGAAACTAACCCAGCTAGACTTTCAAGAGCATATCTGATCATGGCTTTAGAAACCAGTGCTAATGAGTGCTAATGTGATTCCAGAGCTGTGCTGATTTGTGCCTTAATGAGCACCCATGTTAATGGAGGAGGGTGTATGTGTTCTGTCTCCCTGCATGGCAGCACGATGCTCCATAGCTGGTGTAGCAGGCATTTCAGATCAGTTGTTCAAGGTGCCTTCTGTGTGGGCAGCCAAGTTCAGCTGTGTGTTGACCTAGAGAAGGCAGCCTTTAGTCAGAGGGCCATCAAATATTGCCCAGTGCTCTCTGCTCTGTGCTTTCTCAGAACTGTTAAGGTGCATGGACTATGGATGTTTTACTTCTTCCCAGGACACTGAATAATCTCTGGGTATTAGATATGCCCCCTTGTCCTCTCTTAGTTACTGCAAAAACTGTTGTGGCTGGAACCAGAACAGTTACTATGTCTAATTTTGCAATTGGCATTCATTTAGGGAAAAAGTATGATGGCAAATCCAGTGATGTATGATAGTTAATAATGCTGACATGCTATTTTGTGTTTTGTTGTGGAGAATATTAGAAAAGATCAGGTTGCAAGACAGCAATCACTTTCAGTTGAGATGTTTTATTTGTTGGGATAATTCATAACTCTGACTTTGTTCACAAACAGTTTTTAATAATCTTGTTCTCTAAAGTAGTTGCTTTGTTACTGTATAGCAGTACCACAAAACAAAGCATACAACAGTAAACAATGCTATAAACAAGGTAGATGTAGGGGTAATCCATTCAAATGAGTAAATGCCTCTGCAATCTCAGATATGATATGAAGCTACTGTTTTAAGGATTTGTTTGCAGTGTTAGATGCTGGGAGTTTTTTGGGAGATGCCTTATAGAGTTACGAATTCATTTTCATTAGCTGATTATAAGCATATGAATTTGTTCAAATGCTTTATTAAAAATGTTTGAGAAGTTTATTATGAAACGATTTTATGGGCTCTTAATCTGTCTTGGAAGTGCTTTCATGCATCAATAAAATGTCAAACTTTGCAGTATCGAATTATTTCAGTGGAATATGCATGAGCTTGAAAAAAGCCGTTTATGAGTAGCAGGACTGGAGCTGCTGTTCCTGCTGTCTGTAGTTGGTGGCTTGTTGATGAGCTTTGTTTCACTGCAGGCGTTTGGATGCCAATCACATCACTGCCATCCCCGAGGCCAGCTTCGAGGGGCTGGGGCAGCTGCGCCACCTCTGGCTGGACGACAACAGCTTGACAGAGGTTCCCATCTCCCCCCTCAGCAACCTGCCCTCCCTGCAGGCTTTAACGCTGGCTCTCAACAAAATCACCCACATTCCTGACCGTGCCTTCACAAACCTCTCGAGCCTGGTTGTTCTGTGAGTAGTTCTATTTCACAGATCACTTCGCTTTTCTCCTCACAGCTTTGATTAATCTAGGGTGGCACTGAAAATGGTTATCTGCTATGCTTTAGCTCAGTTGGCTAGTAACAGCCTATACTGCCAGTGTGAGATGGTACCATGTATGTTAGAGAACCTGCTGAAGGTTGATGAAGACTTTCTCCTAAACAAAAAGTCACACAGGCTATGGGTAGTGAGATTTTATTTTGGACATCTCATTATAGAATCAATATATCAAAACAATGGCTATCAGAGAAAGCTTCCAGAGATTCTAAATAAGAAGAAAAATTTATCTATTTTATCTGAAACCTGTTTCTTTGTAGTCTTAAAATCTCCGTGGAATAATATGAAAAATTAGTTTGATTTCTGTGTTTGTTATATTTTTATCACATTTCTGAATAGTGATTAAAGATTTAAAATAGGTTGTCTTGACTGCAAGCAATCTGTTCTTTTTCCATATGAAGATGAAATATTCTGTCTGGAAGTGAAATATAGTCTTCTGGGTTATCCACCACATGCAATACTTTTTTTTCCTTAACTATTTAACTCTTTTGATTTCATAGAAATATCTGCTAATTTGTTAACTTATATGAAATCATTCACTTGTTTTGGTTTTGTTTTTCAGGCATCTTCATAATAATAAAATAAAATCTATAGGAAAACACTGTTTTGATGGATTAGACAACCTTGAAACCTTGTAAGTATGTTTCTTAAAGTAGTTTGTGGTCAGTGTTTGTCTCAATCTCAGCTTAATCAAGGTTGCCATACTGATATGATGAATGTTTTGCAAATCAGGTGTATGTGCACTGTGCAGCACATGCCATGACACTTTGGTCCAGCTCAGGTTTTGGGCCTGAAGGCTGCTATCAGTGCACTGCTCCACCAAAAGCTAATTCACTATGTTGAGAAGCAGGTAAATCTTAGCCTGGGTGGAATGTCATGCTGGATAATGTGGCTCTAATGTTCCTAGCCCTGGTCTAGCTGGTGTATCTTTGCATAGCACTCTGCTGAGTCAGGTAGATAGATCACAAGTGTTTGAGTGGCCCCATGAGTGATAAGGGACAAATATTTGTATCTCAGATTTCCTGTAGGGTTAAACATGTATAGGATACATTGCCAAAGCTGTTGTGTGACAATAGGAGGTTTCTGAGAGGGTCTCAGAGGGCTGTTGCTCCACTGCTCCTTGTCCAAAACCTCCCTAGTGCCTCACTGGCAAGGAATGGCTTTCAGCTGCTTGGGTTACATTTCCCATTTCCCTTCAGCTCACTCAGTGAATGTCTAATAAGCAATATCTCCCTCAGCAGTGCCTTTTTTTAATGCTTTGGAGAATGCTAAGTAAGTGAAACTCATGAAGGAGGGCAAGGGCAAGCCAGTGACAACATTTGCTAACATGAGAAGCTTGCATGAGTCCAGAAATGCTGCTTACTTCATCTTGTCATCATCTTACAACCTCAGTTAAGTAATGATGTGCTGTGTAAATAATACAGCTGATATAAGACTCTGAAAATGTTTTTGCCATTTACAAGGAATCCCTTTTGCAGAGATCCTGACATTATTGCTAGAATAGTTAACTGACTACTCAACAGATCCCCATCACCAATCTGTCATGAGGTTTTTCTGTGCTTCTAATCAGTATTTATAATTTGTTTTGCTGCACAATCTGCTTTTACATAATGGCTTATTTACTGGTTGTTTTACAAAACCTTGACAAAAAGTATTCTTAGTAAGATGATGATAAAGATTTGTCGTTTGTATCTACTTATTTTTAAATCTTTGAAATTGTGGTTCATTTCTATCTAAATTCTGTTGAGGAAAAATCTGTGAGGTATTGAAAAATACTGAGCTTTCCTGTAAGGAAATATTATTTGACTTAATATGAATAATCCTCTGGGTACTATTAGATATCTTACTTAAGTTATTAGCTGGTTATAAAACATCTAAAACATCAGCAGACTAAATCTAAGTTGAAGTTATTCTATGGTCTGGTTAAAGGAGTTCTGAGAACTGTTTTCTTTCATTGGACTGTCTTGAACAAAAATTTTGACAATTCATGGCTACTGTTAAAAATTTTATAATGTTCTTGCTTTGTTTCTTCTAGGGATTTAAATTATAATAACATGGTGGAGTTCCCTGAAGCCATAAAAGCACTTCCAAGTCTAAAGGAGTTGTGAGTATTACGTATTCTCTCTTTTTACCACTTTTCTTTCTCCTTTCCATAAATAAAAAGGTAAAGAAATTCCTGGATTTAAGAATGCTTGTGTCATTGTGCAGGAGCCTAACTTAGATTAAGTTAAGCTAAGTGAAGCTATAATTGAAAGAAAATATAATCATCACCTAGAGAGGGCATGTGTTGAAAATTATTTTGGAGTTACATAAGCAGGCAATTTATTCAGGAGAACCATTAGTATAGATCCTAATCACAAGAGGGTTTTGGCCTCCAGTAGCAGATTAGGTACTCATTGATGTTTTCCTTGTCCCCTCCTTAAGAGATAAGTAAGAAAAGTGAAAATTCAGCATCATATTTGGTCCAAATAATTTCTTTCTAATGAAATTTTTTCATTTTAATGTTTAATGATGTTTAGTAGACAGAAATCATGCCTTTAAAGTTATTCCTAGAGTAACTTAGTCCTATTGCAGTCCTTGTTATGGCAGAATTGGGAATTGAGTAGATACAATGAAAATGACTACTGGTTGAATCTCCTGGCAGCATAGTTTTAAATGCTGGGTTTTTCTTTGCTAATATCTTTAGGGGATTTCACAGTAACTACATTTCCATAATTCCTGATGGTGCATTTGCAGGAAACCCTCTTCTAAGAACGATGTAAGTAATTTTTATCCATCCGTTTTTAGCCTTTAATGGACAGTGACTGTAAGAACAAACACTGAAACATTTTTTCATTTCCCAGACATTTGTATGATAATCCTTTGTCTTTTGTGGGGAACTCAGCATTTCAGAATCTGTCAGATCTGCATTCTCTGTAAGTACCTTCTTAACAATACCATGCAATAAATAAGTATGAAATGTTGTGGCTAAGAACTCTAAATAAATACATTTTCTTACTCTCTCTTATATTAGAGCATTTTTCAGTAAGTTAATAAATATTGTTATTGTTGGGAATATCTAGTTTCTTAAGAAGCTCTATTAAATATGCTCTGCAACTTTTTTTTTTATTACCTTTCTTAAGATACATAACCCAAGGCCAAATGCTCAGATTCTTAGTTAAATAATCTGCAATATGTCCTTGGTGGTTTTTTGAGCAGAGATGTACATTGTGAGAATGTTTTGCAGGTTAGTGCATGTATGCTCTTAAAAGATACCACTTCTGGGGGTGATGAATAAGCAAAATGGAGTGAGACTTTGAACTACAAACTATACCTTTCATAGCACTCTTTCGAGTTTGATGAATTCCAGTTGTTTGCTCATGGAGGAGTAATTTATTAAGCAAATGAGTAGCATAAGAAGCAGTGAAAAGACTATCTTTCACACATTATTCAAGTGTAAAATTTAAAAGCAGTAAGAATGTTAGAGTGTCTCATTGGTGTATATATCTAGCTGATAATAAGACTGATTGTCATAATTCAATTTCATAATAGTTCACAGCTAATTTTCATGGGGATTTTTTTTAGGGTCATTCGAGGTGCCAGCATGGTGCAGTGGTTTCCTAATTTGACAGGAACCATAAATCTGGAGAGCTTGTAAGTGTCTTCTGCAGAAATAAATTCTAGGGTTTGCCTCTTGTGAAGTAATTGAAATACAGTTGGTGGATCTGGAGAGCAGCTGCATATATGTTCTCTTCCAGTCAATAAATGTATTGATGCAGTTTCCCTCACTGTGATACCTGGGTGCCACTTAATGGTTGTTTGGTTTTTTTTTCAGTAGTAGGGGAAGCTGAGAAAAGCCTATGAAAAAGGCCATTGATTCTAGCCCCCTCTCCCAGAAATGAAAAACAGAAAAAATTGTCCTCTTCCAAAAAACAAAAAAAAAAAAAAAAAAATCTAGCGCCCAGATAGCATTCTATTCTTATATATCCTTGTTATGCCATCTGTCATAAACAAAACAAGCATTTATATGTGTGGGTTTGTTGGGCTTTTTCTCCCACAGAACTCTTACAGGGACCAAGATAAACAGTATTCCTGTTAATTTATGCCAAGAGCAAAAGGTGCTTCGAACTTTGTAAGTATACATATTGTGCCTCACTTCATGCATCAGAATGTTTTGAAAGAAACTTAAATCTAATTTAAAGTGTTGCTTTAAATTTTTCATCCTAGTAGTTCTACCCAAGTTGGAAATGTGGTTTCTTAATTGTTCAAATCAAGATTTTTGGCAGATTTGATATAATGCCTTACATTCCTTAAACAGAATCCCCTTTACAGGGATATGTTACATTTCTTTCATGTGTTACGAGAGATATGTAAGGTGGTGCTGCAGAGACCAATCTTTAAATTTGTTCTGCCACCATTCATTCTTAACACAACAGTAGTCATCTATTTTCAGAGGTTAAAGAAGAGTTTAGTTATAGTGCTTTGACTTCTTGTGTTCAGGAACAGAGGAGAGAGCATCAGGAACCAAAAGAAATGGGGATGAGAATTAGGAGGAAGATAGCAATACAAAGGCCAGACATAAAAAGCAGTGATGATGTGTTAAGATTAATGCAAAAACACCTCAACTGGTAACTGAAACCATTAGGAGGATGGGGACAAACCATGTTTGCAAAGGATGCATGCAGGAAAATGTGGAACAAAAGCAAATCCTGAAAAAGAGAGGAGAAAGAACACATTCTGTTTGATAGAATAAAAACTGGGGAGGAAGAAATGATAAGTTGGGATTTATTTTCAAACAGTCATTCACCTTTCAAATAGAAATTTTAAGATTGTTTGCTTGTTTCTAGTCTGTTTTTGCTGCATTGTTTCACAGAACATTCTGAGCTTTCCTAGCTTTGCTTAAGCAATTACCAGCACACTAAAGAAAATTGGCCCCAAATTGGTGCTTTACATACAATTTACCTAGTTTATTCTAAAAAAGCTGGTTATGAATACATTTTTAGATTATAACTCTCAGAATTCAGGGAGTATGTCCTAAGTGTTTTTAGGATATGTGTATACTGAGACGTAGAGTTCACCCTTGTGATTCCCTCTGTGATTTTATCTAAATTGCCCTTAGTTTTTCAGCAGAATGGTACTAATAGGATGATTTTTCTGTCAGTCTATTTTATAGTTACAAGTGATGAAATGTTTCAAGTAGAAAGGAGTTGAACTAAGCACCCTTCTCCCATTTTCTGTTTTGAAGGGACTTGTCTTATAACAATATAAAGGACCTCCCAAGTTTTAAGGGCTGCCACACCTTGGAAGAAATGTAAGTGGAAATAAGTGTTGTTTATTTTTATAAACTCCTTAGTATTCTGAGTCCACATCTCTAGAGACTTTTTTGCTTCATGTTTGATCTTAATTTTCAAAAATTAAGGACAGAGATAATATGGTGATCTCATATAAGAAGTGTGCTGGACAGAATTCAACCATTTGAGCTTTCCTTAGTTAGCTAATGTTTAATTATTCCTGTGGCACAAAAGACATGAAAGACACATCTTAATCCTGCACTTCATAGTAGTATTGCTATGCACATAAATGGAATGGTTAGAATATGCCTAAAAGACTCCATGCAGAATGGAGTGTTGTTTTAAATTCCACTATGACTCTTCAGTGTTCACACAGTGTTATTTTTAGCTTGAAAGTAATTCAGTCCACACTTAATAGTCTCTTCAAAATTAAATGAGTTGTGAATTGGGATTGGGCAGAGGTGCCACAAAAGTGCTTCATGATTATATTAACATAGCTGATGCAAAATACTTAACAGTCTGTCTACAAGGGAAAATGAGTAAAATCTTGTCATTGATAAGGCTAAACCCATCCCTTAGCAGACAGCAAGCTATCCCTTTGTTTGAAATCAGCTAATCAAGTTCTATTTCTGCTTCTTCCCTTTGCAGTTCCTTACAGCATAATCAAATCCATGAAATTGCAGAGGACACCTTTCAAGGACTATCCTCCCTGCGTGTCCTGTAAGTCCAGACAGAGCTGCATGCTGAGTGAAACAAGATCATGTGCTTGATTCCCATCCAAACTGATGTCAGGTTTTGGTGTTAAAAATTTGATTAATGGCAGAATGCCAGCAGCCAGTTTCAGCCCTGTTCCTTCTATTCTCCATTTTATTTTTCTAGCCTATAAAAATATTTTTATAAGTATGAAGTCTAAAAAATGAGATTTTTTTCCAGTGGTCCAGTACTTTGCATTGTAACCATTATTATTTCATTATATAGTATTTGTTGGAGAAATCCTATCTGTTTTCCTCAGGAAAATTAGATAAGTAAACAAAATTATCCTCTCCACTTACAACTCAATCTTTATAAAGTTTGCAGGAAAAACAATCCAGAAATAGACAGGTATTTTAAGAAGAATGTTTTAAGTCATGATGGTCCAGCAAAAGCTGGAAATCTAGCAAAGCAGATGCTCTTCTGCTTGTTCTTTTGTTGCCTTCCCCCATCTCTGCCAACACATCCTGCTACAGGTGCAGTTGTTACCAAAGGGGTCATCCTGGCACCTTCACTCCTGGCTGGGAGTAGGTGATGCCAGAGCCAGCCTCTGCCTTGGGAGCTCAGGTTGTGCTGGTAGTGTCAGAAAGAAAGGGAAAGGGAGAGGAATGGGAGAGGGATTCTACTTCAGTGGTGAGGTGAAGCAGGATACAGCTGCATTACCAAGGAATTTGGCTGCTATTGCACCTGGCTGAATAGGAAGAGAGAGAGAGGGTTTTTTCTGATAAAAGCATGATATATTTGTCACCTTAGCTTTTTCTTCTCAGTACAATGGCTGTTAACATTTGGTGAAACTGCCAAAATAATCTCTGGCATTCATTGCAGGGACCTCAGTAGAAATCGGATCCATCAGATCCACAAGGGAGCTTTCATCACTGTTGGAGCTCTTCTTAACCTGTGAGTAGGCTGTTCTGTGCAGTCACCTCCTCTCCATCATTAAACTGCTGAGATAATAAATATTTTTAACTTAAAGCATTCATCATTTGTTTAATATCTGTGAATCAGAAAGGTTCTTGCTAGCTGAATATATGCAGGGCACACTGCCTTAGAGTGCCTGCTGCACTGACAGGCATTTCTAGACCACAGCCTCGTATGATAAAGTCCCTCCCTCCTTTAATGAAATGCATGCCAGAGGATCTTCAAACTTACTTTGTAACGCAGTCTTAATATTCACATTCCAGAGACCTAAGTTTCAATGACCTCAGTTCAGTTCCAGCTGAAGGATTGAGTGGACTGAACCAGCTTAAACTCACAGGCAATTCTGAGCTGAAAGAAGCTTTGACAGCAAAGAACTTCGCAAAACTCCGGTATGTAATCGCCGTGCTTTATATATATTGTCTTGGAGGAAAATTATAAGAATAAAAAAAAAAATCATTCAAATGAAAACCTGTAATTGATTTTTGTGAGAGATGGATCAGACAGTAATGAACTATTCTCCATTTTACAAAGATCTTCCTGCACATTAAGAAGAAGCAGTCTGATGTTCCTGCTAAATATTTTCAAGAAGAGAATTCAGGACAGTTGATATTGTAGTCTTGAGTGAAAAAAATTAGATTCTGGTTTGCTATTCCCTCACTGTTTATGTGGTTTATTTAGAACTCTGTGTGAAGATGTACTGCTTCTCTGCCAGAATAACAGTATGTACCATTTCTGCCAAACACACAAAAAATAGAAATCTTACTTTGGTATCACAGAATGAAGAGTGAGAAGGAAAGATGTAACACAAGGTTGTGCTCATCTGGGAATTAACTTTCATACAAAGCAGTTATTCTTCAATTAGCTCACTTAATTAGTTGTCAGTTTAATTTTTACAGCAATGCCACAAACTAACCCTGATCAGAATTTGGCTTGTATATGAGGTAGAAAGAATAGTAGAGAGTTAAAAATCATAACATCATCTTTGTACCTCTCACTTGTATACATCACCTGTCCTTAATCTCAGTGCAAGAGTTCATTAGAAATGGTTATACCTGATCCAATTTGCAATAGGTTTTATCAGCCACCATGAGAAAAAGAAGATTTGAGTTTAGCACTGAAGTCTGCTATTTCAATATTTTTAATAGGTGGTAATCTTAACTTTGGTTATGAAGTTTGATGGTCCTCCTTGTTCTGCCTGTATTTCAGGTCACTCTCTGTGCCATATGCTTATCAGTGCTGTGCATTTTGGGGTTGTGATTCTTATCTGAACTCTAATGCTGAAGATTCCAGTCACCGAGATCAAGGTGCCCTGATGGATCCTGAGAAGGGTAAATGTTTAATCGTACTTAACCAGCAGTAGTTTTTTGTACCAGACTAGAAAAACAGTGTATGTTGCCTTTGAATAAGGGCATATGAAAAATGTAAGTCTTTCTAGGGATACAGAAGCAGTCTCTGAAAGTGCTTAGCAATTGCTTACAAATCAGCAGTGCCATGTTCCTTCTAAACATGTGAAGGATATGTTGGACACTGTAAAGATTTGCCTGTCTGAAAAAAAATAGTAATTTGAAAATATTCAAACTGCAAGTATTGCTTCTGTCATGGTTTAATTCTCAGTGTTTCAGCCTTTCTATTCAGACAGGACTTGTTTTTCCACTGTCTACTTCAGGCTCCATAGATCTTTTCCAGTGATTAAAGATTTTGCTTTGTTACAAAGCCTTGTAAGCAGCAACTTGTGCTGAGTATCTGACCTTATGTGGCAAACCAGAACAACTTCACTCAGGTGTCAGTGAACTACTTCCATCCTAGGCAGCTTCACTGCCATTTCACTTATTTTTCTTCCTACAACTAATATGTTTTTCACTTTTACAGCTAATGCAGATATTACAAGAAATGCAAAAAATGAGGAATTGGGACAGACTATTATTCACTGTACACCAGCAACAGGTAAATCTTATAATGTACTTTAGCCACACTGAACTTCAGGCATGGTGTTATGCAAAGAGTTGAGTGCAAAATTCCATCTTTCATTCCTGGTAGTCATTCTGTACACAGAAGATTAAATTCTCCAGTGCTTTCGGAAAAGGTTGATTTGATGTCAGTGTTGTTTTGGATGAGCAACCACGAAGATTTGACTCAGCTTTAGACATGTAGCCCTTCATTGGAGAACTATGCTAGGAAAAATACCAAAATTTCTTTCCATAATGAATAATGATTGTAATGCTCATATTTGGATTCTGCTAATGCACTGCCTCCTAATTCTGCCTTATTTTTGTTAAGGAGATGTTCATCTGTGTCACTGATAGTTCAGCCTGTGCTTTAAAAGCTTCACTCAAATTGCTGTCTATCATTGGTGGTTTTAAGGAAACCTGATGTCTTTCCAGGAGAGAGGATAAGGAGCATTCATGTGATCTGTTCCCCAGCCCTGCTACAGTCACAGTAACTGTGAGCTGTTACAAGCAGCCAGAGTAGGCAGTGCAATCTTAAAACTGCTGAAGACACTTGTGCAGTGAATAGTCTTATTGGCATACCAGAGGAGGTATGCAGGGAGGGATCCTGAGCTATTGTGCTTAGGACAATCAGCAGTGCCTAATGGATATAGGAGAGGTTAAATTCTTCTAATTGTTACTTAAAATCAGTAGGATTTCCCTATGGAATAAACAGCAGTTGGGGGATTAGAAGGGTATGCAATAGTAGTGACCTTTCTTCCTTGTCTTGTTTCCTATTATTTTGTTTGTTGGACTTTATTATGTAAGCTGTTTCAAGTGGCAGAAGAAGAAGAAAAATAATAATTTTCTCATATGACTTTTCACAGTGCCTTTTAGTGGCAAGGCAGGGGGACAGGGCATGTGGTAAATTCCTGTCCCTGTTAAAGCTGATTCAATTGAATTTGTCCACTATTCTACCGATGTTTCATTGTGACCAAAAGTTACTCCAGAAGGCATGTTTCTGAATAATTTTTTGAGAGAACATGTTCCTTCTAAAAAACTATTTTCCCTTACAAGGGGATTGTGAACATTCACTTTTATATTTTTTGCCAACCTTCTTTATGAAATATGAAATCTACATAAAATAAAAAAGTATTTAGGTGGCACTAATAAAAGCTATTTTGAATAGCTAAAAGGTAAGTAAGTTTGTTTAGCTAGCTTGTTTATATAAAATGTTCTCAAGTGACCATTCACTGCAGTAATTACTATTTCGGGCATAATTAATTAGTAAATAACTTCAGCAGAATAATTTACTTTCAACTGACCTATTTAGCAGTTTAGCTGTGTATTCTGTTCATGAATTAATGATGAGTACACTTTTAAGACCTTTTCAAAATCTTGCTTATTAAGGCAGAATTTTCCTAAACTGGTTGTCCTTCTATTTGTTTTTTTGTTTTCTTCTAGGTGCTTTTAAGCCTTGTGAATATTTATTGGGCAGCTGGATGATTCGCCTTACTGTCTGGTTTATTTTCTTGGTTGCTTTGGTCTTCAACCTGCTTGTCATGTTAACAATATTTGCATCCTGTACTACATTGCCATCTTCCAAACTGTTTATAAGCCTTATTTCTGTCTCTAACTTATTTATGGGAGTTTATACTGGTATTTTAACTTTCTTGGATGCTGTATCTTGGGGAAGATTTGCTGAGTTTGGCATATGGTGGGAGACTGGCAGTGGCTGCAGAATTGCTGGGTTTCTTGCAGTTTTTTCATCAGAAAGTGCCATTTTTTTCCTGATGTTGGCAGCTGTTGAACGGAGCTTCTCTGCAAAGGAGTTTATTAAAAAGGGGAAGAGCAATCGCCAAAAACAGTTTCAAATTGCAGCATTTTTTGCTTTCCTTTGCGCTCTCGTAGCGGGATGCTTACCACTTTTTTATAAAGCAGAGTACTCAGCATCACCCCTTTGCTTGCCCTTCCCCACTGGAGAAACACCTTTGTTAGGTTTCACAGTAACTTTAGTGCTACTGAATTCATTAGCATTTTTGCTAATGGCTATTATCTACACTAAACTCTATTGCAACTTGGAAAAAGAGGATCTCTCCGAAAACTCACAGTCCAGCACGATTAAGCATGTTGCTTGGCTAATCTTCACGAACTGCATCTTTTTCTGTCCTGTTGCATTTTTCTCATTTGCACCATTGATCACTGCAATTTCTATCAGCCCTGAAATCATGAAGTCTGTCACTTTGATATTCTTCCCGTTGCCTGCTTGCCTGAACCCGGTCCTGTACGTGTTCTTCAACCCCAAGTTCAGGGAGGACTGGAAGGTGCTGCGGCGCCAGCTGGGCAGGAAGAACGGGGCAGTAGCGATGGCTGTCGGCGCCCAAGGGGGCTGCGCGGCGCAGGACCTGTACTACGACTGCGGCGTTTACAGCCACCTGCAGGGCAGCGTGGCTCTGTGTGAGTGCTGCGAGTCGCTGCTGCTGTCCCAGGCCGTGCCCTGCAAACACTTGAGCAAGGCGCAGAGCTGCCCCGCACTGGCCGCGGCGCCCTGCCCGCGGCCCGACGGCTGCTGGTCGGACTGCGGCGCGCAGGCCGCGCACTCGGACTACGCGGACGAGGACGACTCCTTCGTGTCCGACAGCTCGGAGCAGGTGCAGGCCTGCGGCCGCGCCTGCTTCTACCAGAGCAGGGGCTTCCCTCTGGTGCGCTACGCCTACAACATACCCAGAGCGAAGGACTGAGCGGCCCTTCTGCCAGCAGCTCTTCCAACCCAGAGCTAAGGACTGAGCAGCCCTTCTGCCAGCAGCTCTTCCAACCCAGAGCGAAGGACTGAGCGGCCCTTCTGCCAGCAGCTCTTCCAACCCAGAGC
>JANRMJ010000097.1:60258491-60268616 GCA_025584955.1 Alethe diademata
GCCCTTCTGCCAGCAGCTCTTCCAACCCAGAGCTAAGGACTGAGCGGCCCTTCTGCCAGCAGCTCTTCCAACCCAGAGCTAAGGACTGAACAGCCCTTCTGCCAGCAGCTCTTCCAATAAAAGGGTATCGTCTTTCGCAGACTGTTGCCTGTTTTGACCTTTCAAGCAGGAAGCACTTTTGTAATCGTTATTTAGTGTCATTTGTAAAGAAGGGAAGTGGGCAGTAACTTCTTGAGCCATACAGTTTTAAACAGTTAAATAAATCAATTGCCCTGACTGTAAATAATTGGTAAACCAAAATTGTTACCCAATATTTTTACTCTTTTCACACAATAGTGGTTTCTTTTATACAGTTTTTACATGCTAATGGTGTGTTTCCACATCATATTGCAGTTGTACTTTGCTTCTTCTGGTGGTGAGGTAAGTTCTGTTGATTTTATTTTTTTTTCCCCCTCTGTGAAAGCACAATATAAAGGACAGCTGTTTAATATTATAGAAATTATTTTTAAATGTCTTTTTTATAATTAAGCAAAAAAATCTATTGCTAGCTTTGTATAGTATATCCAGCATTGAATCTCAGGATGCATTTTATTGCAGGGCCAAAAAAGGGAATAATTCTCCCATACATAACTGTGACAGCAATATCAGAATACTGTGTTCGTTTCATATTTTAGCTAATGTTCAATTTTTTAAAAAAAAGTTTGTTGCAGTAAAGTACTTGTAATCCGCAATATTCTGTAGATTTATTGTAATAACAATATTAACAGCTGTCAGGAATAATAGGGTTAAACACATTTTTCCAGTGATGATGCATTACTTCAGGTGAACCACAGCAAGTTTCTTCAGTATTATGCAGTCGAGTCACACCGTTGGAAGGAGTGTCAGTGTGTTGGGATGTTAGCAGAGCTGTCACTGTACAGCTCATGTCTTTGCAGTAAGACTGGCTGATACTCTGCAGCCTGTTGAAAGCTACAGCAGTTCAGTAATACCTATGGACAGACTGAGATTTTAGGAAATGGAGGGAAAATGCAAGGCAATTTGGAAGTAAAAAAGAAAGCATTTTTTCCAGTTACTTTATTGACAGTGAAGTATACTGTACAAAGTCACTGATTTTCACATAAATCAGTGCAATCTTTTTAGAGCATTAAAGTTCTGAGACCCAAATTATTTAAGTACAACCAGTGATCAGTTTTATATTTAGTTTGAAAATATGATCAATACAAAGTCAATAATGCATGACTGAGGAATTAAGTGAGGTTTTTGGACAACACACTAGATCAAGAATAAATCCACTGCCATCCCAGTTACTCTGGAGAAATTCTTGTTAAGATGTAAAGCTAGATTGCTGTTTTGAGAATTAAACTGTATATACTGTTCATACAATGAATTTTTATCTTTGTATTGTAAGTTATTTGATAGAACCCGTGATGGGAAATGTGGCTTCAGTTCATTTTGTTAATTAAAGCTACCTCCTAAACAATAGTGGCTGCCAGTAGCAGAATGTGGTTTATGTACTTTTTTCATTGTAAATAGACGTGGTTGTATATTTTTACTATAATAAAAACAGGATCCTTGTATATCAAAATCATGTAGTTTGTACAAAGTATGGGAGGAATATTTACTGTATGCTATTAATTTTGTAAGCCAAAATATTCAAGTGTAAAAAGGGAAAAAGAAACATCCAAGAGTTGTTAATTCTTATATTTACACTCACGAATATTAGATCTGCAAGTAGCATGGAATGTTACACTGAAAGCAAATAAAGGGTACTTGAATGCCTATGGTTATTTATCTCTGTTTTTCAAAAGTTAAAGCTGAAAATGGTGCACATGGAGAATTACTGAGCATAAATTATATCTCATCTGCTCTTGTCTACATTTAGTGAAAGTTTCAGGAAAGAACTGCCAGAAAAACAAGAAAGTTGCCAGTTTACAAGGGGTTTTATGATTTCAGAATACTGACTCTTGGCATGCAAAATGTTAAAAGCCTTAAGCAGACTGTTAGCCCTCGTATGAAGCAATCTCTTGATTGAAGCGTGATGAACTGTGTTTGAGTGGCAATGTTCTGAGTATGTTTTGAATAATCATACAGATTGTAATTTTCAGATTGATACTTTTCCATGTTGAAAATCGTGGGGGTTTTTTAAGCCATCATTGTATAAGAGTCACAGCTTGTCCCACATTCTCTCTGTTGGCCAACCTGTCAAAGGCAATAAGAATGCTTCTCAAAAAGGACTGTAAATGTCAGCTGCCATTTATAATGAGTAGGGAAGGAAACCCAGCCATGAAGCTTACAGAAAGCCTGTTGTATTTTCAATGTTCTTGCGTGTGGATTTATTTCTTCTGTTTCACAAGTGAGTCTTCACTGCTGTGCTGTTTAAAAAGGTCACGTGTGATCCATATGGAGCTCTAGTATTTCACTGTATCTCAGTGTGTTTTTGGAGTTCAGCTATACTAGCAATTAACTCTGTAGTGCAGTCAGCCCAGTGTCTTCCAGCACACGCTGGTTCTGCCTGATGCTGCTGAGGGGAAGGAATATGGCAGTGAAGCCAGCCTACTGAGAAGTGCAGCAAAACCTGCCTCTCAGCACGACCACGTGCATGACACCCACAGAGATCACACAAGGAGGATCCAGACAAATCCAGCCACCAGCTGCTTAATGCCAGCTCCTGTTGTGTCTGCTGGTCAAGCTGATCTCAGGCCAGGGCACCGCGGAATGTTCAGATGTTCTCGTCCGGTGAGGTTTTCAAAAGCAATGTCAAAATACATGGGGACAGCTTGCCTTAAAGCTGTTTTATGTTAGCAACAGATGGGATTTTTGTCACCTCAGCAGTCTCTTCAGCTAGGTAAAGCTTTTGGTTTTGAGACTGAAACAAGTGAAACCACAAGTTACACCTTTCTGGGATGCCCACAGAAAATAAATCCTCCAATTTTCTAGAGTCTAAAGTTAGCTGAAACTGTTCTTACAGTTGCAGTGACACATACCTTGCCTCTAGACCTGTCCACAAGTGCCATACTGAGCTCCAGTGCTGGGTTTAGCAGCCTTCTTGACTGCTGACTTTTTTCTGTTGACTTTAAATGAAAAACACAGGGCAAGAAGAGCGTTTTGTTGTTTTATTTCCTTATCTTCTGCTGTTGGGAGGAAGCACCTTTTTGCAGGGAGAAGGTCACAAATAAAATTGCCAAAGGTATTCCTATCTTTCCCCCATGAAGAGTAATTTCTTACAGATTTCTATTAGCCTGGTCTGTGGCAATATGCTGGTGAAAGCTCTTCATTTGAAATTCAGCTTTTTCATTCTCTTACAAAAGTAGTACATCTGCTTTTCAACTTTTTAATCTACGTGCCTTCTCCGTTTTTTAATTTCTTTCTAGTAGAATTTCTGGTTTATTAATTTACTCAGAAATTTCAAATTTGCGCAAAGATACTTCAGTAATTCCTTTTAGTTTGATTACTAATGCCTTCTATTTCAATTTAATTAAAAGCACAATGCACAGTTTGTTTTGTATGTACTCTCAGTAATTTTAAATTACATAAATGCTTTTGATCTTTTACTGTTAGCATAAGTTTATTTTAGCAGGAGATATTTTTTCAATATTTTCTTTCACATATTGTACTTTAGAGTGATTTAACAACTAGACTTCAGTTGAAGATTCAATAAATAAGGAAATGAAATCTGAAATGGGATAATATATCCCAGATTGCTGTTTTCTATACCATTGTATACTGTAAGAACTTGGAAAGTGAATGGACATATTTCATGTGTTGCACTTATGGCACTATTCCAATATAAAGTAACATTGTTTAGGTTTTACTTTAGAAATACTAGTTAGCAGTCACTGTGGTATTTGCTTATAGGGAACTAATTTTGATTTGAGGATAACAAAATATGAAGTGTCTCACTGGTTTCCAGTAACAAAAGCATAACCTGTGTTCTGAAAATGCCAGCCCAAAAATGAGCAAGTAAATCTGTTACTAACTGATGCTTTAAAAGAAAGACTTTATGCAGAACTGTAAGCTAGCTAAAGAAGTGAAGGCTGTTCAAAAGCAGGAGGGCTGTGATCTCCAACTAACATAAAACGCCTGGGTTGAGTGGGAATCCTGCTAGTGATTCACAAAGATGTGGTTTTGAACTAAATGTGTTACAGAGAGTTGCTGCACATTTCCCCAGATGAGAGAAATTCTCATGCCAAGGCCCTATCCCTTTAAAGCAGATGGTTCCACATCTGCAGTCAGCAGAATCTAGCAGTGTGTGCAGTACATGCAAGGATGAGAATACATCATACCGTGAAGGAAAGGGAAGCACCAGGGCCTCTCAGGTTTCACAGCCTCTAATCAAGCAGAACTATACGTTCAGGCACAAAAATAACCAGCAGACAAGTACAGGCAGTGTTCCTAGAGCTCTGACATGGAGTGTGAGTCAAGCAGCTTTCTCCCTTGCTCCCGTGCCTGCCACACTATTTTTCCTTGGAAAAATTTTCCTGGAATTTTCCTGGAAAATCTGGAGACTTAAGAAAACTTGAACTCAACTATATTTGTTTCAAATTTTCTACTTTTTTCAAGGTTGCAAGTAAAACAATCTTCAAGCTTAAAACTTGATGTCTAAGCCTCCGTTTCTCCCGAAATTTAGTAATTTTTTTCCCCATGTGATTATTTTTATGCTTCTGTGTTCCTTAATGTCTAGTGAGGAATTAGACATGACATCTGCAAGCAATCTGATCTCATTCTTTTCATTAAATCTGGCTAGTATTCATCAAGTTGAACTGAGAAGTTTCCTTCTGCTGGCTCTTGTGTTTTCAGAGACTGAATTCATCAGATTACAGTTGAATTTCTAAAACTGAACCCTTTCATAAACAAGAGTTGGCAAATCAAGGTGATTAGTGATTCAGAGTAGTTGATTTGTGTCTAGAATATAAATCTTTTCTCTGTCCATTACCTAAGGAATTGCTTTCTTGATATTTTATGTGTAAAATGTTTTTTGTTTTTTTTTAAATACTGTGTGTGGCTATTAGGGAATACTTCTGAGAAATTTGTCACGAGCATTTGGCTGTTCAGACATGCTGATTGGCATGACCATGCAGACAGAAAGTATAGGTCTGTGAACACATCATGCTATTTTTACTCTGAATTTTTCTCTCTGTTGCTAGATAGCTCTAAGTGCTTATTCTATAGTCTACGACAGTGAGCTAGCACTGAAAGACTGAATGTAATTTTTGTAGTTTCTTTAGTGAGAAATTAGGATGATTTTTCACACTGGTATCAACCATAGGGGTGTGTGCATATATTTATTCACTACATTAAGTTGTTTGCAAACTTCTGTGCTTCATTGTGGCAGTCTGATTTTGCCTATGGGTTTTAGCAGTGTTGGCATGTAATTCTTGCCAGGCCGGCTGCTTCTGGCATTCAGTTCACAGAATTAAGGTTTTGCTGTCCTTGCAACATGCCATGTATCTTGTCAGTCCTTCTGTGGCCATAGAAGTTGTGTATCTGAACCTGCAGGATGGTTGTTACAATGGTTTTTTACAAAATTGCATTGTTTACATTACAAGGCTCATACCTTTCCTGTGTTAACTAGGGCGCAGTGGCTGTGGAGCTGGCTTGACAAGTTGGGCAGAATGGTCAGAGGGATAGTAACACTATTATTTTGTGTTTTCACATCTCTTCAGAGTTGGAATGCTTCTGCCATTCTAGCAGCAATGCTTTAATTTCCCAAAGGGTGAACTGGCTTTTGCCACCTTCTCTGTGGGCAGTCTTGATGCATAAACTCTACCAGCTTGTCCCAAAGCTAAGGTTTGTTAATGTAAGTTATTTGCCCAATATCTGCTCCTGTATGCAGAGAAATTCTCATATTCTGTATAATAGGATAGGACGGGAATAGACTAGCTCAAATGTTTGTGTTGGGCAGAATTGCTGCTACCTCACCTTGAGACATCCATTTCGTAGTTCCTGGCCATTCCAGGTGATGCAGGCCTCCGTGAGAAGTGAGAGATGCCCAGTGCAGGGAATTCCAGAATTCCTCAGTTTGCTGAGACAACATGGGGCTTTTAGTTTTTCCTATTCATTTATGATTGTTGCCAGTCTTCATTATGAGATGATCTTTAAGGTCAGGGAAGGTTTTCAAGCCTTCCTGAGATGTTTTGAAATTACCTTGGTCTGCAGCTTGTTGAAATACTTGAAGTTTTCCTGCTTGCCATAACATGGAGCTTTGCTTACAGTGCTTGGGTACCATGGAGTGAACAACTTTTATGCTGCTTTTATTTCTTAGCTGAATGCAGCACGTATACAAAAGTTCCCGTAAAACCATAGGTGGTTTGTGTTGAACAAAGCCGAGGCACTGGATTGTGTAACTTGTATCCTAAGAATTCAGACCAATTTGAAATTTTCTTCTTCTTGTAAATTTACTTGGCATGAAATTTAGATTGTAGTGATACTCTGTTGTCTCCAATGCTTGATTCATCAACTTCAATTATTTCAACAGGCGTAACTTGTTTGTTAGATACTGTGGCTAATCATACTTGATTCTTTATTTTAAGATAATCAGCTCAACAATCTACCACAACTGGATGGAGTTACTGAAGCAGCATGAGCATCAATTTGGTGCATAATGATGTATTCAATATTCTGGGTGTGCTTAGATCAGAGATGTATTCAGGCCTTTTTTTGTGTTTTTCAGCTTGCTGGAAAACAGTTCTGTATGATTATCTGGTGATCAGCGATGCAGTAACATTCGTTTTTTTCTTACAGGAACCATAATGTTATTTCTCCAACCTGTCAAAACTGCAGTTCCTTGTGAAATGGTAAGCCAAATGCAGAAGCTCCACCACTGCAAGGGGGAAATCCCAAATCCCTTACACCTCACCTCTGCCTCTCCCTCTGAGTTGGTGGCTGTGTATTCCTGTCGCTCATATGGTTTTGGCCTCAGCAGTTGTTTGATATATCCCTGAGCTTTAGCTTGCTCAGACCACAACTTGTTTGGCCAAATATTTTTCTACCACTTTAGTAAGGTTTTGTGGGTCCAGTGAGCAAGAGGGAAGGAGAAGTATGTGCTCCTGAGAGACAGAGATGCAGCCTGTTTGTCAGAGAAATTACAGATTTGGGTGCCTGTCAGTCTGCACCCCAAGCACCAAACATCCCATCTTGAAATTTTCAAATGTGATCATTTTAGGCATCTTTTAGGACTGTTAATGAAGGCATTGAGATATCTCCTGCCTCATGGCATTCATTTTTGGTGGTGTCTAGGTGTACATAATGGTATAGATTTGATGACCTTTTTGTATCATTTAGCTACTGAAATTGAATTTTTATGGCAAATCAATTGCCTTAGATGTCACAATTGATGTTCCTGGTTAAAAGAAAGCATATTAAATAGTTTCTTATTTTTCAACTTGCTTATCCAATTAAAAATACATTTCTTGTTAAAGTCACCTGAAGAATCTTCACAAGAACAATTAATGCAGCAGCCAAATTTACAATAATTTTCAAACGTCTGTATCTCATGTTAATACCTGTAGTGCTTCTGCATTACAGCAAAATTATTCAAAGTTTTGTAAAAATTTACCAACCGCTGATCCACTCCTAGGGGAGCTTAAGCAAAGCACCCAGGGAGCAACAGATGCAGACGGAAATGATATCACCTATGAACAACTATGTGGCAAGGGGGAGTGGGCTAACCCTGAGGACCAAGCTCAGGTGTTATCCAAATTCATTCTAGATAAAATCTGTGGAGCTGCAGAAAAGGTTTTTAACCAGTTAACAACAGTTGAAGCTAAGGGTAGTTATGTTAATATTAAACAGTATGCCTCAGAAAGTTTTTTGCAGTTTGTCGACTGGCTTCATGCACAAGTAGAGAGGCAAGAAGAAGACCCAGTGGCACAAGCAGTATTAACAAAGGAGATGGCTCAGAGGAATGCCAACGAAGCTTGCTGCAGGGTGATCCTCGGAATGCCTATGGATCCTCCGTCTACACTAGCACAGCTGATAGAAGCATGTGCCAAGAAAGGAGAGCTGTTCAGTGCACAAGAGAGAAAGCTAGGACTGGCAAACCCAAAGACTGCAGCAGCTGTAACGCCAGAAGTAAAGAGGCAACAGATGTCACCAGAACAGCTTCAACATGTCATCTGCTTCCAGTGTAAGAAGCCAGGACACTTTGCCAGAGACTGTCCTCAAAGCCAGCAGCAGAAGAAAAATCAAAAAGAAGGAGCGACCAACAAAGAAAAAAACTAGGACCAGAGTGCAGACCCACCCCGCGCAATGATATAAATGCAGCAGGCTCCGCTGTAGGGAAAGCCTCTCTCTTAACAAAAAAGGGGGAGGAAAGGAAGCGGGGTGCTGGACAGCAGAAAAATAAAAATTAAAATTGTAGTAAAGAGATGTAAAACTCCAAAGGAAATGAGAAACATTTGCCTAACAAAGTTTGGAAGCATCACAGGCGTTTCAGGCTTATGACTACAAAAGCCTTTCTTTTCAGGTCTACTGGTTGGACAGTCATTGGAGTGGACGTGCTGGACAACTCACGAGACTTGATGATAAATCACACAGGACTGGACAGTGAGTATTTTGTTACTGGGGGCACTGCACACACACCCCTGGAGATTGAGGTGGCTCCCATGACCATCAAGGGAGACATAACTCACCTCATTCTCCTGGCACACTGCCCTCAGCCACCCTTCTATTTGGTCAAGGGGCAAATCATCGCCCAGGCCATTCCTGTCCCAGCAGAGGTCCCAGTGGATGAAAAAGCACCTGGCGTCTACTGCGCAGAAGTGGTTAGTGAGGACAAACCCATTATGGGATGCGACCTGTTATAGATAAAAATGAGATTAAGCCAAGTTAAATATGATCAAAATAAGCGATATTTATTTTGCGACCAAAATACAATCCTCAATAGCCACAATCAAAAAGGTACAGCGTCAAGCCTGAGATTGGTGCTGGGTGAACACACTCTGATCTGATCTCTATTGCATCAGATCCCCCAATGTTCCCAAAACCACCTTGGTCAGCCTAGTTTTCATACAGTATTTCTAGCCCGGAGTGGTGGTCTTTGTCTTCTTTCGTCTTTCCTCATATTCATGTGGTTTTCTTTCACTGTGTTGGGCTGGACAAAACCATATTCTGGGAGACGAATTCTGATGAAGGCAGGTTCTGGTTTACGGGAAGCTGGCATTCAGATGTATTTTTCCCCATGGTTCTGGTTATCTTAATCGTGGGTGCTTGTCGGGCTCTTATCGTTTGGGTGTTCCCTGGACAGTTCCTGAAAGAGCCATCTCCGCCGTGGCTATGTCTATCTAGTTGTTAATCTGGGCTGTTCTGCTTTTGTTGGATGTTACAATGCTGTGATGAAGCAATCTGTGTCCTTTTCGTCCGTGGTCTCCTTTTTGGTTTCTGAGTTTTCTTTATTATTTTATTCATACAGAACATTGCTTATTCTACATTACTTTACACGAATTACATTCTATATTACAGACCTAACCCGTAGAACAGATCATCTCTATGAGGAAGGGTTGCTTGAAATGGGGGCAAATGTGACGATCATACCTGAAAGGGTGTGGCCGTTAGATTGGGACTTGCAACCCGTGGCTGGCAAAATCCAAGGTAG
Organism: Alethe diademata; assembly: GCA_025584955.1. NCBI lineage: Eukaryota > Metazoa > Chordata > Aves > Passeriformes > Muscicapidae > Alethe > Alethe diademata. Next base: position 60,268,084 of record JANRMJ010000097.1, read on the forward strand.
AGGAGGGGTAAAATTGGCAAAAATTGCAAAAAGCATTGTACAAATTGAGGGGCCGGAAGGCAAATTGGCCAGTGTTCATCCATTTGTCACTGACTACAAGTGTCCTCTGTGGGGGAGAGACACCATGTCCCAGTGGGGGGTCAAATAAGTTATCCCGAAGATTCCTCAGGATATTTAGAGGCGGCCACTGTGGCGTGCCCTACCCACAAGTTAATGTGGTTGGATGACACTCCAGTCTGGGTAAGTCAGTGGCCAATCAGTAAGGACAGGCTTGAGGCGCTCATTGAGCTCATGGGGGAGCAACTGGCCAAAGGTCACATAGAAGACACAACAAGCCCCTGGAATTCCCCGCTCTTTGTAAAAAAGAAACCAGGGAAGGATAAGTGGCGGCTCCTCCATGACCTCCAGGAAATAAACAAGGTAATTGAGGACATGGAGTCACTCCAACCTGGGATGCCTTCCCCAATGATGCTCCCCCGAAATTGGCAATTGGCTGTCCTGGACATCAAGGACTGTTTCTTCCAAATTCCCCT
>JANRMJ010000097.1:60270081-60281545 GCA_025584955.1 Alethe diademata
ACACCCTTTTTTTTTTTTTTTTTTTTTTTTTTTTTTTTTTTTTTTTGTGTCTTAATTTACTTGCAGGCTAAAGGGCTGCCTCCTTGCATAGTTCATATAGCTGGATCCAGAGCCAGGTTTTGTATGTGTGCGTTGAGCAACTCCTGCTCCGGTGGCTTAATATTATTCTATTTTAATTACATGCGAACATAATATGCATTCTTTTTATTTGGGATCTCGCCGGCTTGACAGGAGAATAAGCAATTCCTATTCTTCAAAACAGAAGTGGGAAGAGCAGAGAGAGCCTATCCTATTCTGGAATACAGCTTCATAATGGAAACTTCACAGACTTGTGCATCAACTGATGGTGAATGTAACTAGCAAGGCTGAACTGAGCTAAAAGTGCGAGTGGAGTAAAGGAAGGACAGCAGTGTTTCACGGGGTGCAGGTTTCCAGCATGGTTCTTAAACTTCCACGCAGTGCAGTGAAGGAATACGTACCACACTGAACTTTACTTAAAAGCCTTTCTTGAAAAAGGTGCTGAAAGTCCAGGGAAAGAGTGTTCAAATGTAGCTTCAGAGTGAAGAGATCAGCCAGTTCATGGTCCCTTCTCTTTCAGTTTTTCTGTTACCTCTCTGTATACTACTTCCCAATAAGCAATTTTGTTCTTGCACCTTGAAGTTCTGTTGCAGTTTGTTCAAGCTACAGCATGTCTTTGCAGCTTCAGAGGCTGTTTGAAACAGCTCCCAACTCTTGGGCCTGTTGCTGCAGTGTTCTCTGGCAGCAGGAAGATGCAGCTGAAGACGACCTCTTTTAGGGCCTGAGTTGGCAGTCTTATTAAACCATGGGCAGGATACATGGTTCTCTGGTGCAGACACTGCTTCTGAGTGACACTGGTGCTGTGTTGTACTAAGTGCCTACCAAGTGTTCATATAGCAGCTTCTGTGTATAACTGCCAACATCTCAGAAGTATGACTATAAAAGAACACTTCTTATGTAGCCTCCCCTGTATGCATGCACTCTGAATCCTTTTGGTGGCGTTGTCCTCTTAAAACTACACAAAAATTAGCTGGAGGCAGATACTCAGTGTGGGAAATGCAATATTTGCAAAAGAGAAAAGGGTAAAAACAAGGCCTTGTTAATGGTGTTAGGCATTTTCGTACTTTCTTTGTGGATCCAGTGCTATGTTTGATGGTGTGACCTTAGTGAATATCTGGCAAATGATAATCACTGTTTTCTATTAATCAGACTCAGTTATAGTGCCAAATGTGTCTAGTTTGATTTAAGATACTTATTTAGAAATAAATGTGCACTTGAGAATGGGGTATTTTAAGAAGTCTATTATTTTAATTATTTTGAAGAAGTTTATAACTGCTAGAATTTCAGAAAATGGTCCTGTGAAATTCAGGGTCTGTGTGTTTTAAAATGTGTGGTTGGTGTGCCAGGGAGGGTGTGACTGGTGGCTGTGATGCACATCAAGACTGGGTTCTGGTGCAATCAGAGAGCTTTAGATGCAGTATTGAAGTGTTTCTCCTAACAGGTCTTAGTACTGAGCTTGTCTTTTCCTCTGTTTAAGCTTCATTTTCTGTTATTTCTTACTTGTCTACAGTAAGTTTTTAATCTTTTACTGTACTATAAATTTTTTGAGAAGTTGACAGCTTGAATTTCATGAGTACTAATAGAGAAAAAAACATAATAAATAATTTTTTTCTTAATTTATTAATTCTCCTAGTGCTTTTTCTAAGGTTGGCTTAGTTTGCCAGTCATGTTTCACTAGGTGCCATCAATGCAAATCATGCAAAGCAAAAGGATGTATTGAGGAAGTATCCCTGCCCAAAATGTCAAGTCTATACAAAGTTATGGGGTTTTTTCCTAAATGTGAATGTATAATGCTTTTATCCTTTAATAAACTTTCAGAGACTTATTTTCTTACAAAATGTGTTAGTAGGCATCCTTAAGTGGCATCTCTTATTATATGTATGTGTTTAAAAGCTGTCTCTGTTAAAATTTTTGGTCTTTATTAATGCTGTAGCATTGAAGGCCTAGAGTGCAGCAGAATGTGTTTGGTCTGTGCTGCTGCTGTCCTTGCATTGTCTGTGTGTCAGGGTGTCCCTGTCAGTTCTGTTATTCTGCATTTCACACTATAGAAGTGGGTTTGTCTTGGGAAGTAAACCTGTTCCAGGTAGGTTTCTGTGTAATCAGTTACCCTGACTTTACCAGCAAACAGTGCAAGCACACATGGATAAAACAACAGGGAAAAGCAGGACAAAGCTCCGTAGCACTGACATGGTCTCCAAATGCTTTCTGCCACAGAAGCGTATTCTAAAGATGACTGGGACAGAAAATGTGCAATTGAGTGTTGGACTACTGCTGTGCCCTGTGAATATGTTGTACTTTTATACTGATAAAATCCAGATATCTTAAATTTGAAAAATTGATTTCTGGAGCATTGGCATAATATGCGTGTTGGATGCTTCTTCTGGAGCTTGGATTCAGCAAACAGAATTCCTCACTGTAGTGAAGTATGTAGGTAGGTATTTCCACAGCCTGTACATCCATATGAAATAGCAAAGTGAAGTCTAGTTTCATTGCTTTGTTCTCAAAAAAAAAATAATTCTGTGACAGAGAAATTTTTTAAAGAAATCTCTTGGCATGTTTTCACATTTTGCTGACTTGGACCCTAATATACTGTGTTACTTTTGAAACAGTACATCTACAGAATATTATAAAAGATATTTCTGACCTGGGGCTAGGCTTGCTGCATTATTCATGAGTAAAGAAGTTATGAGTGACTTATGTAAGACATCCTATTAAATGTCTAATAGAACCTTGTATAATACCATCAAGTATTGTATGCTAGCTCTGTTTCTTAAGCACATATCCTGTGAAAGTGTTTTAAGGTGGGAAACTTACTGGATTGAATGGATGGATTAATAATGAATGGATTGGTAATGCTGAGGTTGCTTGGTACTGTGAATCTACTTGTATAAGATTTGAACAAAGAAAATAATATTTTTGCTTTTGCTTTGCTTTTGCTAAAGACCATTTGATACATAGAGTGTCTTGTGACCAAGGATAGGATGCTAATATTAAATCTGTTTTTCCTTGGCTTCCATGTGTGAGAAGGAAAGTGACACTTTGATGTTACGGGTATTCTTTTTGTTTAGTTCCTATCTGTTCCACAGTTTAGAATCATTAAGCTAGAATTTAGTAAATAAAATGTAGACTGTAAGGGGGATGGTCAGAGGTGTAATATAAATGCTATTTATCCATTGGGGAGATTACTGAGCAAGTAGAAAAATTATGTCATTGTTGTCCCATTATGCCATGAAAGAAAAGTACTTTTTCAGACAGTAACACTGTTAAACACAGTTTAACTTTTCAGTCAAATACATTATAGATAATATTCTCTTATTTTTCTTGTTTTTAATTCAGGAGGGCTGAACATTCTGAAATAGCAGGGGGAAGAAAAGTGTCATTTTTGAAAGATAACCTTTCACCATGGGAAGAATGGTTCATTAGCAAAGAGAAGGAGTTGCGTGCCCGCTTACAGGCTAGAGCTGCAGAGGTGATTACATCCAGTTATTTTGATTCTAAGTGTAATAGAAGATAGCAAAAATTCAGGATTTTCTTTTCCTTGGTTGTAGAAACATGAGTAGTGGGGTTTTTGGTTTTTTTTTAGTGTCTTAGGCCTCCATAATGTTTGTGTTTGTCAGTGCTGACGTGATTCACGTTATGTGTATTTTCTTTTGCTACATGTTATGCTTCATTGAGCTGGTGCTGTATAATATTTTGTTTATCCAACTGTCAGGTAATGGTTCGATGTTAGAAGATTGAAACATTTATATAATTACTACCTTGATTTTCATCATGGGTATGTACCCCTGCATATAGGTTGTAGAAAAAAATGGGGTGTGTGCTGATTGTATGCCCAGCTGCCAGGTTCGTTTTGAGGCACAGTGCTGTTACTCACTTAGCACGTAACTTTACTTTGATACCTTCCACAGTGCAGAGCAGTACACTGTGTAAATTTCAAATATTGTAGGAAAGCATTGCTGCAAATTAAGAGTCTGGTGACTAAAAAGGCATTTCAATAAACTGAGGAGTGATTTGATACATTTAATTGCTTCCAAAGCCTAATTAAAATATGTATTTCCAGGTAATATCCTAAAACTTATACGTTTTCATTGGTTGTATTTCATGTGTTTTTGTGTATTTCTGTGTTGACCGCCATTCTTCTTTTCCAAAATCTTAATGAAGGAAAAATATGTATGATATGATACATATGAAGGAAAATGTAATGCTTACATTATTTTAACTGCAGCACTGTTGCCAGTATTGCTGTAAATGGACACCATAGATTTGAAATGTATGCTTTTTCTGTAATTAGGAAATGAATAAAGAGCTTGAGAAAATGAAGGAAAATCAAGAATATGAAAGAAGAAAAAGGATAGCCGAAGAGAAACACAAGGAATGGGTCCAAAAAAAAAGAGAAGAGGTAAATATTGCTTTGGCTGGAAATGTTCTAGTACATGCCATGCTTGAGTAAGCCTATGTAAAATTTACTCAATCTGTTTGGACATCCATGTTTTCAGTTTGCTGAGTAAGTGGCTGCTTTAGTGAAAATTATAAAAACATGCCAAGGCAGCTACACATTTTTTCAAGACTGATTTTTTTTTTCTGTAGAGTACAAAGGAATTTGTTTTCTGAGTAGTCGGATAACTGACAATTGGTGTGCTTCTTGTGCAGTAGCTCTCTGCTGATTACAGCTGGGGTTTTGGCCTTTAATGTACCCAAACTTCCCAGGTTCAGTGCCCAAACATTTTTGGTTAAGTGTCCATCTTGACTGTGCTCAATGTTTTGTACACCAAGTAGAGTCAGAGGAAGGATTTAGTCAAATATCACCATGGACACGCAAAGAGTATTTACCATGTGATATGGTTTAGAAGGGATAATTCAGGTGTGGGGCCAGAGTGATGGAATTCTCAGTAGACCACAGTTAGTAACTGGGAATTCCTTCAGTCAGTAATTAACTAGCTAGGTTGGATGGGTTGGATACATTTGTTTTCACAATTTTAGAACTCCTTGAGGTTCAGCCTAGAACCACAAGAATAACATATATTTGGGTTGAACCTAATTAATCTTAGTCTTAATGCTGGTTGGATATTTGGCAGCAACTCACTGCAGAACCGATCCTTCTCTATTAATTTATTATGATTTAAATTCCTAATTAAAGTACCCAGGAAAAAGTAGATTTATTATTCAGCAAATACAATTCCATTTTCCTCTTCCAAAATGAAGTTTAAATGAAAATTCAATTCTGACTGTCTTTAACTATTCATTGGCTTGAAGGAGTTGGTCTGCCTCTTAAAATATTTCCAGTTCAAAAACAGAAGTCTTCCTTTTGTGTCTTCCTCACTACCCCTACCACCTCCTTCAACTTCCTCAGATTTCTAATTATTTGGGTTTTCCTTGGACCCTTGTGGATTTACTGATTAACAATTTATATTCTGTTGTCAATGGGATTAGGAGGTCTTTTTTATGGTAAACACACCAGTCCAGAGGACAGGAGAAAAAACGTGCTTGTGTCTGGGCTTAATCACATTATGTTTTGGAAGCATAGGGTTATCCTTAGAGCATGTCCCAAGTGTTGGAAAAGTAAGCTGATTTTCATTTAAATGAGATGATTCATTGGCTAGTCTTTCCTATATACCACACTCAAATCAAGGATAAACTGAATTTAAAAGCTTAGCTGTCCACAGAATATTAACATTTGTACTGCATAGATTGTCCCACTTCAAGTTTCCACAAGATTATTTGTGGATCTGGGCACAGACTAAAGGATAAATATGTCAGTTCAGAGACTGAGGTGTTTAAAGTTGCATCATGTTTTCACCTGCATTTAAGGTAATAGTCATGAGCACTGACAGTTGATATCATTTTCTTGGGGAGCGTGTATATATCTCCTGTTTGGAAAACATTTCATTTCCCCATAGAAGGAACTATATGCTTCTAATCATTTTAAAGAAACTATTTTTGAAAGTAAAGGAATCCTAGCTATTTAGTATTCTCCTATGTAAATCACTTTTGTGGTTTTTCAAGGTTGTAAATGAGCTAGAAGTAGTATTTAGAAATATGAGCCATCAAAGTACATTCTAAGCCATGAAATATGTTTTTACAAATATTTGTTCATGACAAAATTTTTCAGCTCACTAGGAATTAAAAGCTTAATAGAATCAATTTTTAGGTGATAACATGGACCTAATAATGCCTTTACAATTTTCAGTAAGATACTGGATTGCTCTTGGATAAAAATAGTCTTACTTTCTCTCCCTCCTAAAGTTGAACCATTTGTGGGCAAACAGTAAATTGTCTGTTGATTTTTTAGCAAGTATCAATTGAAATATTTTAACTCTAAAATAACTCTAAGCATGCTTTTGATTCCAGAAGAAAAAATGAACGTAACACGATGTTTTATGTAACTAAAACTTCTTTTTCTGAGTTACTGTTAGATTCATTAATAAAAATGAGGTGGCTATGGTTATAAATGCTGACCAAGTAAGTTTGGTGTTCAGTTCCTGTTTTATGTGAACTTATGATCCTGTAATGAAGTCTCTTTCATTCCTATCATCATGGGATTGAGCACTTTAGTAAGGTACCTGTATTTGTGGAATTACTGATCAAATCAAAGTATGAAAAGGTTTTGAGAAATGCATTGTGAATGCATAAACTGTGAAGAGCCTGTCAACTGCCATGACTGTTTAATTCTTAAACATTGTCATCACAGTCAGAATGTCTTAAGAATTATTGCTGAATAAAATATTAGGATTAAAGGTGAGGCCTGATGACAACAGCTTTTTGATCGCATATTAAAAAATCAACTCTTGCAGTGCACTCTACCTTCTACAATCTAATATGGTATCTTCGAATCATATTTAATTCACTTTACTGACTCTGCAAAGCTGCTTCATTTTTACAATGTCAATAGAACATGGACTTAAAAATATCTAGAGTATTCAATTCATATGCATACGTGTGTGTACATATAAGTATTTATGTTATATACTGTTGTGGGTTAGCCCCAGGAGGCAGCTGAGACCCCACTTGCTCCCACCAGCTTTTATTACTGAGCTTGGCTGGCTCAGTTGTTGTGGCTGTGCCCCCTCCCAGCTCTTTGAGCACCCCCACACTGTACACTGGTGGGATGGGGTGAGAACCAGAAAAGATCTTGAAACTTTGTAAGCACTGCCTAGTGAGAACTTGTTGTGTTATCAACAAACACTGTTTTGTTCACCAATCCAAACATAGCATAACAGGAGCTGCTATGAAGAAAATTAACTCCATCCAAGCCAAAACCCACTACATGTGTTATACATATGTTTGCAACAGTAACAGAAATCCCCAAAGAGGAATACTTGCATTCCAGAATAACTGTAATTCTGAAACTCATTTTGCTAACATGCTTGTATTTAGTCTTGAGTAGGTTCTGACTTCAGAGAGCTTACAGTATCACATATTTTTTCAGGTTTATGATAATTCTCTTTGTAATTGTGTAATAAAATTAACGATTCCTCAGAAGACTCACTCATTGAAATATAGTAAAAAAATTCTATTCTATTTCTTTGATATGTTTCATGTAGGAAAGAAGAGAAAGGAAACGAGAGGTGAGCAAAGAAATGGCGGAAAAAGCCACAAGGGAACTAGAAAAAATGCAGTTACAAGAAAAGGCTGACATAAAGTATAAAGAGTGGTTAAAGAAGAAGAGAGCTGAAGAGGCAGAAAAGAAGAAAAAAGAGAAGGTATTAATGAACTGATTGTTACTTAATCTGTAATTTATTACAGATTAAGATTTGATCTATTCAAATCTTAGATTGAATATATTGACATCAAATGGCAGTGTTGTACATGAAGAAAACTCTTTCAAGAGTTGCAGTGTTAGTGCATTAAAGACACTGTGATATGGTCAGCAAAGTAAGATGCATATTAATGCATTTTTATTACCAGCCTTTGATCTTTTCTTAGGGAAACACTGGAGTAACATGGAGGGTGGGATTGGTTGGGTTATTTTCAGACTTAAGCCAAAAAAAAGCATCTTTTCCATTGTTAGAAGAGGTGCTTGTATTTGAAGAAATATTTGGAATGTATTCAGCAGTTTGGAAATCTGCAAAAAATTATTTACTATTTTGTGTATATTGTACAGGGGTTTGTCAGGAGTACCTTAATTTTCTTTTATTTTTAGGAAAAAGAAAAAGAACGGGAGGCTGAGTTACAGGAGAAGAGAACAAGATCAGAGAAAATCTTTAAGGAATGGCTGCAAAATGCTAGGAATAAACCACAACCTGCTTTAAATGGTTATGGTTTCCCACATGGGAAGTCTACAGGTTTGTACATATAGTACACAAATATGTAGTGACTTTGGTTTGGGGTTCCTTCCTTTTAATATTTTAATGTGAAATGAAGGCTATTTAAGACATTCATCTAGTATCTAATTTCAGCACGTAGGAATGATTACTTATACTATGGTATAAGTCAGAGAAACAGATTGAGACCTTTTGTGTATTTTCTTAGCCTTTTTTGTATTTGGGGGGGAAAATTACATTATTTGAGATAATTATGTGGCATACCGAATTATGATTTTATCTGATTTTTTCTTACCAGGCATAGGAATCACTAGAGCAAATCACTGGGTCCAGTGAAGCAAATTATTTATGTCAGCATCCTTGTAAAATTAGTTTTCATTGTTACAGAAGGTGTGTGTCACCTTAGCACACCTGAATCCCCCTTAGAAAAGAGGTGGGGTTTTGAGGCACAGGAATGATTAGAAGCTGGCAGAAGTCCTGTCTGGAAAAGGAGACAGGGGCATCAACCTGTATTCTGAGCTAAAATTTCCCTTCTGCTTTGCTTTTCACCTGCATCACACCTCCGTGGTTTCTGTAATCCTAGTCCTTTTTTTGTTTAAAAACATAGTATTTTTCTATGCAACTAAAATAATTGCTTCTATTTGACTTTGCAACAGAAGTAGTTTTGAGACCAAAATTCTGGTCTCTGAATGTTTAAGAAACATGTATAAAGCAGGTGAACAACTTTTACTCTTCTGCTTACATTTATTTGTAAATAGTGATATACCTTGCCTTCATGTTTTGGTTGGACCTGCATTACATACTGACAGATGCAATCATTTCTTTAAATGATTTTTTAAAAATATTTGTCTACTCACTTGTGTCATTCAGTATAATGTATTACAAACTCTGAAATGTATCTATCATGTGGTTGGGTAAAACAAAGTAGCCAATCTGTAGACATTTACAATTTTTAAGAACACAAAGGACTGAGCATTCAACCTGCATACTATTTTAAGTAGAGGTGAAGAATATGCCAGTTACTCTTTAAAAAACAAAAAGATGGGATATTTATTACTTTAGATCACTTAAATTTTGTGGTATGCCTGTGCTGTCTTTCTCTGAAGACGTTGTGTTGTATTTAGTCCAGATAATTATTTTAACTGCTTGCATTGGAAAACTTGTAGTGTAAATATTCCTTTCTTAGTTATGTTTGTTTTCTAAATGTTTTAGGGAGTGCTAATAGAAATTTGTATCCAGCTCCAGCGTATTGTAACCCCATTCCTTGGAAACCGGTACATGTGCCTCCCCCACAGGAAGACAGTGTTCTTACCATGAAGAAGAGTAAGAGGCCTGTATCCTGTCAGCCACATGCATCTTTACCAATGGTGATTTCCAAGCCCAAGATTAAACCTTGTGTTGGATCTCTGTGCAGAAAGAAGTTATAGTCCAGAAAAAATGTTCTTACCATCTTGAGCAAACTGGGCCATGGAGGTGAAGTTCTGTGTAGTTATAGGTCCAAAGCAAATTGCTTTGTGCCTTTCTTTTTTTTTCCCATTTCTGTAAGCAGGCTTTTGTGTTTACTGCTAGTTGACCAATCAGACTTTTTATGTTTTTTCTATATTGCATTTTAGTGAAAAAAAAAGGAAAAGATAAATTCTAATGGGACTGTACCTCAATACCAATAAAATGCACAAGATTGTTTCTTCCTTTCTCTCTCGTTGTTGAAGTTCTTTTGTATATGTAATTATTCTTTTGGACAACAGTATTAACTAGGTTATTTTAAAGATGCTATTTGTAACAAATTTTAAAACAATTCTTGGCTTAATGCGGAAGGAATTCAAGGCCAACATCGGTTCCAGGGTTATCAGAGATACAGTGGGATAGCTTACATGGCTGGAATACTGCAGCAAATGGATGCAGGCTCTTTAGGGAAGCCCAGGCTCCTTGCTGGACCTGATTTGTACAAACCAGGGAGAACTGGTCAGGGGTGTGAAGTTTGGGGCTAGTAATGACATATGTGAGTCTGTGAGATTTGGTAGGGTGCACCTGAGAATGCTGAGAAGTGGATGATATTGTAAGGATTAGTTAAGTTAGACCAGTGATTTGTTGTTCGTTTACTGTACTTGTCAATAAATTTACAGAATTTGACCTCTCCCCTCTTGAAACATTTGGTATTCCTCTTGAAGTGGTTGTGGTTTTTCTAAAATAGCTTACAGATAATAGTAATTCCAGAGCTAGTGGCCTAGAAAATGTGATATGTGAGTTTCAGTCTCTAATCCAAGAACTTTTACTTATGTGTACACAATAAAATGCTTTCAGCAGAAGGATTAAACAGCTCGAGTAATATATTCTCCCACCTGAGTACCCATGGGAGAAACGAATGAAAATAACAAGTTGACTATTGAGAAATAATGTTCTGGGGTTTTTTTCCAGTATGTCTGTGAAAAATCTTTTAATTATATTTATGATTTTTAAAAATTGTATGTTAAATGATGAGTGAATAATATTTTAGTCTTTTGCTCTCTATGGGAAGTTCTAGGTTGGGTGTGGATGCAGTTTGAATGGTATTTCAAGGAAAGGACTGAGGTGGGAAAATGTACTTCCTCTACTGATGCTAAACCCTTATTATTTTTACAATAGTATCCATTAGTGTCTGAGTCAGCTTTTGCTGCACACAGCTGGTTGGCAGGATATGAATGTGTGGATGGTAACTCATATTTGTGCACTGCAACTTGTGTTTCCCTGTGTACTCAACAAGAGGCTGGCTAGGAAGAGAAACATTTAATTGGCATTTTGACTTTACAAGTATTGCAATACTGTGCTACTGTTTCCTTTTAATGTTGTGTGTGTTCAGTTGTAATTTTTGTGTCGTATACAAGAAGGATTTGCAATCCAGACTTTCTAGACCATATCACTGTAAGCAAAAGACACACCTCATGAGCTAATGATAGGATCTACAAAGTCTGTCTGGGGATTGGCTTGTTAGTACTATGAAGCATTTTTGTTCTGTTTCATCTTGGGACTTTTTCATGAGTAGAAACATATATGAAATTATGTTTTAATTTGCATACGTACTTCTCTCAGTCTTAGTATATATGTGTGTTTTTAAATATATGAAAAACATTTGGCTAAGCTTTAGTATT
>JANRMJ010000097.1:60281645-60294737 GCA_025584955.1 Alethe diademata
AGTATATATGTGTGTTTTTAAATATATGAAAAACATTTGGCTAAGCTTTAGTATTGCTTCAGTTTCTTAACACAAAAGGGAAGTAAATTGAATAGTCATGAGGTTTTTAATCATGTTCTCAAAAAAGTATTCTTGTCTAGCTGTGTATAGAATTGCACAGTATGCTCTTTAATTAACATTGAGACAATATATAATGGGTCAAAAATGTTGCCTTGTAATGAAATCAAAGAACTTCATTTAAAATTCACAAGTTATGTATCCGAATCTTTGCTAGATCAAGGACATGTTAAGTAACTTCTCTCTGCCAAAGTTATAGCATGTCTGAAAGGTGCTAGCTTTCATAAATTAGCACTTTTGATTGCCAGGTGAAAAACACATACAGGAAACAGGGTGCAGGAGGCTGGGTTACACTGCATAGCTGAGTGGTATTGGAGACTTCCAGTTATCTGGATTTTTGGTAATGGCTGGCATGTAAAGGAGTACTTGAACTACACCAGTGATACATCACTATAAAAGGCACTGTCTCAAGCAGATGCAATTAAATATTATCTAGAAACCAGATCATGACATGTTTTCTATGACTTTGTTTTAATTTTGTTTACTTTGCTGCCATGTTGTTGTTGTTGTTGATTATGATTAAAGGCATGCTCTTCTAGGCAACTAAATCCACTTTGGAAATGTGAACTTTTAAAAATAATAAACTAAGAACTTACTGGTAGAGCATAAACCAAGTTCAAACAATGTCTGGAACTAACATTAAAAGGCAGAAGTGATTGCCCTTTCAAAAACAAAACCCCAGGAAAACCTTGGCAGTAAATTATAACTAATTACATGTGTGCAATACCACACAAATAAATGCTATGTACAGAGAAGTTATTACTTGGTTAAAGTTTTCCTCTCTTCCCAGTTATAAAAGGTAACTTTCAGATTACTTTTCTGCACTTTAAGTCCACCCCTCAGTAGTAGGGTAGTAGTAGATTCCCTCAGTATTTTTTTAGGGGCATAAAAAAAAACTACCGTAAGACAAAAAAGCAACAGCATCTCAACCAATCTAAGATGAAACCTTGACTCACTGCAGCTTGAGGCATAGTTTATAATCCAGCTTTCTGGATAAACGAGTTCTCCCTGTTGCTGGAGGAGGGAGGGTAGAGATGAGAGTCTGTGTCATAGATTTCAAATGTACCTTGATTTGTAACATCAAGCACTGGTTGCAGTGCTCTGTACTTCCAAGAGTAGTTTTAAAGGCCGGGTTGTTTTTTTTTCTCAGGTAATAAGTTTGTGATATGTGTCTAAGCAGGTAGATTTTTGAGAAATTTATCATCAGTGTAAATCTGATAAGCCTTTCCTAAAATTTCTCTCAAGTAATTGGAGGCAAAGGAAAAATGAGTTACTTGTGTTTGCTTTGATCTCACCTAAATTCAGACCCCTGCCTTGTAAACTACTCCCACTATTTTGTTTTATATCTTTTTATACTATGGTTTTTATTTATATTATATTCTTATTTATATTATGCTTTATATTGGCATGCTCAGAGTGCAGCAAAGGTCTTTGAGAAAGGCAGATTATACTATAGATGTGGGTTTTTTTCCATGGTGTGCAAATACTGTTTTGGAGGGAATCTTCTGTACAGGGATCTGCTGCTTCTTCAGATCTACATGTCCAACCTGTGCCTCTTCAGCCCACAGCTTCTCTAGCATGAGCTGTGTCTTGAGATAATCTGTGTCTATTATTAGTCACTGTTACAACTTTATTCTGAGTCTTATGTTTGGTATTTTTCCTTACAATCCTGGATTGAATCCCACTTTCATTAAAAACAAGCAAACAACAAAATCTCAAGATGCCGTGAAAATTAAGGAAGTTTGTTGTTGATTTGTAAACTAATGTTCCAGCAATTCACTGAGAATCAACTCATGCATGTTGTGCTTTTTGGTAAGCAACACTACTGGCCAATCAAAATTAAATTTCCATTTGTTTGGGCTCCAGTTCCTCCCAGACATAAGTTGCCTCTGTCTGTCAGATTTTAATTGTGGGTGTCTCATAGTTAACTTAATTCACAGTCAGATGAAGAAAACTGAGAAGCAGGTCTTAGAAGTTAAAAAGACAGATTTTGTCCATGTGGTTGTGTAGGTTTTGGGTAGGACAGAAGAGTCACTAAGAGCATGGATATCCTTAGTTCTTGAGGAGTTTCCAGAATCACTTAAGCAGGACCAAAATGGATCACAAATCAATGGACAGTATGATTGTGCATCTGGTCCCTGGCATCATTGTCTGTTGTAACGAAAGTATCAAAACAAAGAAAGGCTAAAAATAATACTCCTAAATTTTTACTCTGTTAAATTAAACTCCCTGCAAATTGTCTGGAAGATGATTTATGTGAAGAAACCTGTATGAGACTTCTGAAGTTTGTGCAGTTGAGATAATGATGAGGTAGGTAGTTGATGATATGCATAAATTTTCAGAGTACAGTGTAGTAATGATATTGCAGTATTGGAGATTGTGGTATGTGAAAAAAACAGAATCTTCTAAATTAAATCCAATTAATGTGCTTCAAAAATAAATTCTTTCTTTACAGTGAAATATCCAGTATATAAAACAAGAGGCAATGGGTAATGTAAGGTCTACCTACATGTCAGCAGACAGGGAAAGTGCATATTTTCCCCTGTAGTTCTTTGAAGGAAAAAATAAATCCTGGTACTATTGCTCCTATTTTAAAGAATATATTTTCCTTAGTGAAGGATAGAGAAAGAAATATACATGTGGTGTGTATACAGTATATGCTATGTATTGTGTAAAAAAAGTGAATACTGGTTTTTTAGGTTGTAAAAAGATAAATTGATAAAGAAAATTACATAAATCAGGGAATCTGACCTAAATTTTCAATTTCAAGGAATGATTTCTAAACCTTGCAACTTATAGTGAACCTGATACAATACATTGATCAATTTCTTTTTACCCTCCAATTCTTTGTTGTGATCATTTGATAATTTCAACTTCAGTTGGAAGGAATAGATTTCTGTTTCTCAAAGCTATTCTTGTGTTGGTGTTACATCTTTCCTATGTATTTTTCCACGTTTTCCTGTCCAAACATGAAGGGATCTGCTCTGAACTAATGTTCTTTATTTTATGAGCCCCAAGAAGCAGTTCTGATGTATTTGAAGCTGATGATGGCAAATTTTTTTAAACAGTTTTTTTTAACAAATTGAAACAAATTTTTGTGTTTGCCAGGGCATTAGGGAAAATAATTAGTTTCATCTTTTTATTAATCAGGAATTAAGTCATTCCAGGTTTTTGTTATACTTTATGTAAACTAAGTGGCAAGCTTGTTTCCTTTCCAAAGGATGGTTTAGGCATCCTGTGCCACGTGATTCATCCCAGTTTCTGAATTGTAACTTAAATACCCATGGTCTCTAGTGATAAGTACGTCAGGTTTGTGTTTAATGGGTAGCACTTAATGCCAGATCTGCACTATTGGCAAAACCAGTAAACATCATTTCTCTGAGTTCATGTTGTTCTAGGTCTTTACTAAAGCAAGAACCTGATAAAGGACCAGAGCATTGCGTTGAGATCCCATACCAGGTAGGTTTTGATGCAGTCATTTCTTTCCCTGGGAACTGTAAGAGTTGTAAATGTACAGTGGAAAAAGTCATGTGGTAAT
The DNA here is from genome assembly GCA_025584955.1 of Alethe diademata. Lineage (NCBI taxonomy): Eukaryota > Metazoa > Chordata > Aves > Passeriformes > Muscicapidae > Alethe > Alethe diademata. The sequence continues at coordinate 60,285,301 of JANRMJ010000097.1, forward strand.
AACTAACCTGCAGCAATGATCCCATAGACTTCTTACTCTCATAACTAAACCAAACACTGCTTAGTTTACACAACATACAGTAATTCTGCTTGCAATATATTTTTCACTCACTAGATGTCCTACTGCTCTGTAATATTCTGGACATGGTATGATTCTTGGTAAGTCTTGAAAAAGAACTGGAGTCATGACATTAACTGGATTCTTCAATATTTTTGAAATTATAATTAGCAAACCTCCAATTCCTCCAGCCCTGCATTTAAGAACCTTCTCTGGATTGAGGTATCTAAAATGTGCTTTCCTTGTTGCCTTCTGTGGTGAGGATATAATTATAGTCTCTAGCACTAATTTTGCTCTTTTAGAAGGGATGGGCACTTTTGTATCTGAAAACAATTCTGTCAAGCAAAACTATCCTAGCATCAATTAAAGCTCTGTGATGTTTGTCCAGTTATTGACTTATGCAAGGGGCTGGTACCCAACATTGCCAAAGCTTTGTTGCCTGAAGTTACAGTTTATTGACATGTCACAGGGTCTTCATTGTCACAAAAATTACTATTTCTTGTTAGTAAGTATACTGGTGGCATAATGCTCTGCATATATTGATCTAAGTGAAGGGCTCTGATATCTTGGTCAGCAGCAGCATAATCTGTGTTTTTGGTTAGTCTGACTACAAGAGCTCAGTTTCTGCAGGGATGGTGGGAGTGTAACTGATAGACATTATTTGAGTTAAAGGCTGGATGCAGATCTGAGCAAACTGATAACACCTCTGTAAGAAACTTCTTGTTGAATTTGTGTTGTCAGCATACTTTAAATAAGAATTTTTGAACTGCTAGTTTCAGGTCAGCCTGAGTAACTCCATATTTAGAGAGAAAACAGAAAATCCACTCATGCCCCTTCCTTTTTGAGGTGGAAACATGGTAGGAGATATAGGGAATGTCTGCAGCCATTGAAACTGCCTGCTTAACTGGCTTTGACCATATAAAAATAAAATAATAATAGAGTTTTAATAATAATAGTTTCAACTGTGACCTTTTTAAAGCTTGTTCCGGATGTAAAGTAGATTCTGGCATTCGAAGCAAGTCCATGAAGTTTCAAAATCATGGCTCTGTAAACAGATCTTTTGAGCTACAAACAAACTAGTAGTATGCACCATTTAGGATGTGATTAGGAGCGTTGTGCTTCAGTCCATATGCACGGTTCAGAAGGTCAGACATTGCCACACCATCTCTCCTGGTATTTTCAGGTTCTCCTGTCTTATTTGGTTTCAGTTCTTTTTCCACGGGTTTGGCTTTTAAGAATGCACACATTTCAAGAAAAATCCAACAATTTGTAAAATCCAACAAAGGCTGAGGACAGTGATTGCTTTTAAAAAGACTGGAGTAATTGAAATGACCTAAGCATCTTGTTCCAAGAACTGGGATTGCTTAATCTAAATATAGTGTGTCTAAGTTATGGGCAATGGAAAGAGCAGAGCTTGGTGGTGATCGTTGGGTAAAAGAGCCACAAGGAAAATAGAGGCATTTAAGGTCATAATAGCCCTTAGTTACTTTCTTGCTTAGACCAGCTGTTGCTAAACTACTCAGAATTTAGAGGCAAACAAAACCCAAAGTGGAGAAATGGTACTCTTGTTTAAGCGAAGTCCAGTAATTAGTTTGATAAATAATATAAGGAGCAGAAGAGGGGTTCCTTTCTGCTGAAGATGCTGGCCAGCATCTTTCTGATTGCCAGCTGTGGCTCAAAATTTCAACTGGTGTTTTTCTTGTTTCTGTGGTTTTCACTGTAAGAAGGTTTTCCTAACATCTTTTCACTCAGTAAATGTAGGCACCCTTTGTTTAAAGAGTGCCTGAGGATAGAGTAAAAATTTCAAGGACTTAATTTCATAATGTATCTGGCTGTTTAAACTATCAAATGCTGGTGGTGCTGAAAGGAGTGTGTGTCTCCCTTGTTTCACAGTACTGAAAATTTGCCTAGGGGCTCATAGATGGCCATCTAAGTAACGTGGTAAGATTTCCAAAATCAGAAACTGCTCAATATTTGAGAAAATTTATTTTTCTTGGACTCATTCCTAAAAGCATTTTTGAGAATAGAATGAAATGCCAGAATGAAAGAAGTACATTTTGTGTAGCTGTGGACTGGTGTAAGCTCAGGCTACTGATGTAGAAACATGAGAAGGCAAGGGAGACCTGAGGCAATGTGTGCTGAGCCCTTGCAAGTCATAAAGAATAGTGCTCTATACATGAATGCAGAGAATGTGCAACTGTTCAAGGAACTGTAGGTGTGGAGGCCTGAAAATCTGGTGAATGTGACAGGATTTAATTGAACTTTTCAGACTCTGCAAATAAACTGCTCAGCACTAGTTTGGTGCTGCAGTCCCAACACTGGTGGTTGGTTTTGGTTTGTATCTCAGCAGGATGCACTTCCAAGGTCGGTGGAAGACTGAAATAGTGAGAAGCTCCAGAATAAGACTTTAGGGAGGATCCCTCTCTGCCTCCTACATGTCCTTGGCTGCTCGTTGCTTATGCTATAGGAAAGGTGTAGTCTTAACTTAGTTGCTCTTTTGGCAACTAATTTTGTTTAAATATGCATGGAAATAGAAAAAGCTGAGATTTGCCCATCTTTTTCACAAAACTCTCCTCTTTTGTTACTATTACTCTAATTCAAGTTAAACTTTTATTAAAGAATGCATTAATTTGGTAAGGTGGGTTTATCATGCTTGCAGGAGTTTGGATGTGTGATGATCAATGTTTACCTAAATTAACATAAGTTTTTTAGGACATTTCACTTCCTTGGTATTTTTTCTGTGTATTAATCTTAAAATTTCTAGAGTACAATTAAACACAATGCAGTTCTGCTCCAGAGCAAAGCACAACAGAGATGATGTAATACATCTACTGTTATAGCTCTGGCTTTTCTCATTACAGTACCAGTTTGAAATGAGATATAAAAAAAGTTGATGTTCTGGTGGAATATAGATATATTTTTCACTTTCTTTTTACAGTAAAGCCCACTTTTGTGTGTCCCTTTACAATGGGGCTTCCTTTATAATTTAGCCAGGTATCAATAGTCATCAGAAGATCTAATTTGCAGGTAGTTACAGAAATACTCTCTTTTTCCAGTACACTAAAGTATCAGGCAAAGGAATTTAGAATTGAAACCTCTGATATAGAAAGTAGCTGGATTCTAGAAGTCGAGCAGAGGGTTTTCAGGCACAAGCATTAAGTTTTGATTTGCATTCAGTTTGTGTGGGTAGTCTGACCCTTTTCCAGTTTAACTGGATATTCTGCTCATTGAGGCATTACAGGAATTAGATTTTTTTACTTGTGCAGGACTTCATGTTTCCACTGATGAACAGTTTTTACCATTATTTGTACTCCATTCTGTTCAAAGCTGTGGGTTTAGTTATATTTTATCTGTATGTTAAGTATGCAAACTGTATGTTAAGTATGTTAAGGACAAACGTGAATGGATCCAGGTCTAATAATATCTACAAATATTTGTAACTAACAATAATGAATTAATATTTGTGTGCAAGATGTTATGTGTGAGTTAGATACAGGCCCAAATTAGCAATCAGTTCCATAACAGTTTTTAATAAAAAGAAATTTGAATGAAAGTGTTCAGAAAAGTACAGAATACAAGTGGAAAATATCTCTTCCCTATTAATGACTGGTATAAATCACAAGATGTCTTAATAGTTATAAATTGCAACATTCACTCCATTTTTATATGGAAAATATCACATTTAATTCAGAGCATTGCTGGAATACAAGAATATAGGTATTAATCTTTCTCAGCTTTTCCCACTTTTATAGAAAAGACAATGCAATATTTTCCTCATGTTTCCAGAATTAAAGGAGGCACTGAAAGATTTAATTAGCCCTAAACCCCAATTTTGTTAGACTATTTCATGGGGTCATAACTTTGAAAATAACATTTCACTGTTTAATAAAGAGGACTTGATCCAAACTGCCCTACGACAAAAAGGCCTAAAATTAAGTTTTATCTGATTATACAGCTGATATCTGTTGTTAAATGATGAGTAGAAGCTATGGAAGTGTTTGCAAACTGATTTTAGGTTATAGAATCATAGAGTGGTCTGGGTTGAAGGGACTTTAAATATCATCTGGTTCCAGTTCCCCTGCCATGGGCACTGTCTACTAAATCGGGCTGCTCAAAGCTCCATCTAACCTGGCCTTATTTTAATTCTGTGGTTATTTAATTCTGTAGTTGTAGTTCTATTGTGTTACCCTTCTAAGAAGAGACTAGAATTTGTTTGACTTGGAAGGAACAGTTTGAAAACACACCGTTGAACAGAATGATTTGGGGGTGGAAGAGTGGTTATTTTGTCCAGCTCACAGCATGGTGAGGGGCATCCTGTTAACTCTGCAGCTATAAGAACAGTGAAAAATAAACTCAGTGACATGTTGTTGAGTATGAAAACAAGTGCTTTGAAATTTTTCCATTTGGCATCTGAATATAGGGAAAGAACTCCACTACTTACTGGCTGCAGTAATTTCTAGATAGCATCATTTTAATTCAGAATCCAGAGTAGATGAAAACATCCTAAAGACTTACATGAGGTGTAACAAAAATGGATTTGGGTTCAGTTGCCACATTTCTGTCACATGCAAAGTCAATAGCCACTTTTGCTTTGTTCCTAGCCACCAAGCATCATCAGCATTCCTCCTCCTGACTGCTCAGAAGTGTGCTGTACAGGTCTGAGGTCTGTGCATGGCATCTGATAGGAATTCTGACCCTGTCTGTGACCTCTGCACTGAGGGTGATTTATCTTCCTAATGCAGAGGAACATTAATATGATGCATTCTTTGGTAAGTTTATGGTTTCTGAGCTTATGGACTTGGAAATATAAGAAAAATTATTTGTGGCTGTGATAGAACATGTACAGTGGGATACAGAGAATACAGTCTCTGTTCAATGACATCATGTCTTACAGCAGAGTCCTACCTACAAAGGTGTGCATTTAAAAATAACACCACAGCAGGGGTTTTTTTAATTTTTATAGTGAATTTTAGTTATGATTTATGCAATAACGAATGCTTCCCTGAAAACAGAAGAAGGTGACATTTATATTAGTTTAAAAAAATTTAGTTAACAGCACTTTTTTACCTTTCAAGCTTTCTAGGGAGGGTAGGTAGGTATGTAGAGGCAAAGGAAGGCCTTGTCATCCCCAGTCAGTCCTGTAAAGTGATAATCTTTCAAGCCACTTTGGACACTGATTTTAGAAAAGCACATAAACTTACAGGGCACAGATAAATCTTAAATTGTTATGAACAAAATGTCTCTTAGCTTATAGAAATCAAGATGTATTTATGATAGACTCATAGAATGGTTTGGGTTGAAAGGGACCTCAAAGACCATCTCATTCCACCCCCTGTGCCATTAGCAAGGACACCTTTCACTATCCCAGGCTGCTCCAGGCCCAACCTGGCCTCGAACACTTCCAGGAACTGGGCAGCCACAGCTGCTCTGAGCGCCCTCACAGTAAAGAATGCCTTCCTAATAATATCTAATAATATCTAATCAAAACCTACCCTCTGTCAGATTAAAGCCACTACCTTCATTCTACGACAAGCCCTTGTCAGAAGTGATGTTAGTTTCTGAAAAGACGACTCATTTTTTTTAATGTTGCTGCTGTCATTGAGGTTAGATAACGTACATTTTGCTCATTCTAGTTAGAAGAAGTCTCAGTCCCTGCTCAGGACCCTTTTCCTGAGGAGCTGGAGCCTGGACAGGAGCACGTCCCAGTCTGCATAGGCCCCGTCCAGGTGCCGTGTCACCTCCGGGCCGGGCGCGACGCCTTGGCGCCCGTGCAGCACGCACCAGCTGTCCAACGTCAGCATGTCACCTGCAGAGAGAGTGCACACAGCTCAGGGCTTGCCATGGCAGAGTTTACATGAATAACCTTCAGGAAAACACAGAGGCAGGTGCGTATAACAGTTAGGGAGCAGTAATTTTAAGGAGCCCAGCTGGAGAGACACAGCAGCAGCACACTGTCTCAGCCAGAGAGGCCAGTTCCCTTTGGACATTTCTTTCGTTTTTTGTGTGATGAGGAGTTAAAAAGCAGAGTGGTAGAGGAGTCCATGCTGAGAAAATCGAGCCTTGAGAAGGAAGGCAACTACAGTAAACCCATAGAGGTGAAATAAATGAAATGTGTGAAAGCCACTGGATACTTTTTATTTGATCAGTCTAGTACTATTTCTACTATACACATATATACTATCCTTGTTAAGAGAATTTCATGAGAACAAAGTCAAGACATTGAAAATTAGGAAATCACATAATTAATGCTAGAATACCAATTTAATTTTTCTCCCTTGTGTGCCACCATTATGGTAAATCTTGAATTCAATAAACTCAGTCTTTCTTATCTTCTTCCCATTTCTTCTACCACCATTTCAATGCCTTAATCAACGAAATGGATGTCACTAATATAATGTAAGGCACTTTGATTTTTCATTAATGTGATTTTACACATTATTTTATTGCGTGTTTCCAATGCAGAGAGATCCATTTCCTCACAGACATTTTAGACACACAGTATATGAGGATGTCAGGTACACTGATAAATTTATTTTTTTAATATCTCCTGAGAGCTCCATATCTTTATTTTAATGCTGGGGAATAAAAGAACTGAGATTAAGGCCACACATGATATCACACATGGTATTTCCCATCTATGTGCTATTGGTACATCAATTTCCAATATGGCATGTAGCATAAAATGCTGTTTTGGATCTAGTATAAAGATACATTCAACTGATCTATAGGTAGACTATTCCCCCCCTGCCATTTTTTCCTCTTTATAGTGTAACAATGGCAAAATAGATCTATGAGATGAATGTAAGAATGCATAATATTTATGAAATAAAATAGATTATAGACTCAAAGTTCCTCTCAGTACTAGTGCTAGCAGTGTTCAAGTATTTTGACTGTCAGAAAAACATGTGAAAAAAAATGTTAAAGGTGTGAGCAACTTACTGACCTGGTTTCAGCATGAAAGTAAACTCGTGTTCTGCACTGTTTAATAAATCATTAAATTCCTTTAGAGCTGCATAAAATGGCCTCACTTTTTCAGCTGGTATATCAAGCACTGTGTCTCTCGTGGCATTGTTATAATTGATGCGGATTTCTTGGCCCCTGGAATCCACGCTGTGAAACGAAGGAAAGGGAAAAAAAGGAAAGGAAAAAAGAAAAACAAATGTATTCTGTTGTTACTGAAACCATTCAAGAGGATTAAACAATTACTGAATTCTGCAGGAATATTGGTATGTTTCTATAGTAAAATTCAGATTGATATTGGATGGGATTTCTCTAATTAAGCCTAACTAGGAAAAGGGATAATCAGGAGAAAGTGTAGGCACTCAATTTGCTCAAAAATCAGTATTATACACTCTTTAATTGTAAACTTCTTTTTAATAAATCATAAACTTTTTTAAATCAGAAAAGAATATGATTATTTGCATTTCATCTTTTGATAATATATAATTCTTAATCTAAATGTTTCAAATTATGACCTCTCCTTTGGCATGATATATATGTACATTGACTGGCATTTAGTAACAGATCTGGCTGTTGCTAACCCGTGCCTGTGCCTGTGCCTAGGAGTTACTCTAATTACCACAATTTCTTTTTTATGTGTGACAAAACAAATAAGTGCTACAATTCACAGAACAAGTCACACATTCCCCAAAAAAACAGACCGAAGACCCCAACCAACCGAACCAAAAACTCCACCGAAACCTCAGACCAAGTTAAACCAGTGTTTTTCCACAAGGTGGCAGGAGCAGACCTCATCCTACCAACATGGAATCTACCAGATGACAGAGGTTTTCTTTTTAGGTGTTGAAACTACTCACTCTATAATCCTTTGTTTACAGTGCACAGCAAAATCACAGTAATCCACCCCAACATCAACATAGTTTACAGCAGTAGAGGACAGGATCTGATATGCCTCAGGATTTTGTTTCTTCAGCTTGTTGGATACATGAAATCCATCTACAACTTCACTTTCACCCCCTGCAGCTGTTTGCTTTATACAGTGAAGAAATTGAACCTGGAATGAATTAACAGCTCTTTAAAAAAAATAATTAGCTTGCATATTTAACAGTTTATTAGTATCAGTTCTCTCACATCTGTTGTTCTTTTATTCTAGTTGTTTGGGTTTTTTTTCCCCAGTGGCAGACTGAGTTCTCATTTACTGCAGCTTCACAACACCCTGCCGCCAGTATCACAAAGGCAGAAAATTCAAATAGCACGTTCATAAATCCATCCCATTTGGGATATCTTCTAATGCTTGCAACCTGTGAGTCAGTGACAAAGAGGTCTTGCTTCTTTCCTTTGAGTCTCTCTTTTGGCAGTCACATAATTTTAAATGCATTTCAGTCATATCTCAACAAAGCATATTAGCTTTGTCCTGCAGAAACAAAACCTGATGTGAATTATCCACTCATAGAAGGGAAGAAGTGGCTATCAGAAAGGCCTGTCTCTGTGATAAAGTATCACTAAGACAGTTTCATTTCACTTTAGATTGAATCTGCCAAGGTGTAAGATGGACAAAAAGCCTAAGCTGGGCTCTCGGTTGCACTGGTCTAAATCTGAGCTGCTGACACAGCAGCTGTGGCTCTTGGTATCACACAAACTGTAATTGCTCATCCTGCAATTGACAAATGACACAAAATACACTTCTTATATCAAATGTTACCTTTGTCACTTGGCCTGTCCATGACGGTGAATTATTTCTGAGATGACTAGGAGAATAAAATAACCAAACCAAACAAGAAAACCTTCAACAACAACAACTGAAACAAGCAAACAAGTGAACAAACAAAACAACAAAAAACCCAAACAACCAAAAAACCCCATACAACCCCCAAATAAACAAATACCCTCAACCAAACAAAACAAAAAACAAAAGCCACAAAGCCAAAACCCCCCAAAATAACAACAACAAAAAACACCCCGCAAACACAAGAAGCTCAAAGAAATAAACAAGAAAACCAAAAAGCCAAACAACTCACCAACCAAAACCCCCTCAGGATGGAAAAGAGGACTCGAACAGGGTTTGTTTTCCTTACCAGATGGACCTGCAGACCTTGGTGATGGTAATGAAGGGGGAAACTGAAGCTGTGGGCAGGACAAAGGGCCCACTGAAGGGAGCACAAGGCAACAAGTTCTTTTTTTTGGTGGCCACAGCTGGCCTTGTGCAAGGTAAGCACAGCTTGGCCCAGCCAAGGAGGGCTGCAGTAATGTAAGTTATGTTATGACCCTAGGAAATCCTAAGGGGATTTCCCCTAAATGGGACAGTTCTGAAATTAATCATCATCCTTTAAGAACATGTCTAAATATTTGTAATAAATCACAGAAACACAGAATGACTGGCTTGGAAGAGAATTTCAAGATCATGGAGTCCAACCCATGCC
>JANRMJ010000097.1:60294742-60332217 GCA_025584955.1 Alethe diademata
TGCCCCAACACCTCAATAGACCATGGCACCCAGTGCCACATCCAGTGGTTTTATAAACACATCCAGGGATGGTGGCTCCACCACCTCCCTGGGCTGACAATACCAGTACTTGATCACTCTTTCAGTAAAAACATTTTCCTAATATCCAGCCTGTATTTCCCTTGGTGCAGATTAAGCCTATGTCCTCTCATTCTGTTGGTTGCTGTCAAGAAAAAGACCAACCCCACCTGAGCACAGCCACCTTTCAGGGAGCTGTAGAGAGTGATCAGGTCACCCCTGAGCCTCCTTTTCTCCAGGCTGAACAACCCCAGCTCCCTCAGTGGCTTTTCACAGGGTTTGTGTTCCAAGCCCCTCACCAGTCCTGTAACTTCCCCCGGACACACTCAAGTGCCTCAATGTCCTTCCTAAACAGGGGACAGAACTGGACACAGCACTCGAGGTGTGGCCCCACCAGTGCTGAGCCCAGGGGAAGAAGGAGCTCCCTGCTGCTGCTGGCCACACCATTCCTGCTACAGGCCAGGGCCCTTGGCCTTCGTGGCCACCAGGGCACACTGCTGGCTCATGTCCAGCTGCTGTCCCTCAGTGCCCAGCTCCCTTCTGCCTGGCCACTGTCCAGCCACACCCTCCCAGCCTAAGGGGCTGCTGGGGGTTGTTGTGGCTTGTATACAACTTAAGAATTCAAATATTATGTAATAACTAGATATATAAAGAAAACAGCACATTCAGGACGATGTTCAAAAACATTTCGATGTACTTTAATAGTTGTATTGTCTACAAGCACATTTGAATGAAAAAGGTTATGCTCTTTGTCTAACATTTCATAGCAGAGCATGAGCTTTGGCACAGACAGGACAGTGAGCTAATTCACATCTGCTCTCTATTAATGAAGGCCTATTCCATTCTTTCTCCACATTAATGAACAGTATCTAAATGATGAAAAGATAATCTTGTGAAGTATTTGGTAATTCCCTATGGGTAAATCACATTAGCTTTTTGTTTAAATACAGAAACCACAGAGTACTCTCAACAACAGAAGGGAGGTTTTACAGTGCAAACTTTCCAGGGTTATCTGTGTTCCTTTGTACCTGTTCAAACTATTTTCCAGTTCTCTGGAATTATGTGAATTATGTAGATTACACTTTGATGTGACAAGGACTGGGTGAAAACATATTTTCTGTGGTTGTCCAGTTTTACAGAAAGACCCTGTTTTATTGTCTGTTATGAAAGGGCAAACATTTACTTTGTACCAACCACAGAATATACCATCTTAATTGTATTTCTTTCTCTGTTCCCCTCCTGAGCTGAAGAGATGAGTCCTAAAATGTCACAACCTGACAATAGCATTTAGACACCTAACTTCTGTGAAATAATGAAAACAGTATTCAAAGCATAAAAAGGACCCTAAAAATTTTCTCATATGGAAATATTTTCAATACTTTGTGAATTTAATTTAAAAATTACGGGATATATGGGAGACTTATGCTGAATTTACATCATGCTGTAAAAATTGCATACCCATGTGTATATAGATTATCATATGCAGATTAATATATTGGTATTTTTATATTGCTCTTTTCAGACAAAATTCAGAACCACAGATCTCTAACCATATTTGACACTACAGGAACACTTCCCTTTCCCCTTTTGTGGGGTGAAAAAGTCAGTAAATTCAACTTACCCCAGGCGGATGCTGCAGAGCAGGATAATCGTATGAAGACAGACTCTCCCAGTTGTATAAGCTATATTGTTAGCATCTGCTTTGTTTTGCTCTTGCCAAGTTGGTCTTTATAACAAAAGGGAAAAGAGAAAACGTGTTAGAACATCTAGCCAGCATGCCAGACAGTACACAGTGAAACTGTGAAATCACATTGCAATAGTAATTTCATCTTTGGACATGAAAATGTCGTAATATCATGAGGAAATAAGGATTCAGCAGTGTCCCTCCACCCCAACAGTTATTTCAGCAGCCCTAGATGAACTCCAGAGTGTCAAGGGACATGTGGCACCAGGGTAGTACCTAGAAGAATGACAGCTTTCAGTGGTGGCACTTTGCTGAATGCAAAAGCCAGCTGAAGACAGGAACCAAGACGCTTCTGCCAGTAGAAATCATCTCAGTACTGATGCTTCAGAAAGAAGCGAGTAGAAGCTGGCCCATTTCTTTTCAGCAACCTTCTATTTTCCCTCTGCCACATAGAGCACATTATCAATGAAATACAAAATTTGTAAAAATTTGTAGCTTTCCCTGGCAGCCATTTTAAAAGTTATTTTTAATATTTATTTTATTATAATATTAGAAAATATAGAGTATCCTTTACAGGGAGATCTTTCCTGTAAGCTGAACACTTGCTCCTGGAGAAAAATGTCTTGATGAAAGACTTTGAAGCTTCTTCCCTTTCTATGACACCCTTTTTGAGAACTAGCTCTGTTTATTTTATTACATAGTTTCTGTCTTGGAATTTGGCACAATTCAGTTAAAAATTTTCTGACAACTGCAGTGAAAAAAGTAAGTCACAGCTATATGACAAAGACACATATCTTGTGCTGCTGCACAGACAAAATGTGTTTTGAGTGACACACCATGCAGGAGAATTTGAGACCAAGAAGCACAGATTTTGTTTGCATGAAGCTCACATGATTGAAGACAGTCCTTAGCAGATGCATGTTATAGATCCAGATGTTTGTCTGGAAAAGTGTAATTTACCATACAGAATCCGTATAATTGCACGCACTGACTGAAAAGAAATTATGGAGCTCATTTTCCCTTGTGGATATTATAGACCAAGTATGTTCCAGATGGTGTGCGCCTAGCTTTACTTCTTAATAACAGTTTAAAAATAAAATAGGCTAAAGAACACGCAGAAAAAAAATATTTATATACAGCATAGAAATGCTTTTGTCATAGGAGTTGTGTTTAGTATAGAAATTATGTAAAGTGCTTAAATTAGATTTCTGCAACTGCCAGAGGGAAAACCCCCTTGAATATTTGCAAACGTTTAACTGCCTAGGAGAAATAGTTTTTATTATTTGGTATGGCACATATTCATCAGTACATTACTTGAGTAACTGCATATATTCATCATCACATGACCTCATTACTCAAGTATGATAATTTCAACCACACTTCCACAGTTTGACAGCCAAAAAATAGCCCCTTTATATAGTTCCTGTAATTAGTGCTGAAGGCAGCTAGATTTGCTCCATCTTTAATTTAATAGGCTATGGAGTCACTTTATGGTTTTAAAACAATTTAACACATTTTAATTGTCTCATTTATATGAAATATATAAAATTTCTGGAGTGATAACACTTTATAGAGTCATCATAAGTTTTCATAAAATCAGTCATTGCTTTTGTGCTATCAGGATTGGTAAGGGAAGCTGCTCTGCAGTAGCTTTCCTTCCACACAGGGAACTTTGGTCAGAACCCAAGCTACTGACTTGAAGTCAAAGATGCTAACAGGGAGCTCAGCACTGATTATGGAAAAAATCAACCTTACTTGTCTAAGTCTCAACTGAGCTGAAGCATCACCTTGGCCATGCTGGGTGCACAGGTAGTGAGGGTATGTCAGAGCACTCTTGGACCTTAAGGAGGGCGAAGAGGATTGGAATGGTTTGTGGTTTAATAATTAGGGTCAGATTTCAAAGCCTTGTTCAGGCTGTTTATAAGAGTAGGAAGATTGGCACCAAGCAGGTGTAGCAATTTTTTGGCATTAGATAGCAACATGGGTTCAGTCTTCACCAGTAGAAAACCAGGCTGTCTGTTACATCTATATGTGTTAGAATGATATTAATTGCTGTACATTTCAGTTTAAAATTCAGAATTGAGGTAATGTTTAATTTGGCAAGTTTTCCAATTCCAAGTTTATCCTTTTATTTATCATATTTTGTAGGCCATGTATTTGGCTTACAGTGAAATAGCAATTACCCAAAGTTATTATTTTATTGCATTTGTAAAAGCCACCCTAGAACTGGATGCCAGTAAGAAATGAACTTCTGCTTCAGAGGTGAAAATTATTATAGGTATTAGCTACAAACATTTCTTCTTAGTTAGATGGAGGTCACTGATTCAGCTCAGCAAAATGTGAGTTGCCATCACCATTTGTCTGCTCATTTTGTGGTCACTTGCAGAGGTAGAGCTTCAGTCTGCCAGTTCTTGGCATCATATCAAAAGGATAATTTACAAGTGCCTGCTTGCACTCCTTCAAGCTGAGCTTCACTTGTTGGGATTGGCTATATCTTTCCAGAGCACACTCTGTTGAAAGCAGGGAAATGGGTACTCAGCCCATCTTCTTGGTGGTGTGGCCACCATGCCATCATCTAAGTCTTACCTATGTCCATGACTCAAAATCAGACTCAGAAAAAGTTTTGGAGCAGATAACTTCCTCTTTTCAGAAGAGGATGGATTAGGGATTTTTGCTTTTGTTTCATGGCATAGATAAGTAAGTCTATCTCACTGCTACCCTATATTTGACAATATTTGTTTTCAGGCACCTTTCCTTCTCTCATCAGTTAATGTTGTTGTTGCTCTTCTTTACATATCCCACCTGCAACAGCAAAGCAATTCTCTTGTACACTATATAAACCTGATGCCAAATTTTCTAATATACAGAGAAAAAATCATACACCTTGCTTTAATATATTAATCCACAAAACAGATATAGCAAGCTTAGATGAAGAACATTAGAGGTGATTACAACACTGGCAAAACAAAGATATTACAAAACAAACTCACCCATAAAATGTGAGACGCAGGAACCCAATCCTGTGGCCAAGTCTAATCAATTCTCCCTGCCTTGCAGCAGCTCCTGTCAGTAGAACCATTCCTACTTTCTTTAGCGTGCACAGCCACTTGTATGCACTTTCATCATTGTTCATGACTTCTTCAAAAGGTATTTTGGGAAGTTGAAGGTCTGAGCCCCAGTACTGGCGTTCTGAAAGGGAAGAAACAGAGAAACAAGTTCTTAGCTGTTTTAGCATCAAAACTCAGGACACAGTCAAAGCAGGAAGTTAGTGGGATTTCTATGTATTTGTGAACATTCCTCAATCCTGCAAACCATCTGGAATGGGGTCCCTGAGTTTGCACAGATGACAAGCAAACTTATGATGAAATTCAGCAAGACACTGCAATACAGAAATTTTAGGTCAGAAGTTGAATGAAAGGACAGTTTGAAAGGAATATTTTTTGTTAACAGTGCATCAGAAATGCATGTATTCATTTTTCTGTCTGTACTGATAAGCCACAAGAGGAAAAAGGAAAGAGAAAACAAAAATCCCATTTCTTGATCATACCAGGTTAGTCCTAACTACATTAGAGTTTGAATAAAATGAGAAGATGCCTTTGCTCAGTACCTGCAGATGGTGTGCATGCACCAGCACTAGGGGCTTAGCCAGCATTTACTACACAAGTTGGGAAAATGCTGATCAAAATCTTCTGGAGCAATACAAGAAAGTCTAGACATCACTAGAGTAAATTACTTCATTTAAAATTATTTTGTCTACAGCATGTATTTTAAAGTGTGTTGAAAGTCAAGTGTATTGTGAGTTATGTATATGGCAGCCTAACTCATGTCATTACACTCTTATTCGTTATTACTGCAGGATAAATTCAAATGACCAAACTTTAAAAGTAAAAAACTATTTTTAACTTCATCCTCCTAAAGTTATCATCTCTCAGGACCTAGCAGAGAAACTGAAAACACCATTGATGCTGTTAACTTCCTGATTCAAACTTTTGTGGAGCCAGATATATATATGCAGCATCATATTATCCCATTTTAAAGCACTATCATAATCTGAAACCTTTAAACTGCTCTTAAAACCTTAACCTAACCTAAGGTTAAAAATATTAAGTACCACTACAGACTAGCTCTGCAGAATCTTCCCTTTCATCCAGTAGGGAAATATCATATTAGATGTTTTCTATTTTCCACCCCCACCTCCCCAAACCCCCAAGTCCCATCCTGATGGTGGTATGCCAGCATGTTGGAAAAAGAGCCTCAGCAAATGCAATTAAACGGGATACTGGCTGACTTAGTGTCTCTCACAAGTGTCTACAGCCCCCAGCTTCCAAATCACAGACATGGTAAATCATTCCTGTGACATCTGCTGGGTAGAACTCAAGTAAACAGAAAGAAAAAAGAGAGTATCTTTGAGACACCACAGCTGTACAAGTAGAATATGACTCCTTTGCTGTTCCTTTGGGAGCAGCTTGTAAGCTGGGCTGAAATTAGCCTTGATATAAACAAACAGCAGATTTTGATTTTGCATATTGTATGGATAGGATCTGGCAATGTTTTAAAAGGGAAATCTTGACATACTGCCATAGAGTTATTTATAGTCACTTCATCATGCACTGAAAATCTGACCTACTCTTCTTTTTGGGTTTCACACAATGTCTGGCATCCATGTTTTTTGAATCAGAAACTATGACGGGAAAACGTTTTTTTTAAAAAAAAAAAAAAAAGCAGCAGTAAAAGCAAATAACCACTTGCAAAAGAAACAAAGTTAGGCAAGCTGCAATAATGTCAGCAGTGAAGGCTAACCTTTAACTACAGCAGTCTGGTGAGCTTGCCTTGCTCTTTGTTGAATCAGCATGCAGGGCTGGCATTTTGTATCATTGTCTGTAACATTACACTGCTGGGATATGATTTGCTACTTAAGGGCATGTAATTTGCAGCGTGCATTTCCACTCGCCACAAGGAAGTGTATCTAAACTTACCACAATACACGACGAAAAACAGATCTCAAACAGCCAGCAAGCAAACTCACAGGCTGCAGCCTTTTTTTTGCAACTGAAACCTGGGAAAAACTGCAAGAAGGTGTCAACCATAACGAGCCAGGGCTCGTCTGAGAATATGAGGAAGAGCTGGATGACACCACTAAAAAAAGCCAGTTAATTGGTGTAATGCTTATACACTTAATTTCTTCAGACAGACCATGTGAAACAGAATTTGAAAAAGCATTGCCCAAAGAATGAAACAGATCCTTGGTGAATATTTTTACCTAGATGGCTCCAAGGGAGAAGAGCAGTGGCAGAGCAGAGAACTGGTTTCCAAACCATGCACTGTATTCAGATGCCAAGAGCAATCACTGTGCAAGTGCATGCATGTGAAGGAAAATCACAACCAGCCAGGACTCCATAATAGGTGAAAAATGTAACATTACATCTGAATTCTTGAAATCTCTGTAATTAATACCCTTGCCAATGAACACAACCTGAGATCTAGATTATTTTTTCTGGGTATTAATTAAACCAATGTTCAATTTATGTTGATCCCTTCGAAGGCTACAAAACATCCTGCTACCTTTCATAGTATATTTATTTTCACAAATAGAAGCTCTTACCATCTGAAAAATCAAGCCTAGTTTCCCTGAATAGGTTTGTATCTTCACCATATTCATTCTGGAAGCATGCCAAACCCTTCAAAATAGTAATCAAAGCAGTTTATATTTGCCAAAATTAAAGTAGATATAAATTTTTATATTAGGAGAGGAAAATAGTTCCATTCTGAACTATGAAGAGTCTATTTTAGTATCCACTGAAATGAATGGAAATATTTCTCATCATTTAAGTTTTAAACCAGTAATGTCCTGTTTTAACAGATACTGTCTTAACTCTGAGTACAGATGCACAGATTCTGTGACAGCAGATCTCACAGGAACATTGTCAAGAGCAATCACAGGCATCTTGCAAGCTTTCACAC
The DNA here is from genome assembly GCA_025584955.1 of Alethe diademata. Taxonomy (NCBI): domain Eukaryota; kingdom Metazoa; phylum Chordata; class Aves; order Passeriformes; family Muscicapidae; genus Alethe; species Alethe diademata. Next base: position 60,302,445 of record JANRMJ010000097.1, read on the forward strand.
CTTCATGCTCAGTCTGAAAGGCTGTCAAAGTAATAATGATATGCATCATGCCAAACCTAGTGGGTTTATATCATTTACTTTAAAGGGTAAGTGGTTTGTACAGGGTGAATGTTACAAAGGCAGTTGTACAAAATACTTTGTGATCAAAAGACAGTCTACCACTCAAACATGCACAGGAAGCAAAGCAAACACAATCTGAACTCCAGCACTACACATTGCTATGCTACACAGTTACTTTTTAACAAGAAGGCCATGAAAAGGGGAAAAAATATTTCAGTTGTAAGTCCCCTGCAATTCCAAATAACCTTTGTTGCTAGAAAAATTTAAATACTTTAAACAGCACTCACACACTTGCATAGTCACAGACCATTGCTGTTCCATGGCTCATTTGTGAGACCTACTAACATTTTCTGGAAAGAAAAGGCTCTCAGGGAAGTAAGTTCAATTAGCTGTACTTCTCTCAGGCACAGGAGGTAGAAGGGGGCAGAGATAACCACGGGTCCCTGTCATCCATGCACAGCCTGGCACTGGGCACCAAGGGCTGTTGCCACTGCTCCAGCTGGGTACTCGTGCTCCCCACACAGGCACCTCTAACCAGGACTGTCAGTGCCAAACCCCTTGCATCTGACACAAGCATGGCAGACAGAGATTTAATTCCTACCTGGCAAAAATAATTCTGCCTGCATTACAGCTCTGGCTTCTTCAGAGAAGCATCGCTTTTTCAACCACTCAGCTTCATATTCACTTGTGTGTTCATCAGTCCATGTAATAGAGATCTTTCAACACAAAGGAAAAGGTGAGTTTAGAAAAAAAAATATTTTAAAAACATCACCTAGGACAACAAAACCCCTTAGAAATGGCAGAAATTGTAATACTTAAATCAAGGATATCAGAGTTAAACTTTCCCTGAAGCATGACAGCAAAATGAAAATCCAACCTGAACACCATCCAAATTCTGACACTTCTTATATAGGTTCATTCTCATTTCAACCTGTGACTTAATTTGCTGGTTTGTGTGGACTGTTTCCACTGTGGGGGCTGCACTTAATAGAAAGAAGGGAATTGTAAAAACTGGCACATATCACTGGGGAGAGCATTTCACACCAACTCAGAAGAGTGAAAATATCTTGCAAAACACTGACAGGTTGTGAGAAAAGAAAGAGACAGACAAGGACCTTGTGCTAGGAGAGAAATTTGTCTCCTACTTTTGAAGTCTTCCCTCTATCAAACAAATTTTTTTAAAGTGTTAGGATTTTCAATTCCTGAAAAAAACTGGAAAGAAAGCATATGGCTTTGCTTGTCATGAACTGAAAGAGCTCAGTCCAGCACAGACCTTCAACTGAATTTTTAAGGCAGATGAGCAGGTATCAATTCCCAATTCACATGACTCTGCTCATTCACATGGCAGTAAAACACTATCAGTACCATTTTAGTACTAGTGCTGTGCTTTCATCAGGTTCTAAGAGGAAGCAGACAACTCTTTATTTGCCTAATCAAATAATGAATTTACATTGCATTAATTTTGTCTACAATCAACTTGGGAGGCCAGAATCCCTCACCAGAGACCCTGTGGCGGAGACACTTGCACATGAGTCAGCCTCTGCAAACTGCAAGGCTGCCCCATCTGACCTAGGATTCACTGCTGCATATTCAATGTGTTTAAAACAGTTTTAAGTATAAAATGAAGGAAATGAGTTTGCCAAAGGAGCCAGGTACTGCTTTGTAATAAAACATAAAAAATCTAAATAATACACTATGTTTTTATATATCAGGAAAGATTGAAATTCATAAGGAGGGCAGCTCCAGTCCTCTCTTGCTCGATAACCTTCCATTTTTCAGGAAGAAATGTTAATGTAGATAACTAGACAGGGATACAGACATTAGTCCAATTCTGATTATTGGATTCAACTTTGGTTTGAGTGTTCACTCTAAGATGAAGGTTATTTACATTGAAAATTTTCTAATAAGCTGATTTTTGTTATGGATTGAGGTCATGATCATTTTGCCATTTGTTTTTCATATTTTCAAGCCATTAACTTAAAGAAAAAAATGAGTTAAAAGTGTGAGTGTAATTAAATGTGCAAGAGATATCTGTATTTTCTACAACTAGTAATCAAGCACATGGTAGAACTTCTAAAAGCATTACTATATTACAAAATCTGAAGCCTGGGTTTATGCAGCCTCTGCATAACATAAACTGAAGTTTCATATGAAGGTGCAAACACTTGAGTTTCCCAAATTGTGACTCTTCCTAAAAGCTTTTGCAAATACCTGGTAAGGTTTGCAAATAAGCAGACTGTGGTTGGAGTATAACGTGGAATTATCTAGATTTTAGATTGACAAGCGTTGTTAGGCGAGTTTCCCGAGCAGGCGGGGTGATTTGCCCCAGGTACCTTTGTGCTGTCGGGCAGGGCGAGCTGCCTGGCCGCGATGTCGATGTGCAGCTGCTGGAGGCGCAGCCGGCGCGCCCCGGCGGAGCGCAGCAGGCGGAGCGGGCAGCCGCAGCTGTCCCGCAGCCACACGCTCGGGGAGCGGCTCTCGCCGCCCTCCTCCCACCGCACGCAGACGAAATGGCCCCGAGCTTCCACCTCCCGAACCCGCGGGGCCATGCTGGGCTCCGGGCGGGGCAGGGCTGGGCTCCGGGCGGTGCAGGGCTGAGCGCCGGCAGCGGGGAACGCGCCCGGCGCCGGGGCTGCGGAACCCGGCACGGAGAGAGAGAGAGAGAGAGAGCGAGTGAGTGAGTGACGGACTGACTGACCGACTGACTGACCGACGGACAGAGCCAGCGCCCTCTGCCCTCTGGGCTCTGTTTGGCAACGCCAGAGGCACACGTCAGAGCCAACTCCGGCATGGAGCCCCCAGAACATCACCAAGAGCAGCTCATCGCTGAAGTCAGTGCAGCGAAAGGACAGTGCTACAATGATCCTCCCTCCCCTTCCAACTACCTACTGTGATAATTGATAAATGATTCGTGTTGATCATAGAAGTATTGGGGTTTGTATAAACCAGAATACTTAGGTCTGAAATGAAGCATGACACTAAAGAAAGGAAAATATATGATTAAATCATTCTGTTTTACTAACGGTTTGCACAGCCCAGTAGATTCTGCAAAATCAGGTTTCCTGCCTTTGTGTAATCAATTGCAGCCTGAGACCAGACTTCTCGATTTCTCCCATTTCTTATTCTACCAAGACTGGATGGTTATCTATGGGACTTGACAAATAGAGACTCACGTCATCCAGCGATCCAACGGACCACCACTGCTTACCTGGCAAAATTATGACAACAACAACAAAAAAACCAATTATTGATGACTACAAGGAAACCATGCTATAAAAGGGAGATGCAAACCAAAGTTTGGCGGAGCATGGAGTGGGCAGTGGCTCCCATGTATCCCCAGTGTGCTGCTTGCTCTGTCTATATAAAATAAAGCAATCTAAATTTTGCTGAATATCGAGACTTTTGTTTCTCGTAACACTACACTTCAGGAATATTCATTATATGTTGTTTATAGAGGGTGTACTCAGACACAGTTATTAAAAAATTTGATTCGTCTTCTTGACTGTCTTTTGCTGATACTTCTTCTGAGCAGAGATTATGCAACAGCCCTAAAACCTCCTCTCCCCGCTGTTGGAGTAACAGTGTGTGCAAATCCGGCCTCAGCAAAGACCTCCCCCACCCTGAACCCAGCCAGAGTGGAATTTCAGGACACATGCTGAGTCTAGCTTTCTTGTGGATACATTCTTCTTCTTCACCCTTGTTTACTTCTCCCTAGACCTGAGGTAACTGGACAATAGTGTCACTATTACTGTATCTCATGTTCCCTCAGGTGGCTTAGCTCGCAGCCCAAAGTTCCAATCAGGAGGCTTATTCAGGAAGGGCTGGACTTAGGTGGTCACAGTTTTGCCAGAAAGGGCAAGAAGTCCTTCATAACAATGTTTAAGCCCTTAGCTGTAACATTTCAGTCTCTCACAAAAAGACACCTTGAAATGAATTCCACAAACCAAAAGCCGGAGCTACTACTAACCATGTTCAAAACCTAAAGCACGGAAGTACACACACCATAATCCCTGCTGTGGATACTGTGGAAAAGAAAACAGAAACCACTTCCTTGCAAAGAAAAGCTTTGTAAACATGACTTTAGCTACAGCAACAGAGTTCCGTGAGAGTTCCTCTCTCCTTTCACAGCCAGACCGCTTTCTATAGATATACTCTTTTTATTTAAAGCCAGCTGCATACTGTATTGCAGAAAGACAGTCTGTCCACAACTTAGAATTAGAAAACTTCTGACCTAATGTTTTTCTTATTCAGAAAAATTCAGGGAAAGCTCCTTGAATCAAGAAGTCATTACCTGTGTATTTTAATAGACTTTATCAATGTCAAATATTGCATATTTTGCCTATGCTGAATGTAGAGTATTGCTTGAGAATCCACATTTCACCTTCCTGGCTAGTGCTATTGACTTTGCAACATAGCACCTTAACACTAGGTTTCCCAATCATTTTTTTCCTTCTTTTTCTTTTAGAAAAAGCACATATTAAGCACCCACATAGTGGGTGAAAGAAAGTGTTTTATATTGTATGCATTTATAACTTGTTTTGTTTTTACTAAATGGAGAAAAAATGAATCAATTTGTTTCAAGTGTCTAAGTAATACAATTATAGGCTTTTAATGAGTGAAATCTGTTATTAACAGAAGCTACGTATATAAGCACACATGTAAATCCTGGTCAAGCTGGAAAAAAAGAACCAAAAGTAATTTAGTTTGGACCTTAGGAAGAAAAGTTGTACATATAACAAGAATAGGGATTTCTTTTTCTCCAGTCAAAAGGGGAACATATTGAAGTATTATAACATGAGGGTGCAAGAAGTCTCATTTGGTAATAGGAGTGATCCAAAGTGTTTGCAAGGCTGGATCTCTATTTTTACAAAGAGTGCTACACAATATACAAATGGAAAAAGATCCTATCCAAGTGGAAGCAAAACAACTGCCTTTAAGATGACATAACAGCAAAATAAATCATTAATGCCATGCTTGTATTTATTGTGTTTCTGTAAAGGAAAGATTTTTAAAAGGGGCATATCAGAATACATAATGAAAATCTTGACCTACAACATATTTATGTCTCTTTTTACTGTCTCAACATCATTTTGCTTGATCCTGTACTGAAAGATCAGTTCACTGATTCTCTTTGGGCTTTACTCTGCCACCATCATTTATGCAGGGATGTACCATGGGGGTTAAGCCACAGGTCTCCATGTGACTTTGCAGAAGGTTACTGACACAAGTACCAGTATGGCAGCAATTAGGTAACAGGCATTGCAAAATTTTAAGTCACAGGATAACATACAAAGCAAACATCTTAGGAAGCAAACTCTGCTTGCTACCCTGACATGACAGCAAAAGACTAGAACCTAGACCAGTATTCCCAGTGGAGTCAGACATAACCAACAATAACAATGCTTTCCTGGTTCTGTGAGCTGGAGCTCTGCACACATGCTAAGGGAGATAAAAGCAGCAACTTAGAGCAGGCCTGGGATGTATGTGCAGTGGAGTGGGGCAGACTGACATGTAGCTTGGAAATGTTGAGGAATGACTGTTAAAGTCAGTGAGAGCTGCAAGTAAATAAATACCATGCAGCCTGCATATGGTTGCGGAATCAGATGCAATGGGAAAGTGATTTGGATAGGAGCTATAAATCAATATATAAGTAGCACAGGGGGATGCCTGACTTTGTGAAAAACCTAACTGACAAGGAGATATAAATGTTAGAAATGAAAATTGGACCTGCCTGCAAATTGGCTTCTAGGGTAAATGAGCACACGGTGAACTTCTGTTCATTCCTATGTACATGGTCAGATTAATTCCTCTGCACTCATACAAGGAAAAAAAAAAATCTGAGGTTTACCTCTTGTTCATTCACTCTTTTTTTCGCGGGTAACTCTTCTGAAATTAGAGAGTGAGATATTATTTAAAGTCACAAATCTGATAGCACCCTAATTTATATGCAGATTTTTATGAATTAGCTTGCATTTTGTTGTACCTCTGTTTGAATCCTGAGTAAAAAGTGCATTACGTTAATACAAATCTTTTAATACAAATTTAATACAAATCCAAGGATGGATTACATGAAAGTAGAAACAAAATCATATTAATTAAAAAAGGACAAAGCCTGCTACTAAGAAAATTTGATGGCTCTTCATTAACCAAGAAGCTGTCCACACAGGAAATGTAAAGGAAATAATTCTTTATCATTACCCCAAAAAAGGCATAACAAGGTCTTAGATAAATTCAGCTGGGAAACTAAAAGTCCACTGAATAATTTTTGTGGATTAAAACCCAACACTAAACTGAAAATCATAGTCATATTATTTTTGAGAAGAGATAACAAGTAGACAGATGAAACCATCTCGCAGTTTGGAGTGTGTCCAAATTTTTAGTATAAATAATAGTATTTACACTATATGCCAAATATATAACACCAAACCATTAGTATTAATAACAGTAAGTCTATTACAACACTTAAACTACTCTATGTTGGTAACTCCTGTCACAGGGAAAAATTTGCAGAGTGGAAAATGTATGGAAAATATGATGCAAGTACATAGCTTTTTTGGTCATCGTGCTTTCACAATATTCACACTATCCACTTCACTGGATAATGGACCAACCTTCTCTAATAACACTCCTCCTCCCCCCCACCCCAAAAAGGAAAGTTTAGACATGAATAATGACTGCTACACAGACGGTTTCTAAGCTCTCACAGTCTAAGGAAGGTTGTCATCTGAGAAAATACGATACTCTTGGCATTTTCTAACGAAAGAATGTTAATGGCATGCTGGAGACTGCCAGCAGTACCTCCCCAAGGTAAGGTACTTTTCGAGGAGGAATGGCTCTACACAGACATGAATGACTCTGTCCAAGCCACATCATTAAAAATATAATGGTTATGGAGACCATATGTTTTCCTTGTTACAGAAGTAGTCGTTAAATTCTGCGTTTTCCAGTTATAAGTTGATCTTATAGGCAGGATGACAATTCAATGAAGAAAATAGGCACTTTTAGTCTTTCTTTACACATATGTTCATATGAGCATATGAACATGTGTGTTCATAACAGCTTTTTAAAGAAGCATGTAGCACAGTCAGGTTTCTTTGCCAGTTTCACGTATTATAGGAATGAAATACAGACCCACAAATTCAACAAGTTTTTGCTAACGGATCACGATCACCAGAAAAACTTAAGTAATAAAAAAACCAAATTCCCCAATGAACTGCAAACATAAAAATACGTTTTAAAAGACAGAAAAATTACAGACTTTGAATCCAAAGGCTTACTTCAGGAATAGTGTCTGTGAAATGCACTTCACTCACAAAACTTCAGTGTTAGCTGAAAACTTCTTTAATCATCACAAAATTGATATTCAAGAAGCATGAGCAAGAAACTGGTAAAGCAACATGAAGACCATCGAAATAAACAGCCACACCTACAGTAATAGACACATCCAATAGAATTTCTCCACAAAATACACATTTCCTAGACAAGATTATAACCAGAGCTCTGTAGCTCATAAGGCTGTTTCTAGTGAGCAAGTCAGGTATATTTCTTGCTTATGAGGTTTATGTCTTGCCAAACTGCATTTGAGTACATGACAACCCATAGCAGCAACAATTTAGCTTCAGACAATTCGTACACCCCAGCTTGGCACACACAGGGTTTTTAAAGGCTCACCAAATTTCTGAAAGATTCACTTGACTTCTCTGTGAGGATGGTCCTGGGTAAGTCAACCTGTGGAACTGGAAATTGCAGTTTTGAAATCCAGTTTGCACACTCCCCTCTGAACTCTCAGCCATTACCTTGGCATGAGGCAAGTGCACTTTTCTATCTCAAGCTTTTGTCAATGGTTTTGTGCATGCTCTGAGCTTCTTCTGTTCTGTGTATCAGTGGGTGTGAAAATGTCCACATCAGAGCACTGCCTTCAAAAGTGAGCTGCCTGGAGAAAAGTGGAGGTGAGTCCCTTGGTGCCTTGCTTTGACTCTAATCATAGAATGCTTTTGTAGAGATCATCTCATTCCAATCCACCTGCCATGGGTAGAGATACCCTCCACTAGACCAGGTTGCTCAGAGCTCCATCTAGCCTGGCCTTGAAAACTTTCAAGGATGGAGCATCCACACCTTTTCTGGGCAACCTGTTCCTCCTGATGAAAAAACTTAAATAAGCTCTCTATAACTGTTCCAGCTGCAGCATGGTTTTTTGGGGGGGGTTATTTCTCTTCAGAAAATAGTCTTTTGCTCTTCAGTACCATCAGCTCTTTAATACAGTCAGAAATAATACACTTTGAAAATCATCAGAAAACAACAAAAAAACCACTGTCCACTCAATTTTAGCTCAAACTTCTGCATTCTGAAAAATAAAAAATAATCTAGTACCAATGCAATATTTTAACATAACAGAAGGACATAATCGCTGCCACAATAATCCTTTTAAAGCTCTTGTTTAAAAATAATTACCAAATTTTTAATGATAAAAGGGCTTTTACTATTTAAAATAGTCTGTATGGAGATCCAGATCCAGGGGATCTTCATACCTTCCAAACAAATAAGTTTTATCAGATAAAAAGCAAAAGCGGGACATTTATAAGATTGCAAAGAGTATTGCAATATAGTTTTCACATATATATAGATTTTTTTAAAAGAAAAAAATTGAATTTAAAACTTTAAACAGCTGAATATTACTGAGGACTCAGTTCTTGCAGGCAGCTCTATAAAAACCATTTAATGTATCAGCTCTGACTCAAAAATTATACATTTAACATATGCATTTGCTTAGGCCATTTATTAAATGTGTGCACTTATACATAAACCAGACTCATATCTTCATTTTCTTCTTGAAAGGACCATTTAAAGACTTCCAAAATCAGTGCTACTGAAACAAAATCAGAATTCTGTCATATTTCAAATATAAAATAGTTTTATATTTTACTGAAACATAAAAAAGTGTCAAGAACTCATATTTATCATATGAAACATTAGTGTGGATTGTAAAGTATCATAGTCTTGTTTCACTAGATGACAATTTACAGGGCATTGAGTGAAATGAGTTACACTGTAAATACCCACACATCTCCTGCTCTGAAAAGTAAGCATTCTGCAAACATTTACTCTTTTGGGATGCTGTATACATTGGAATAGTGTCAGCTTGACCAAACATTTGCTACTGCAAATAGAATAGTCAAGCTGCTTAAAGTATGTTCAGGAAGCTGTGTTTGACACTACTAGTACTATTTTTCTATTAGGATTTGAATACTGTTCTCAGATACCTAAAACAAATAGCACGGTCATGCCATTTTTGTTCATTTACTGATGTTTACAATTCATGTTATAGCAAATGACTCAAAGTGTGTAAACAGAGACTGAAACTTTCTTTCAGAAGCCTCTGGGCACAAATGGAACTGCATGACATCTTCAGGGGAGACTGGTCTCGGGCACTTCTGGAGCTTGGTCCAGCCCAGAATTGCTATTATGTTTTGCTAAGACAGTGAGCACACAAGACTCAGTTACTCAGTCGCTCTTGTGTTGTGCCATCCATCTGCTGCAAGGAAAGCATCACAAATAAATTATTTTTTAAGAGCTAGAATTTGACATATACTTTCTAACTTGAGAACAGAAAAGTAACAGAGTGGTTCCACCAGTTCCAACCAATAAAATGCCTTTTTTTTTTTTTTTTAGCAAATCTTTAAAGATACCGAGGACTTAAAATTGCAAAGTGACAGCTAAAGTACCTTGCTAGCTGGCTACACTTCACTGCCTTCAGCAAAATGAGCTGTGTGGTTCTGTAATCACCCACCCTCATGAGACTTTCCTGGTGCCTTCAGCACCCTACTCCAAGCTGACTATGCTGACCCACTGCACTGCTGAGTAACTTACCCACTGGATGGTTTGCAGACTGAAGTGCAACTGAATGGGAGCAGAGTTAACAAGAACAGACCTCAAAACTGCATCAGCTTCTCTTCCAGGGCCATGAGAGCTTTAAAAGGCTTAAAGACTTTTAAAAGTCTGCCCTACAAGCTCTTGTTACTGCTTTTAATGAACCTGCTTACCTCCCGAGTCTGTAAATTTCATTTGTTGTAACTAAAAAGCAAGTTTTTTCACTTGGCAGGGGCTACAAACTTTCAATTTTTTGCTAAAAAGACACATTGCAACAGAATGTTTTAAAATCAAGAGCATCTTGGAAACTAGTAACAAAAATGCACTTTAACACTCATTTATTGCAACAACCTATAAACTTTTTTCTTTCAAACAGGTATGCCTGCAGTGTCTGTAACCTAATAGCCACGTTACCCCAAAGTGTCAGTTAAACAGCAATGAGTCTAAAAACCCAAATAATCCCCACTCTCCTTCCCACCAGCCACTTCTGCTATTGTCTAGGACCACAAAGTTTTATTAATAATTTAGCTAGCAAAATATTAATTTAGCTAGCAAAAGTACAAAGTCACCAACAAGAAAAGTCAATGTGCTTGCACAGACAAAACCTTTTTGTCTGCTTTAGAAACAGGCTCCCGGCTCTTGAATCTGGGATCCAAAACTCTAATCACCACTAGGGCTCATTCTTTTTGCTATAAAAATCTCCACCAGCATTCTCAGGATCTGACATAAGCCTTTTTGGCTGCTTCTTAGGGTTATGATAGCTTAGAGTCACAGATAAACAAGCCAGGAAGCACAATAAGCCAGAATAGTTCTCATCTTTCCAAACATAAACGAAAATCACAGCTTTATGTAGTGGAACAACGTTTAACGAGCATATAATACATATCATCAGAAAGGAAGTTAATAGAGGGCCAGAGGTTTCACCCTGAAGGACTAACAACAAAAGCAATTTAAGTATTTGCTACATAGGAGTCTGAAAGGAGCTAGCCAGCACCTTGCTTCAACTACACTTACGGCAGGTGAGCCACAGCAGAACAGGTGATACAAAAACAAACATCAGGGAATCAGAGATGAGAAAGCTTACTCCATTTTGCAACCAAAGATGAATGATATAACAGAGGGTAGATTTTTGAATACGGGATATTACTTAAACATACCTCGAACCTCGGGGTTTATAGAATTGTGCTATTTGTTTAGAAGGTAAAATAAATAAGGTTTTTCCATTAAGAAGAACGTGTTACGTGAGTTACTATCCCTGGAAGTGTTCAAAAAAATGAGTTAATGTGGCACTTCTCAGCATGGTTTAGTGATGGTATTCAAAGGCAGGACTTGATGATCTCGGAGGTCTTTTCCCAACTTAATCTAGGGTTTGTCCAAGGAGGTGCTCCTTCCACGCTGGGGCTGGGGGTCCCTCTGGAAGGCGCTGGGGTTCCGCCGGGCAGGGGTCCCGTTCAGGCCCGCAGATAATCGTTCTTGAGGCGGCTGAGGGTGTCTCTGGAAGGCGCTGGGGTTCCGCCGGGCAGGGGTGCCGTTCAGGCCCGCAGATAATCGTTCTTGAGGCGGCTGAGGGTGTCTCTGGAAGGCGCTGGGGTTCCGCCGGGCAGGGGTGCCGCTCAGGCCCGCAGATAATCGTTCTTGAGGCGGCTGAGGCGGGCGCCGTGGCTGCGCACCGTGAGCGCCAGCAGGTCGTACTTGTCGCGCAGCCCGCTGGAGACGTGGCGGGTCTCCCGGAGCAGGGCGCGGGCGTGCAGCAGCAGCCCCAGGAAGCTGTCGCCCAGACGGGACTCCTCCCGGCCGCCCTGCTCCTGCCCCTGGCGGAATTTGCCCTCCAGCTCGCTCAGCGAGCGGTCCGAGCTGGAGTAGGCGTCGCTGATCTGGGCGGACTCGCGGCGCAGGTAGGCGCCGTAGCTCTCCTCGCCGTCCAGGTCGTAGGAGATGCTCCTGCCGATGCCTTCCAGCACCCGGCCCGCGTCCTCCACCTGCCGGCCCAGCACTGTCAGCTCCTCCCGCAGGCTGAGCCCGCCGCCCGCCGCCGCCGCCGCCGCGCCGCACCGCCGCTGCTCGCTCACCCGGAACAGCAGCTGGCACCGCTCGGGGTCGTCGTTCTCCTCGTAGTCCCCGTCGGGGACAAAGTAGTGGTGCAGGCTCCCGTTGGACATTTCGGGGTACAGCGGCCCCTCGAAGTACCCGCGGCAGAGGCTGCAGAGCCACAACAGCCCCACCAGGCGCAGAGGGGCCGGCATGGCGCGGCCCGCGGGCAGCCTAGGCCCGCCCGTGCCGCATGGGTCTCCCGGTGCCGCCGCCCTGGGCTCCGCTGCGGGCCGGCCGGGCTGCGGCAGCACGGCCGGAGAGCTGGCGGCGCTCTGGAGCCGCCGAGCCGCGCCGCGCCGCTCTTTAAAGCCGCCAGCCCCGCTGCGGGGGAAGCGGGCCCCGGGCTGGGCTGGGCAGGGCAGGGCTGGGCCGGGCCGGGCTGGGCTGAGCCGGGCTGAGCCGAGCCGGGCCGCTCCCCGGTCCAGGTAGGGCAGGGCCCCAGGGTCCCAGAGCACCGCCCCCGCATCGCCCCCGGGGGGTGTCAGAAATAAACCCCCCTCAACCTGGCGTTACTCAGCTCTGCTCTTCTTCCCCTTAGAAATGACAGCTGTGCTAACAGCCAGGTCTGCACCGCAGCTCAAACGCAGGGCTTGGGACAGAGGGACTGCTCAAAGCTGCTCAAGGCCGCATAGCTTGCCATTGATAAAAAAACTTGAATGGGAAAAAGATGCAGGATCAAGTATAAAGTGGAAAACAATAAACCTTGATAGTGTAAGATGGGAAAATGAAACACAAAGTTTGTTCTAAACAAAATGTCTGGTGTGTTCAAGGAAAATCCCATTACACTGCATCCTATGGGGCTGACTTCATAAGAAGCATTTCATTTTCATGAAACAATATTTTGGGTGAATCGAGTAGCAGAATTGTGGCACAGTTGAACTGTGCATGTAACTTTTAGAAATCTGTCTTTACCATTTTTGAGTTGTTAAATCAAGGTGAGGTCACAATAAGAAAGGGTCTGTAAAGCTACCAACTCCTTTCACATAATTTTTCCTCTTTTGTGTGAAAATCACTGCCTAACAAAGATTATACCAAATCTTGCAGTCATCCAAAGTTAAAACTCCTGCTGCTGCTTGTGGGAGATTTGCTTGCAGCAATATTTATGTTGCCTCTATAAAGTAAGTATGTACTTTAACTACCATCTTGACACTTTCTTCATGTTGTAAATAGCTATGGTGCTTACAGTTAATTTAGTTGGGAAAATAAGCCAGACACTGGAGATGTATCTGATTTTTTCACTGTTATTCTGGGCATAGTAGATTAAAGCTTTATGGGGCTCAGGGGCCTTTGGGTCTACCATTTCTTGTGCTGTCATTGTTTCAGACACCTACAATTCAAATGCATTCTTGAGCCCCTTCTCTCACATCAGCTTCATTGTGTAATCACAAGCTATCCTGTCTCTGGGCACATGTGAAGAAAATAGCTGCTGTAGAAACTAGCTGCTTATCTCAATTTCAAATGCACTGAGCTCCACAATCTGCTCTCTTCTTTGCTGATTATTTCTTGAGAGGATTCAGGGAGGCAGCTATTCCCATGAGTGTGATAGGCTCTGGAGTTCAGTGCTGGACTTAACCACATAGCCAGCCGCTTTAATTTAAGATACATTTTAGCTACTGAGTGCTAGCTGTCACTTCTGTGTGCCTTTAATACTTCATGATAATCTGTGATATCAGTGTGCCTGGGTAGTGACTTCAGAGCCTACTGAAGTACTTCACATAAGTGCAGATGGTCATAAGACTAACACCAAGAGACAAAAGCAAAACATAAACCAACCAGTCAGACAACCAACAAAAACTAACCAGAGATAGCAAGAGTAATAACTGAAGCCTTCACTTACTGAATTGATTTAAAGTAGTCTCTGCAAGTTCTGGAGTAATTTGAAATCACAGAGACACCTCAAGATGAGAAATATTTGCAGTGTCTAGGCAGCTTCTCTTTCCAGGCAACTTTTTGTTGAGAAGCCAGGCCAGACAAGCTATTGTAACAGAGGCACTCCACTAATTTGGGAACATAATAAATTTATAATTAAGTTCACAAAACACTCATATAAATATAAATTATGCTAAGGTACTGTGCTTCAGCTTTCTATAAAATGTTTAAAGCTTATTTAACTGAGACTGTTTGGCAGTTCTCCTTGGTCTATGCTAGCCAACAGGGGCTTCTTGGAACAATTATATTCCCAGGATGCTCTTGTTTCACCTGGTATCTTTTTGGATTCCTGTTCTTTGCTGATGGCAGTACATTGTCCCCATCCATTTCCACACAAGCTGGTATTACTGACAGTCAGCTGATTTGGCTGGTACTTGGGTACCAGTGGACTCCACTTTTGATGTCTCCTCGTGGAAGTACTGCACTGCAAATCACCCAGCTATCACCATGCTTTGTGAGCACGGTTATGGATTTCACCAGTGCCATAGAGGGTAAAAAAAATCCCTAGCTTAGTAAATATTTTGTTTCTTGGTACATTTAGAGACTAAGAGGTGTATACTGTTCCCTGCTGCAGCTGCTGTCTGCCACTGCTGCTTTCAATTGGGCTCACATTATCCAGGTTTAATTTAAATTTTATATCCAAATAGTCTTACCCTAATAGAAAGCTGACTTGGAATGTCTACTTCTGACAGAAGTCCACAAGGATCTGCAGCCTTAGTGACTCAGTGGGCATAGGTTTGGTAAAAACTGGAATTTGATGGAAGATATACAACAGTCTGATACAAGGCAATACCTATTATGGGTCAGGATTACAAAGCAACAGAATTCCAAGTTTTAACTGAAAAGCATCAAGTGGCAGAAAAGATAAAGGCTCACGCTGACAGAACAAGGCTGTGAATGAGTAGCCATTATTCATTCCAAAATCATATCTAAAAGACAGAAATTTAAGACTGCAATTAGATAATCTAATATGGTTGCCCTTAAACTGTCCATGAAACCATGTGCATACAAATGAAAATTGGGTTATTTTTTGTCTGAAAAACATGCACTGAAATTAACAATTAACTTTATCTATCAAGACTTGAGTTGAAGGTTCTGAAATTTTCATCACAGTTAGCAGCAGGAACACCACAGTAAAAGCTGAAGTAACAACATAAAATCAGTCAGTGTGGAACTTTGTAAAGTAATTTCTGGCAATAGCTGTAAGTTCAGAGGGCAATAAAACTGAAGAAAAACAGAGGGGAATTTCTCAGGAATACCAGAAACCTGGGGTGCAGAGAACCAGGGAAGAGAGCAAGCCATTTTTCTGCTGAATGTTGCATTTTCTGCTGGGAGTCCATAGGGATAGTTGCATGACATCAGATATCTGGGGAGCTTTTGGGATGCATCCAAGAAATGATCTTCCTTGTGGCATGCTCCCATAAAGGCCCTCATTTAAATCCTGGTATTGTCAAAAGACTGGTTGATTTCCATATTTTATTCTCCATGCCTGCTCAAGCATTTGGAAGTTCCTTCTGTATACATGAGGAAAAAAGTACAGGAAGCAAAAATAAAGCAGCATACTAGTACTGTTGTCTTATAAATACTTGGCATGATGTACTCTGCTGTGTCAAAGAAAAAAATAAAGCCATTGTTTTTCCACTGAACAACATTAGTTTAAAGTAATATAAAGAACTGTAGAATTTACTCTGCATATCCTGCTTATGCAGCACCAAAATCAGCCTCCAGCCCAGAAATTGCCTATAAACCGATGGCAAATGCAGAGCTCAACCCTGGATTTCAGGTGACAATTGTATACATCTTCTTCTGCAAACTATGTTTCGTCTTTGAGTTTTGGCTCACAAGTAGTTGCTATTTCTGTTGTAGATCATGGTCAGCTTTGGAACATCAGAATATTTCAGATGTAAATGGCCATTTATTTGGAGAACAGAAATGTGTTTTATGGTCCTAAAGGCCCCACAGGCTTTAGAGTAGAAATGTTTTCTGACTACTGGCTTCTGTTTCCCTGCTATGAACTGTACTATGGCTTTACATAAAGATTTGTGTAAACAAAGTCTTGTTTAGAAATGAGACTAAAAAGTATGTGTATGTAATTTCTATCTGTAGGGTGCAATGCTAAATGCTCAAATGGCATCAAGGGGTGTGGGGGGGAAGGCGTGTAAAATAGTCTGTGAAAGAGTAACGCCAGGGGTTTTTGTAGGAAAATTGCCATAAAAACATACCAGAAATTCTGCAGAGTGAAAAAAAAAGGGTTTGGGAAATGAAGCTTTTATAATGTATTTAGTATTCATTCAGTGTAACTTTGCAAAGCGGAAATTCAGGATCAGTATGCTGAAGGACAAACCATACTGAATATTCCAGGACCAGAAGCATGTCTGGGGTTTCACTGAAATGTTGAATATCTCAGAAAGACATATTTAATTCAGAATTGGAACAGCTGACCAACAGGTATTTCAAAAACAAATTTGTAGAGAAAACAACTTTATTTAAGCTAACTGATTCTGATAACCCTTTTCTCCTTCACAAACTTCAAGCTGAAACCACATCTGTGTCTGGGCACAGAATCTTCTGAGTCCATTAACACTGGCCTGTCTTAGATAAGCAGTACAGAAAATCAAATTCAGAAAACACAAGAGCTATAGAAAGATTGGGTATAAGGCTGAATGTGAATACCACTAATGGAAAAGGTCTGTCAGGCTGTTTGTCTCAGAAGAGCTTGCAATTAATATTGAGCCTCCTTCAGCTTTAGCCAACACCAAAATGACCTTGGCCTTGGCAAAAAAACATGGAAAAAGATTTTACCACAGCCCATCTCTGTAGTGGGTGCCGGTTTACTTTATGGAAATATAATTTCCTTAAAGTGGAAAACAGGCTATGCTCAGTCTATAAAGTGAAGTAATGCATCTGGATGCTTCCTAAGAAGGGAAAAGGTCAAAAGAGAGTTGAAGCAGGATAAATACATACTAGTAACTTAATAGTGCAGTTTCTGCCTGTTGATGAAAAACCTTGAACCCTAAAAGAAATATTGCTAGCATCTCTTCAGCAAGATTCCTGAAGTGGAAATAGTAACACTTCCTCAGTGGAAATGAAAACACTTAAAAAACATCATTGCTGGCCAGCACATGGAGAAGTTCTCCAATTGCTGTAAATATGGTTTGTTACAGAGACAGCATATCATGCTTTTAGTCTGTTGATTTGATTTTCAGTCCTTTCTGTGTTATTTTTAAAGTTCTCTGTAAGCATGAAAGGCTGCATGTGGAAACACACACTTTGCAGTTGTTACAGAAACATAGTTCACTGATTATTCATAAAAAATGCTTTCTCCTTCCATTTAACCTGTGAGGAGTAAAATAAGACTTTTAAACCCCCAAAGTTTCTTTTTCCTTTTCTCCCTGTCTCACAAAATAGAGAAAGCTTACAATCTGACATGTCCTTCTCAGGCAGGGGTAGCAAAGAATTTAAATAAAAGCCTTGGAAGAAATCTAGAAGAGTCTGGTGAGGAAATGCTGATGTCATCTCCAATGGGATTAATCAATTTTTACTGTTTCTCAGGACCTGTGATCTAATGTATTCATTTGAGGAAGGGTCTTGAGAACATAAATTTTCTGAAAGCTGGATTTCACCTGCTCTGTTCTTTAGGTCAATTGCCCAACAATTTTAACACACTAAAGAATTTCCAGTTTTACCACCTTTATAAGGATGGTATTTTCTGGTTTACACACGCAATCTTATATATCAAGATCAGGCATGAATCCTGAATAAAAGCTAGATCCTGACACATTTATACTGTGTGTATAGTCATCAAATTTCCTCTTCTCACTAATATTTTAAAGTATTTGCTCATGAATTTAAAAGGGGAGCCTATCTATTTAGGCTAACCAACTGTATGTAGTTTTACTAAACTTGTCTCCACAGAGGATTAGCCTTCCTGCCTGAGGTAAAACTGAAATATATGTAACAGTATCCTCTCTGCAGATAAAAGTAAGATGAGATGGAAAATGTAAAAAAAAAAAAAGCCAGGATTTACCTAGTTTAATCTCCTCTCAGCCATACCTGTCCAACTGTAGCATAAAAAGAATAAATCTCTCCATGTTTCTATAGTAAAATTCACTTGCATTCACAGGTCTATTTTTTAGGAGTTGAAAAATATCCTTTTTGTATCCTAACACATTCACTCATATTTTTATTTAGTTGTTTTTAACAGTGTATTAAACGTAAAACTAGTCAGACATTGTATGTGAGCAGCATAAACCCAGACATATGGTTTCAATTCAAATATACAAAAATCTCTCTGCTAAAAAAAAAAAACCAACAAAAAAACCCCACAAAAACCCAACAAAAAACAACATTTCCTTTAACAAACTTTTTATAAAATACTAATTGAAAAAGCAGGTGAAGGAATTACTTACAGTCAGCTGTATATTTATTTTTGTGCAGCCATGGTTGATTATTCCACAAGTTTTTAATGACTCAGTCCACACAGAGCACTCATTCAGCAGCCTGAATAGCGCGTTATTCTCGCATGCTTGAGGCTGGTGCAGAATGTCACTATGGAATTTATACCTCCTGCTACAATTTATGACTTTTATTTGGAATGGCATGGCTTAGGAATTGGCATTCAAGGTTATTTCCTTGTGGCTCTGCAGATCCTTCTGCAGAGGGTGCAATGGATGCTGGTGAAATTCGCCTCTGTAGCTTGAGCAGGAGCCCCAGCATGGTTGTTTGCCCTGACTCGAGCCACAGTGTATGGGGTGATTTCCAGAGCTGCAGGAACATGGCCTGCCTGCTTCCACATTTATGGTCAAGAAGCAAAGACCTCTGATTGACTTCAAAGTTTGGGGGCTAGTTTAGGCTTAGGACTTAGTTTAGATTTAGGAAATGTTACAGCTCTTCCAGCTTGGTTGCCTTGGATGAGAAAACCCCATTTGGTGTCACTCACAGCCTCTGAACATCACGATTGGTCTAACATATCAGTTTGTTCGGGTTCTTTAGCGCCACTGTGGTTTATGCTCCCAGAGATTGTCCCAGCTGGACAACCTGTGCAAGCTTTCCCTAGGCAGTGTCTTTTCTGGGTGCTGGAAAGTCTGAGGCAGCAGTGCTGCAGTACCTTGGCAAATTTGTATGGGTTTCCCTCTAGATTAGATAGGTGATGCCTGAGTGTCAATGTGCAAAAGGATCTCAATGCCCAAACCCACAGAAGCACACAGAAAAACAGATTCTCTCTGGTAACAGAATAAATGCTTGTTTCACATCAAACGGCTTTGGAGGTGTTTATACAATTGCCTGTTCAGAGCCCTGAGAAGGTTCAGCAAAACCAAAGCAATGCTGTAACAACTGTTAGAAATTAAAGAGGGTATATTCAAAAAGAAGTGGTATCTGGAAGGCAGGACAGGGCAGCCCATCCTCTCCACAAGAGCAGCCCAGAGTATACCTGTGTGAGTTAAATGGCTGCAACATGTGCTCTCTACCACACAGTAGTTTGGGTTGGAGGGGACCTTTAAAGGCCATTTAGTCGAGCCTCCCTGTAATGAGCAGGAATGGAGCTCAAACTAAACTGGATTTTAATATTTCAGGGATGAGGCATCCACCACCTCTCTGGGCAACTTGTGCCAGTCTTTCACTACTCTTGTGAAAAATTTATTCCTTATATCTATTCTAAACATACCTTCTTTTAGTTTAAAACCCTTATCTCTTGTTCTATTACAAAAGACCTTGCTAAAAAGTAGGGCCCCATCTTTCTTGTAGCCCCCTTTAGGCAGTGGAAGGGGCTGTAAGGTCCCAGAGCCTTCTCTTTTCCAGGCTGAACAACAAAGGGAGCCTGTCTACAACTACAGGGTTGGCTCACCTTCCCCTCCTGCTTTTCACCCACGGAGCACCCTGTGTAACTAAATTTCCAATATTAATTCTGCAGGTAGCATCATTAGTGGCCAAACACAGGGAATAGCAGGAGCTGAGTCTTTTTTACTCTTAATTCACTGACAAGAATGTGAGCATGGCTCTGAGAATGGCATCTAGACATTTGCTGCCGTTGCTTCTGCTGCAGTGACAAAAAAGAGGATTAGGAGTCTGGTGGTGGTTCAGCATTAATGGAGAAACTAACTACTTTATTAAGTAATAATCTCAGAAAGGAGATACCAAGGACTGCATTTTCTAAACTACCTCTCTCTAGCTCTTGTTGAAAGTGATGGGTACATCATTCATGCTTTTGATGGGGCAATGTCAAACACTGAACTTGGAAATAATTTGCTCTATACTGTAACTGGCTTGCTTGCATTTGGCTTGCTTGCAAATTACTTGCAAACAGTAGCCTTTTATATTTTCCTTTTCTTTTTGTTGGGGGCCCTGTAAGTAATCTGTGAATTAGCACAATGGATAATACAGGAAACATTCTTTTATTTTCTGTTAACATAAATTTCCAGAAACGGTAGGCATTTCCAGATATGAGTGGTAATTCCTAAATTGTTCATTTTGTTAATTCTAGATTATTTAGAAAATGAAGTTGTTAATCAATTTACAGGCTGCATAGTGCTTTCTAACAGTTTTCTCTGACCACCAGCTAATTATTGGTATTTGATGGGTAGCCTTGGGACAAAGTTGTTGTATGAGAAAAATCATCATAGCAGAGAATCCTTCTAATACAAGTTTTCAGCAGAGGCTTGATTCTGATGAGGTGTGCAGAAGTGTTGGCATTTATTAATGATGTTGGTTATCAAACATTCTCAAAGAATTAGCGGTATGATTTGATTAGGAGCAGCTCAGGATCTTGAAGATCACTCTTTGGAGAAAGCTGGTACATGTCAGAGCTGGTGAGGGATTTGAAAGTATGCAGCCTTAACCACCAGAACTTCTGAGAGCAGCCAGCACATGTTTCTGTGACACTCTAACAAACCCAAAACAGCAGTTCTTCAGCATCTGTATGTCAGCCAAGGCAATGAAAACCATCAAGATATCTGCATCTTAAAAAAAGAGAGTGGCAGAGAAAATCTTAACAGGCAAAATAGCGCAATTGACATGGCTTTTCAATAGTCCCAGGAATGGTGGGTGACTCCACCCTGGGCAGCCTGTTCCAGTGCTTGACGAACTTTCTGGTGAAAAAATTTTCTATATCCAATCTAACCCTGCCCTTATGCAACTTGAGTCCACTTCTGTCTGCGCTTTTGGACAAATGAAGGCTGAAGAAAACATTCCTGTCTATATTTAACTGTGTTTGTGTCCTACCAAACCTAGTTACATTCACAAGGCAAAGCACATGCTGTCCTCAGAAGACAAGGCAGGAAGCAGATGTTTTCTGTACAGACATCTCCACCAGTGAGTCACCCAGGTAAGCCAGCAAGGTTCAAACATCATGGAGCATCTCCTGGGGGGAGCTTGGGAAAATGACATGTCCCTTTGAGG
This sequence comes from Alethe diademata, assembly GCA_025584955.1. Classification (NCBI taxonomy): domain Eukaryota; kingdom Metazoa; phylum Chordata; class Aves; order Passeriformes; family Muscicapidae; genus Alethe; species Alethe diademata. The sequence continues at coordinate 60,323,787 of JANRMJ010000097.1, forward strand.
TATCTCAGCCCTTTTCCCACTAATTGTTGTATACTTCCGAAACTATACCAGTCACTTCAAGGGTAAGCAACAAAATAATTGTAGAATTTCTGTCTTACCTGTTTAAAAAACGTGTAATACTAGAAGCTGACTGTATCAGAAACAAATATAAACATATATATATATATATATATACACAACAAATATAAAAAATAGAAACAAGTACAAGCCAGAAAGCAGTGAAAAAAATGTTTTCTCACAATGACTGTGAAGGTGAGAAAGACAAGTGGGACAGATGTGCTTGCAAATTAGTAAAGATCAGTGAGAAAGTGTCAGGAAAGTGTATTTTTGAAATTTATGTAATGGATAGTGTTAACTAAATATTTTTTGTCAGCAAAAAAATCCATGTAAAAGATCAACTGTTCAAATTCTTGGACATCTGAGGCTGGCAGCTATTTAACGTAATCAAAATATTGGCTTTCAGTAACCTCAGTAACTAAAAACCCAGTATCCACTGTTGCTACTACTTGAACCACTCAAACATGAAAAATAAAGTATCAAATCCTTCCTGAAAGCTTTGCTGGATCCCAAGGCACACCTGGATGTAAGTTCAGACTCCCTCACTTGCATAGATCAGAAGATATGTTTTACCGTACTGGATTTTGCAGGCATTATTTGGGAGGTTCTTTTAGGTATACACTTTGACTTTCGTGGGTCGTATTTAGGAGTGGATCATGGCAACATAATTTTTTATAACCACAGGCGAACTGTGACGTGCACCACAGCTGCATGGGGGTGTACATGGATGTACAGCACATGCAGGGACACAGCTGCTCTCTGCAGCACATCACTTAGAGGCACAGTAATAGCTATACAGATGAAATACTTTTTTACTTTTTCCATTAAGTTTAAACCTGAAGAAAAATAGGACTTAACTTCCTACCATGACATCACTATGAAATATTTAAACCATTAACCTATGCTTATTTTAAAGGCAACGTTCCCCTGATGTTTAAATGCTAAAATATCAGAGAACATGCGAATGTTTAGACAGTGATTGCTGTTGATCCATTCCTTGCACTAATTCTTAGCCATGCACACAGCTAGAAACACTCCTTAGCAGAATCTCTTCTGTATATATACATATATATATCATAGAACCATAGAACGATTTGGGTTGACCTTCAAAGGTCATCTAGTCCAAGCCCCATGCAATAAGCAGGGACATCTTCAACTAGAACAGCGTGCCTAGAGCCCTGCCCAACCTGACTTTGAATATTTACAGAGCATCTACCACCTCTCTGGGCAACATGTGCATAAACATCTACATATATATACATTTTTATATTCTAACCATGACGTTTTTTCCCACCCACTGACTCCTGTGCCTTTGTGCCAACCTGGAGGCCACCTACTTGCCACTTGGGGCTGGCAGTAATGCCCAGGTGGTCCCATGACAGTCTGAAGATGTTGCTTTCGTGGTGTGAGGGCTGGAGTGGAACAGGAGGAAGCCTTCAGCAGCCCTGTTTGCATTTGCAGCTTAGGCAGCTGCTCCTTGTCTCCTCTGGGAGAAGAGCAGTGGGTCAGGTCTGTCTGTGCTCAAGGCAGCAGGCTGCACCATGCTGACTGAATCCTCAAATTTTTTCACAGGTCAGCAAAACTCTTCACAGCCACGTCCTGCTCTTAAGCAGGACAAGGAACATGGAGATGGTTGCAAACCATTCTGAGTTACTCTGCAGGAGATGTGTTTCAGCAGAGTGGGAGCAAGAGAGCCTTTAAAGGTACACGGTGCAGAGAGGAGCATTTTTGCACTTGTTTCATTGAATACGAAAAATCTTAACCAGTCATTTCCAGAAGTACTGAGGGAAAAGTCCATTTTAAAAAATGTGAACAAAACTAAACCAGTAGTGCTATGACTACTTATTCCATGAAAGGCCTGTGGCAAGGTCTGTGAAATTTAAATCAGTATTATAATATTAATTCTTATACTATTGACATGGCTTAACCCCAATCAGTAGCTAAGCCCTACACAGCTGCTTTACACTCTCTCCCCTCCAGTGAGATGGGAGTGAGAGTCAGGAAACAAAAGTGAGAAAACTATTGGGTTGAAGTAAAGACAGTTGAATAGGTAAAGCAAAAGCCATGTACACAATCAAGGCAAAATAGGGAATTCAATTCCCACTTCCCATGGGCAAGCAGGCATTCAACCTTTTCCAGGAATGTAAGGTTTTATCTTCTGTAACAGAGCCTTGGGAAGACAAATGCTATCACTCCAAATATGTCCTCTCTGACCCCCTTTATTCTTTTTCCTCCAGCTTTATATGCTGAGCATGACACTAAGTGGTCTGGAATATCTGTCTCATCAGTTGGGGCCAGCTGTCCCAGCTGTCCCCTGGGCAACTGAGTTTTCCAATTCAAGCTTGCTGTGTGATCAGCACAACTCCCTCCACGTAGCATCAGTGGCATGATGTGTGGAAGGGGCTTCCTTGGATTTTTTCCAGTACATTAGGGTTTGATTATTTTGTTAGTTTGCTTTGGGGTTTTTTTCAGGAAACTACTACTTACTTTGTCTTGTTTAAACTTTAAAATATCATATTTACTCAAATGATTCTTTCTTATATTTCTTACATCTAATCAATGTTTTGAATTGCTGTACCACAGCTTCAGGCTCATGTGACCAGATGTGGAGGATCAGGCACAAGCATGTAAAAATGTTTTTTCTCAAACATTCTGACTGGCAGTTGTGACTGGAAGGTTGTGATTGGACAAGAGGTCCCCCAGAGTAAGGGCAGCACTATGCTGATCCAACCTTTTTCTGCCTTTAGACTTATGCTCATTGCACCTGCATCAACTCCCCCCACCCCAACTCAGTTCCTGGAGAGCTTGAAATGGCTAGTGTGGGCCAAATGGCATGAAACATCTAGTTTATATGAGTAGCATGCACCAGGTTAACTATAAAAGGAAGTAGATCAGTCCCCCTCTCTTTTTCCTCCCTTTGTCTCACTACCTCAGATCTGGACCACCCATGCAGCAAGATCTAAGACATGATGATTTTCTTTATTCCCTTTCTCTCTCTCCTGCATTTATTTCTCTCCCATCTTGCTTTGTCTTGGAAAAGTGTGGCTATCATGTTATACCCATTATTCTATAAGAATTTTGTTTGTGGGAGTTGGGAGTTGTTGAAATGTATTGTAAAAATTCAGGGCTTGTGAGCCAAGGCTTTTGAGACTAAGTAGTGGGCTAGTTTCCAGAGTTAAAACAATTCTACAGTAAAGCAGAAGATTCCCTTACACATGGACTGATGTGTTCGTTCAACCTGACAAGTATTTATAATGAACACCATGCCCTCTATAAAGCAGGTCATGACACCAGGAAATAAAGCTGTAGATCTCTAGCTGCATGTTAAAATTCCCTACAGACATACAAGGTTATGGCAGCACTGCTATTTCCTTTCCTTTTTTCCTTGCAGTTATTGTCATAACTATATTTGACCAACTCTGGTAGATGCTGGCAGTTTCACAGTTCCAGTGCTGCTGGGATAGGAAGCAGGGACAAAATGAAGGAGTAAAGACTAGAGAATTTGCCATACTTTTAATATCAGGGAAAACAGACTTCTAGGCAACATAATCTTATGTTTAAATCATCAGCTACAAAGGACAGAGCCTCAGTAAACATTCAGCACAGAAAGTATCAGGTTGAGGTCATATAATTCTTCTCATAGCAGTGAGCAGTGCTCATGTTTAGTTTCCCCAGCCTGTCTCTGGCTTGGTGGTGGAAGCTTTCACTAGTCAGGGATTGCAAAGCATTTTTGCTTCAAAGGTCAGCTGTTTCAGGGACATAAACTCAGTTTTGCCCCAAGATTTGGTATGCAGTGTTTGCAATGCTGAGGATAGTGTGAGTCTGCTGAATATCAAAAGGCTCAAAGAGCCTTCAAGTATATAAATCCCTGAGCTCTTACTTTTTCTTAGGCTTAACAAATTTAGCAGTTTTGGGGTGCGCAGATTCCTTCATCTTGTTCAGGCCACCAAAGAGCATCCTCATCTCCTACAGGGCTTTGGCTCTCTGGGCAGGGCAGGGCAGGGCAGGGCAGCATCACAGCAACTCATATTTACAAGAGGTTTGTAGCTGTGAGTCTCAGGGCAAAGAATGGCATTATGTGGTGTAGCTGGGAAGATGATATTCAAAAAAATCCTTCTACCTCATTAGTTTGCACCTGAGCAACTTTCATATTTATGCAGCACAGCTTAAAACTGACGTCAGACAAACACCCTTACAGAAAACTTCTCATATGGGTGAAATTTTGTGCTTTGACAGTGCAGACATACAATAAAATACATCTTTTGATCAGCAAGATAACCCTGCTAGTGCTACTTTGTGCTCACTGCCATATTTTACAGGAAATGTTTAGTCTGTTTGCATCTGTTTATGGAAAGAGAACAGGAATTTCCACAGAAAGAGAAAAAAAAGAACAGCAAACTGGAAAAGGCTTTCTTTGTCAGCACTATGATATTAATAGTGCTTGCCATTTCACTTTGCAATAAAAAACAACTCATTTTTTTCTTAAAAACAAAAGGCAGAAAGAACACACCCTTAGCCAAATCCATCCCAGGCAGAAAGGCCAAATTTCCATAAGTTCAAGACCACAATAATTATATGTCTAAACAGTCCTCGGCATCTGTAGAAAGCAACAGATTTTTTTTCGAAGTGTTACTTTTAGAATGTATTTTCAGTGCTGGTCAGAGTTGATCAGAAAAATAAGCACTCTTCCCAAGTAGGGCTCTTTGATTTTTAATGCTGTGATTTTGGGAGCAGGACAAGTCCCCTGTGCCTGGACAAGGGGCTGCTGGGGCACCTGGCTCACATTCAGTTTCCTCTCAAATAAATCAATTCTTGAATTTCTGGTTGTATCATTTCATAGAAAGAAGCTCAATTAGTTCTTGCTAATTCCTAGCTGTGAAATACTACTAATACAGAACTAAACGAGTTTTCACTTCTATACCAACATAGATGCACACTCCTCACGTTCCTTTACATGGCTTTGGAGAGACCAATGGAAAATGTCAAGAAGACAGATTTATGTAGGACTGTGGTCACATCTGTGAGCTGCAACCAAAAAAGTTTTTAGGAGTAAAGATATATTTACTGATGCTTCCAAATAAACCTTAGATTCACTCAGATCCACCCAGAATAACCCTCTCTCTCTCTGTCTCTGCTGGTGGGTCTCGTCTCTTCATATATCACACTGACCTTTATGTGTGTGCTTAGCTCAGAGTGTAGGCCTGCCTAAATACCTATTGCTCACTTGGCATCCTACAAGTGAAAAAGAATTGGAAAGTTGTGGTATTATCTCTTCTACCCATATCATCTTCGCTGCTGGTTCACTGAGCACTGTATGCACAAAGACTGTTCTGCTAAGCCTCATTCTGCTTTGAAAAAAAACCATGACTCATCACCTACAGTGTCTCTGAGTGCTTTAGCAGAGACCCCACAGGAAAGGAAAGGTTTGCTGCTGCACTCCTGTGATGACCCAACAACAACGTTTTTTCTTGGTGGTGAGGGGTGTTTTGTGGTGGTGTTTAAAAAATAGTTCTAGATTAGATTTCTGTGAAATATTTTCCCCAGATTACATCCATGTGCATCAATTACTCCCCCACTTTGAAACAGGCAGTTGTTTTCTCTACTATAGGAATAAAAAACTTGCATTCCCATAGCTCTGCATGGTTGCACACTGCCACCAATACTTACTGGTTTTGGTGCTGAAAGACTATTCTTTTTCCCAGACTGCCGAAATAGGATGAACTATTGTTTTTATCTCCTTTGCTATTGGTACAGGCTTCTAATTTACTGAGGGGTTATGTCCTTCACTTGACCTTGCAGAGGTTTGTGGATAGAAAAATTTGAAAGCCTGTTCTGTCTGCTCAGGCCAAGGAGTGGAGTCAGCACAAGTTAAGAATCCGTCTCGTTTTCCTGACTTGACGTTTTTCTGGCTCTACCCTTGATTTTCTCTGTACCTGTGTATAAGTCACTTTATTTAGTGTGACATGTAGTTTTCTATGCTATTTTGAGAGCTGATGGGTACTTCTTAACATGATATAGAGCAAGTCTTTGTAGGAACACAGCTTGTGTTATGTTCTTGGAGCTTGCATTTTCATGTAAACATTTAGGTTATAAGTTTCAAGGTATAAGAGGTATATATGGGATGAAATAATTTTTTTTTTCTAATATTACAAGAATCTCACCTTATGGAGTTTAGTTTCTGGGACAAACACTGTCCCTAGTGCTGTCTTAGCTTGTGGACATCGTTGATTCTTCTGGATGTCAAGGCCAGGTTGGATGAGGCTCTGATCTAGCTGAAGATGTCCTTGCTCATGGCTAGATGACCTATTGAAAGGAAATAGCAAAGCAAACACTGCAGAAAATTCCTGGGAAGCATGAGAGAAAGTAGATTACATACTATCTGAGAACAGGAAAGGCATCCTGAAAGCCTTGAGGAAACTAACAAACTGTCAGGCTGACAGATTTATTACTGGTCTGAAACTGGGTTGTGTGCAAAGGGCTGAACAAAGATTCTCAGACTAAGTGCATAAGTACTGTCTTAACTCTGCAATAAATAGACTCAGCCTTCAGCACAATGGGCGTCTCTCAACAGATAAAACCAGAAAGTGTACCCGCATATACATCTCATGAAACACAAGAATACTTCCACACTTGGGGTATCAAATACATCACAGGTATTGCCCATTCCCCAACAGGGCAAGCAGCAGTTGAAAGGGCACATTTCACATTGAAAAACATGCTACAGAAATAAAAGAGGGGAAATCCAATAGGCATGCTCCCTCAAGAGCAGCTTGACAAAGCAACCTATGTTTTAATTTTTTTCTATCTCTCCATTAGAAAATTATTTAAATGTATATAAAAGGCTTTTGGGTAAGACCACTGGTGGAGAATGAGTTCACCCAGAAGTTAAATACGAGGATGTACACAGTGGTCAGTGGAAAGATTTAGTTCCATGATTAGCTTGAAGAGGCTATGGCTGTGTTTCTTTACCTACAGGACCATACTGGCTTCCAGCAAAATATATCAAATCAGGCCAAGGATGACAACAATGAACCCTGACATCTTTCTTCTGCCATCAAATGATGGAAGGGAGAATCTCCTGGGCCCACATCATTCACCCTCCACTGTTTCAGCCTCTGACCTGGTGGGACCCAGAGCCTCCCCTCAGCAGCAATGGAACAGAATGGGTAGGAGGAACTTGGCCTCCTCCCCTGGATCAGGATATTCTAGATACATATAGTATTAACACTGCTTCTGTTACTGATTTACCTCCAATATATGCTTAACATGGAATCAAACAAGTACCTCTTCAAAAAAGTCCCTTTACCAAGAAAGGTATCAGAAAAGTACCTCTACCTTGTGCTAACTTTTCTATGCAATTGCATTTAATATATGCACACTCAGATAATGCAAGAAAATTGACTGCTGCTACACTGCCAGCCATTCTGTCTACCTCCAACAAATCTGTGGATGCCGCTCCACCTTGTTCCCTGAAACATTTTACATCCATCTCCAATGTATGGCATTTGGAATGGACATCATGTATAGGACAGCAGCAACAGCAATAATTCTTACAGTATGGGAGGGTAATTGGTTGGGGACCACATGGCATCTTTAAAGAAGGTGGGACCAACATAACCATTCTCCCATCCCAAAAGGCCAACCACAGTATTGTTTGGCATGATGGTGGAATGGCTGGATCAGTAATTCAATATTATTTAGGTAATAATCAGTCCCGTGTGCACAAACTGTTGTGGAAAATGTTGCTACCTGCTTTTGGCAAGAGGATATACCAAGTAAAATTAGATAAGAATGCTACAATTGCTGCTTGAACACTGCAAGAGGAACAATTGCTAATGACTTGTACTTCACATCTGTATGTTTTTGCTTTAGCTAATGATTTCTTGGTAGAATATAGAAATGGTTTGTATTTTTTTTTCTGATTCTTTTGTTTTCAAATCATGTATAACCTATGGAGATATGCATAACTATTTTGTCTTTCCATTTCAATGAAAATCTGAAATTTGGGTACCTCTAAGCCTTACTCAGGTGTGGGAAGGACAGGATGGTCTATCACAATGGGCTTGAATAGTCCAAGAGGAAATCCAAAAGAGTAAGAAATGAGTTCACAAATTTCTGGGTTGGTTAATCTTTGCTATTGTTTCTGCCATAATAATATTATCCACAGCTTCTGTGGCTGTCACTGCCTTAACTAATGCCATTCAAACTGCCCATACCGTGGGACAAGCTTTAACTAATAACACAAAAGGATTACAAACACAAGAAAACATTGATAAAGAAATAATGGCCAAATTAGATGTCTTAGAAAGTGCTCTTATATGGGTAGGCAACAGAGTTGAGACCCAAGAAACTCATTTATCCCTGGGCTGTGATT